>OX388350.1:3649457-4006172 GCA_947579665.1 Sympetrum striolatum
ATCAAAATGCAAGAAAATGACGAAAATTAAGGAAAAAAAGGGGGTAAAAATTGAAATTTCGCTAAATTTCTCCGTTTTCGATGCTTTTTTTGATCAAAATGCAAGAAAATGACCAAAAGAAAGGAAAAAAAGGAGGTTTAAATTGAAATTGCTCTAAAATTTTCCGTTTTCGATGCATTTTTTGATCAAAATGCAAGAAAATGACAAAAATTAAGGGAAAAAAGGGGGTTAAAATTGAAATTTCGCTAAAGTTCTCAGTTTTCGATGCTTTCTTTGATCAAAATGCAAGAAAATGACGAAAATTAAGGAAAAAAAGGGGATAATAATTGAAATTTCGCTTAAATTCTCCGTAACCGATGCTTTCTATGATCAAAATGCAAGAATATGACGAAAATTAAGGAAAAAAAGGGGGTAAAAATTGAAATTTCGCTAAAATTCTCCGTTTTCGATTTTTTTTTGATCAAATTGCAAGAAAATTACGAAAATTAAGGAAAAAAAGAGGGGTTAAATTTGAAATTTTGCTAATATTCTCCGTTTTCGATGCTTTTTTTGATCAAAATGCAAGAAAATGACGAAAATTTAGGGAAAAAAGTGGATAAATATTGAAATTTCGCTAAAATTCTCCGTTTTCTATGCTTTTTTTGATCAAAATGAAAGAAAATGACGAAAATTAAGGACAAAAAGTGGATAATAATGGAAATTTCGCTAAAATTCTCCGTTTTCGATGCTTTTTTTGATCAAAAATCAAGAAAATGAAGAAAATTAAGGTAAAAAATGGGATAAAAATTTACATTTCGCTAAAATTCTCCATTTTCGATGCTTTTCTTGATCAAAATGCAATAAAATGACGAAAATTAAGGTCAAAAAAGGGGATAAAAATTGAAATATCGCTAAAATTCTCAGTTTTCGATGCTTTTTTTGATCAAAATGCAAGAAATAGACAAAAATTAAGGAGAAAAAGGGGGTAAAAATTGAAATTTCGCTAAATTTCTCCGTTTTCGATGCTTTTTTTGATCAAAATGCAAGAAAAAGACCAAAAGTGAGGAAAAAAAGGGGGTTAAAATTGAAATTTCGCTCAAATTCTCCGTTTTTGATGCATTTTTTGATCAAAATGAAAGAAAATGACGAAAATTAAGGAAAAAAAGTGATTAAAAATTGAAATTCCGCTAAAATTCTCAGTTTTCGATGCTTTCTTTGATCAAAATGCAAGAAAATGACGAAAATTAAAGAAAAAAAGGGGATAAAAATTGAAATTTCGCTAAAATTCTCCGTTTTCGATTCTTTTCTTGATCAAAATGCAAGAAAATGACGAAAATTAAGTAAAAAAAGGGGATAAAAATTGAAAATTCGCTAAAATTCACCGTTTCGATGCTTTCTTTGATCAAAATGCAAGAAAATGATGAAAATTAAGGAAAAAAAGGGGATAAAAATTGAAAAATCGATACAAATCTCACTATTCGATGCTTTATTTGATCGAAATGCAAGAAAATGAAGAAAATTAAGGAAACAAGGGGAAAAAAATTGAAATTTCGCTACCATTCTCAGTTTTCGATGCTTTTTTTGATCAAAATGCAAAATATTTATGAAAATTAAGGAAAAAAAGGGAGAAAAAAATTAAATTTCGCTAAAATTCTCCGTTTTCGATGCTTTTTTTGATCAAAATGAAAGAAAATGACGAAAATTAAGGAAAAAAAAGTGGATAAAAATGGAAATTTCGCTAAAATTCTCCGTTTTCGATGATTTTTTTATCAAAATGCAAGAAAATGACGAAAATTAAGGGAAAAAAGGGGTTAAAAATTGAAATTCCGCTAAAATTCTCCGTTTTCCATGCTTTTTTTGATCAAAATGCAATAAAATGACGAAAATTAAGAGAAAAAGGGGATAAAAATTAAAATTTCGCTAAAATTCTCCTTTTTCGATGTTTTTTTTATCAAAATGCAAGAAAATGACGAAAATTAAGGAAAAAAAGGGATTAAAAATTGAAATTTCGCTAAAATTCTCAGTTTTCGATGCTTTCTTTGATCAAAATGCAAGAAAATGACGAAAATTAAGGAAAAAAAGGGGATAAAAATTGAAATATTCTAAAATTCTCAGTTTTCGATGCTTTTTTTGATCAAAATGCAAGAAAATGACGAAAATTAAGGGAAAAAAAGGGGATAAAAATTGAAATTTCGCTAAATTTCTCCGTTTTCGATGCTTTTTTTGATCAAAATGCAAGAAAATGACGAAAATTAAGGAAAAAAAGGGGATAAAAATTGAAATTTCGCTTAAATTCTCCGTTACCGATGCTTTCTATGATCAAAATGCAAGAAAATGACGAAAATTAAGGAAAAAAAGGGGGTAAAAATTGAAATTTCGCTAAATTTCTCCGTTTTCGATGCTTTTTTTGATCAAAATGCAAGAAAATGACGAAAATTAAGGAAAAAAAGGGGATAAAAATTGAAATATTCTAAAATTCTCAGTTTTCGATGCTTTCTTTGATCAAAATGCAAGAAAATGACGAAAATTAAGGAAAAAAAGGGGATAAAAATTGAAATATTCTAAAATTCTCAGTTTTCGATGCTTTTTTTGATCAAAATGCAAGAAAATGACGAAAATTAAGGAAAAAAATGGGATAAAAATTGAAATTTCGCTTAAATTCTCCGTTACCGATGCTTTCTATGATCAAAATGCAAGAAAATGACGAAAATTAAGGAAAAAAAGGGGGTAAAAATTGAAATTTCGCTTAAATTCTCCGTTACCGATGCTATCTATGATCAAAATGCAAGAAAATGACGAAAATTCAGGAAAAAAATGGGATAAAAATTGAAATTTCGCTTAAATTCTCCGTTACCGATGCTTTCTATGATCAAAATGCAAGAAAATGACGAAAATTAAGGAAAAAAATGGGATAAAAATTGAAATTTCGCTTAAATTCTCCGTTACCGATGCTATCTATGATCAAAATGCAAGAAAATGACGAAAATTAAGGAAAAAAAGGGGGTAAAAATTGAAATTTCGCTAAATTTCTCCGTTTTCGATGCTTTTTTTGATCAAAATGCAAGAAAATGACCAAAAGAAAGGAAAAAAAGGAGGTTTAAATTGAAATTTCGCTAAAATTCTCCGTTTTCGATGCATTTTTTGATCAAAATGCAAGAAAATGACGAAAATTAAGGGAAAAAAGGGGGTTAAAATTGAAATTTCGCAAAAATTCTCAGTTTTTGATGCTTTTTTTTGATCAAAGTATAAGAAAGTTATGAAAATTTAGGAAAAAAAGGGGATAAAAAAATTAAATTTCGCTAAAATTCTCCGTTTTCGATGCCTTTTTTTGATCAAAATGTAAGAAAATGACGAAAATTAAGGAAAAAAAGGGGATAAAAATTGAAATTTCGCTAAATTTCTCCGTTTTCGATGCTTTTTTTGATCAAAATGCAAGAAAATGACGAAAATTAAGGAAAAAAAGGGGATAAAAATTGAAATTTCGCTAAATTTCTCCGTTTTCGATGCTTTTTTTGATCAAAATGCAAGAAAATGACGAAAATTAAGGAAAAAAATGGGATAAAAATTGAAATTTCGCTTAAATTCTCCGTTACCGATGCTTTCTATGATCAAAATGCAAGAAAATGACGAAAATTAAGGAAAAAAAGGGGGTAAAAATTGAAATTTCGCTTAAATTCTCCGTTACCGATGCTATCTATGATCAAAATGCAAGAAAATGACGAAAATTAAGGAAAAAAAGGGGGTAAAAATTGAAATTTCGCTTAAATTCTCCGTTACCGATGCTTTCTATGATCAAAATGCAAGAAAATGACGAAAATTAAGGAAAAAAATGGGATAAAAATTGAAATTTCGCTTAAATTCTCCGTTACCGATGCTTTCTATGATCAAAATGCAAGAAAATGACGAAAATTAAGGAAAAAAAGGGGGTAAAAATTGAAATTTCGCTTAAATTCTCCGTTACCGATGCTATCTATGATCAAAATGCAAGAAAATGACGAAAATTCAGGAAAAAAATGGGATAAAAATTGAAATTTCGCTTAAATTCTCCGTTACCGATGCTTTCTATGATCAAAATGCAAGAAAATGACGAAAATTAAGGAAAAAAATGGGATAAAAATTGAAATTTCGCTTAAATTCTCCGTTACCGATGCTATCTATGATCAAAATGCAAGAAAATGACGAAAATTAAGGAAAAAAAGGGGGTAAAAATTGAAATTTCGCTAAATTTCTCCGTTTTCGATGCTTTTTTTGATCAAAATGCAAGAAAATGACCAAAAGAAAGGAAAAAAAGGAGGTTTAAATTGAAATTTCGCTAAAATTCTCCGTTTTCGATGCATTTTTTGATCAAAATGCAAGAAAATGACGAAAATTAAGGGAAAAAAGGGGGTTAAAATTGAAATTTCGCAAAAATTCTCAGTTTTTGATGCTTTTTTTTGATCAAAGTATAAGAAAGTTATGAAAATTTAGGAAAAAAAGGGGATAAAAAAATTAAATTTCGCTAAAATTCTCCGTTTTCGATGCCTTTTTTTGATCAAAATGTAAGAAAATGACGAAAATTAAGGAAAAAAAGGGGGTTAAAATTGAAATTTCACTAAAATTCTCCGTTTTCGATTTTTTTTTGATCAAATTGCAAGAAAATTACGAAAATTAAGGAAAAAAAGAGGGGTTTAAATTGAAATTTTGCTAATATTCTCCGTTTTCGATGCTTTTTTTGATCAAAATGCAAGAAAATGACGAAAATTTAGGGAAAAAAGTGGATAATTATTGAAATTTCGCTAAAATTCTCCGTTTTCTTTTTTTTTTTGATCAAAATGAAAGAAAATGACGAAAATTAAGGAAAAAAAGTGGATAATAATGGAAATTTCGCTAAAATTCTCCGTTTTCGTTGCTTTTTTTGATCAAAATGCAAGAAAATGACGAACATTAAGGTAAAAAATGGGATAAAAATTGACATTTCGCTAAAATTCTCCGTATTCTATGCTTTTTTTGATCAAAATGCAAGAAAATGACGAAAATTAAGAGAAAAAGGGGATAAAAATTGAAATTTCGCTAAAATTCTCCGTTTTCGATGTTTTTTTTTATCAAAATGCAAGAAAATGACGAAAATTAAGGATAAAAAGGGGATAAAAATTGAAATTTCGCTAAAATTCTCCATTTTCGATGCTTTTTTTGATCAAAATGCAAAAAATGACGAAAATTAAGGAAAAAAAGGGGATAAAAATTGAAATATTCTAAAATTCTCAGTTTTTGATGCTTTTTTTGATCAAAATGCAAGAAAATGACGAAAATTAAGAATAAGAAGGGGATAAAAATTGAAATTTCGCTAAAATTCTCAGTTTTCGATGCTTTTTTTGATCAAAACGCAAGAAAATGACGAAAATTAAGGAAAAAAAGGGGATAATAATTGAAATTTCGCTTAAATTCTCCGTAACCGATGCTTTCTATAATCAAAATGCAAGAAAATGACGAAAATTAAGGAAAAAAAGGGGGTAAAAATTAAAATTTCGCTAAATTTCTCCGTTTTCGATGCTTTTTTTGATCAAAATGCAAGAAATTGACCAAAAGAAAGGAAAAAAGGAGGTTTAAATTGAAATTTCGCTAAAATTCTCCGTTTTCGATGTATTTTACGGGTTAAATGTAACATGGGACTAATCAGTCTCAATTTCCCCCGACAATAAAGACCTTTATCTATCTATCTATCTATCTATTTTTTGATCAAAATGCAAGAAAATGACGAAAATTAAGGAAAAAAAGGGGATAAAAATTGAAATTTCGCTAAAATTCTCCATTTTCGATGTATTTTTTGATCAAAATGCAAGAAAATGACGAAAATTAAGGAAAAAAAGGGGATAATAATTGAAATATCGCTAAAATTCTCAGTTTTCGATGCTTTTTTTGATCAAAATGCAAGAAATAGACGAAAATTAAGGAAAAAAAGGGGGTAAAAATTGAAATTTCGCTAAAATTCTCCGTTTTCCATGCTTTTTTTGATCAAAATGCAAGAAAATGACGAAAATTAAGGAAAAAAAGGGGATAAATATTGAAAATTCGCTAAAATTCTCCGTATTCGATGCTTTCCTAGATCAAAATGCAAGAAAATGACGAAAATTAAGGAAAAAAAGGGGATAAAAATTGAAATATCGCTAAAAATCTCAGTTTTCGATGCTTTTTTTGATCAAAATGCAAGAAATGACGAAAATTAAGGAAAAAAAAGGGATAAAAATTGAAATTTCGCTAAAATTGTCAGTTTTCGATGCTTTTTTTGATCAAAATGCAAGAAAATGACGAAAATTAAGGGAAAAAAGGGGGTTAAAATTGAAATTTCGCTAAAATTCTCCACTTTGGATGCTTTTTTTGATCAAAATGCAAGAAAGTTACGATAAATTAAGGAAAAAAAGGTTAAAAAAAATTAATTTCGCTAAAATTCTCCGTTTTCGATGCTTTTTTTGATCAAAATGCAAGAAAATGACGAAAATTAAGGAAAAAAAGGGGATAAAAATTGAAATTTCACTAAAATTCTCCGTTTTTGATGTTTTTTTTTATCAAAATGCAAGGAAATGACGATAATTAAGGAAAAAAAGGGGATAAAAATTGAAATTTCGCTAAAATTTTCATTTTTCGATGCTTTCTTTGATCAAAATGCAAGAAAATGACGAAAATTAAGGAAAAAAAATGGATAATAATGGAAATTTCGCTAAAATTCTCCGTTTTCGATGCTTTTTTTGATCAATATGCATGAAAATGACGAACATTAAGGGAAAAAATGGGATAAAAATTGAAATATCGCTAAAATTCTCAGTTTTCGATGCTTTTTTTGATCAAAATGCAAGAAATAGACGAAAATTAAGGAAAAAAAGGGGGTAAAAATTGAAATTTCGCTAAATTTCTCTGTTTTCGATGCTTTTTTTGATCAAAATGCAAGAAAATGACCAAAAGTGAGGAAAAAAAGGGGGTTAAAATTGAAATTTCGCTCAAATTCTCCGTTTTCGATGCATTTTTTGATCAAAATGCAAGAAAATGACGTCAATAAAGGCGAAAAAGGGGATAAAAATGGAAATTTCGCTAAAATTCTCCGTTTTCCATGCTTTTTTTGATCAAAATGCAAGAAAATGACGAAAATTAAGGAAAAAAAGGGGATAAAAATTGAAAATTCGCTAAAATTCTCCGTATTCGATGCTTTCCTTGATCAAAATGCAAGAAAATTACGAGAATTAAGGAAAAAAAGGGGATAAAAATTGAAATATCGCTAAAAATCTCAGTTTTCGATGCTTTTTTTGATCAAAATGCAAGAAATGACGAAAATTAAGGAAAAAAAAGGGATAAAAATTGAAATTTCGCTAAAATTGTCAGTTTCCGATGCTTTTTTTGATCAAAATGCAAGAAAATGACGAAAATTAAGGGAAAAAAGGGGGTTAAAATTGAAATTTCGCTAAAATTCTCCACTTTGGATGCTTTTTTTGATCAAAATGCAAGAAAGTTACGAAAATTAAGGAAAAAAAGGTTAAAAAAAATTAATTTCGCTAAAATTCTCCGTTTTCGATGCTTTTTTTGATCAATATGCAAGAAAATGACGAAAATTAAGGAAAAAAAAGGGGATAAAAATTGAAATTTCACTAAAATTCTCCGTTTTTGACGTTTTTTTTTTTATCAAAATGCAAGGAAATGACGAAAATTAAGGAAAAAAAGGGGATAAAAATTGAAATTTCGCTAAAATTTTCATTTTTCGATGCTTTCTTTGATCAAAATGCAAGAAAATGACGAAAATTAAGTAAAAAAGGTTGATAAAAATTCTCAGTTTTCGATGCTTTTTTTATCAAAATACAAGAAAATGACGAAAATTAAGGAAAAGAAGGGGATAAAAACTGAAATATCGCTAAAATTTTCAGTTTTCGATGCTTTTTTTGATCAAAATGCAAGAAAATGACGAAAATTAAGGAAAAAAAGGGGATAAAAATTTAAATTTCGCTAAAATTCTCCGTTTTCGATGCTTTTTTTGATCAAAATGCAAGAAAATTACGAAAATTAAGGAAAAAAAGAGGGGTTAAAATTGAAATTTTGCTAAAATTCTCTGTTTTCCATGCTTTTTTCGATCAAAAAGCAAGAAAATTAAGGAAAAGAAAGGGGCCAAAAATTGAATTTTCGCTAAAATTCTCCGTTTTCGATACTTTTTTTGATCAAAATGCAAGAAAATGACGAAAATTAAGGAAAAAAAGGGGGTTAAAATTGAAATTTTGCTAAAATTCTCCGTTTTCGATGCATTTTTTGATCAAAATGCAAGAAAATGACGAAAATTAAAGGAAAAAAGGGGATTAAAATTGAAATTTCGCTAAAAATCTCAGTTTTCGATGCTTTTTTTGATCAAAATGCAAGAAAATGACGAAAATTAAGGAAAAAAAGAGGGGTTAAAATTGAAATTTTGCTAAAATTCTCTGTTTTCCGTGCTTTTTTCGAATAAAAAGCAAGAAAATGACGAAAATTAAGGAAAAAAAGGGGCCAAAAATTGGAATTTAGCTAAAATTCTCCGTTTTCGATACTTTTTTTGATCAAAATGCAAGAAAATGACGAAAATTAAGGAAAAGAAGGGGGTTAAAATTGAAATTTTGCTAAAATTCTCCGTTTTCGATGCTTTTTTTGATCAAAATGCAAGAAAATGACGAAAATTAAGTAAGAAAAGAGGGGATAAAATTGAAATTTAGCTAAAATTCTCAGTTTTTGATGCATTTTTTGATCAAAATGCAAGAAAATGACGAAAATTATGGAAGAAAACGGGCATAAAATTGAAATTTCGCTAAAATTCTCCGTAATCGATGCTTTTTTTGATCAAAAAGCAAGAAAATGACGAAAATCAAGGAAAAAAAGGGGCCAAAAATTGAAATTTCGCTAAAATTCTCCGTTTTCGATGCTTTTTTTGATCAAAATGCAAGAAAATTAAGGAAGGAAAGGCGATAAAAATTGATATTTCGCTAAAATTCTCCGTTATCGATGCCTTTTTAATCAAAATGCAAGAAAATGACGAAAATCAAGGAAAAAAAGGTGATAAAAATTGAAACTTCGTTAAAATTCTCCGTTTTCGATGCTTTTTTTGATCAATATGCAAGAAAATGACGAAAATTAAGGAAAAAAAAGGGGTTAAAATTGAAATTTCGCTAAAATTCTCCGTTTTCGATGCTTTTCTTGATCAAAATCCAAGAAAATTACGAAAATTTAGGAAAAAAAGGGGGTTAAAATTGAAATTTCGCTAAAATTCTTCTTTTTCGATCCTTTTTTTGATCATAATGCAAGAAAATTAAGGAAGGAAAGGGGATAAAAATTGAGATTTCGCTAAAATTCTCCGTTTTCGATGCTTTTTTTGATCAAAATGCAAGAATATGACGAAAATTAAGGGAAAAAAGGCGATAAAAATTGATATTTCGCTAAAATTCTCCGTTTTCGATGCCTTTTTAATCAAAATGCAAGAAAATGACGAAAATCAAGGAAAAAAAGGTGATAAAAATTGAAACTTCGTTAAAATTCTCCGTTTTCGATGCTTTTTTTGATCAATATGCAAGAAAATGACGAAAATTAAGGAAAAAAAGGGGGTTAAAATTGAAATTTCGCTAAAATTCTCCGTTTTCGATGCTTTTCTTGATCAAAATCCAAGAAAATTACGAAAATTAAGGAAAAAAAGGGGGTTAAAATTGAAATTTCGCTAAAATTCTTCGTTTTCGATCCTTTTTTTGATCATAATGCAAGAAAATTACGAAAATTAAGGAAAAAAAGAGGGGTTAAAATTGCATCTCATTTTTATTAACGACATTTTATCGAGATATGGTAGAAAAAAGCTATGAAAATGGATAATTTTATCGAAATTTCGATTTTTTTCGTCATTTTGCCTTTAATTCCGACATTTTATCAAGATATGCTCGAAAAAAGCAATGAAAACGGATATTTTATCAAAAATCTATTTGTTTTCTTACTATTTTCTTTTAATTCCCACATTTTATCAAGATATGATCGAAAAGAGCATCAAGAACGGATAATTTTATCGAAATTTCAATTTTTTCCTCTATTTTGCCTTATTTCCAACATTTTAACGAGATATGATCGAAAAAGCAACGAGAACGGATAATCTTAATGTAATTCCAATTTTTTCCTCGTTTTTGCCTTAATTACCGATATTTTATCGAGATATGATAGAAAAATGCAACATAAACGTATAATTGAAGAGAAATTTCACTTTTTTTCTCAATTATGCCATATTTTCGTCATTTTATTCATATATGATCGAAAAAAGCAACGAAAAAGAATAATTATAGCGCGATTTCGTATTTTATCTCTACTTTGCCATAAGAATCGTCATTTTATCGAGATATGATGGATGAAAAGCAACGAAAACGGATAATTTTATCGAAAATTCAATTTTTTCCACATGTGAGCCTTATTTTCGACATTTTATAAAGATATGATCTAGAAAAGCAACGAAAGCGGATATTTTTTTAGCGAAATTTCAATTTTTTTTTTCTATTTTTCTTTATTTTCGACATTTTATCGAGATATGATTGAAAAAAGCTACGAAAACGGATAATTTAATCGAAATTTCAAATATTTTCCTCTTTTTTTCTTTATTTCCGACATTTTATCGAGATATGATTGAAAAAAGCTACGAAAACGGATAATTTAATCGAAATTTCAAATATTTTCCTCTTCTTTTCTTTATTTCCGACATTTTATCGAGATATGATTGAAAAAAGCTGCGAAAACGGATAATTTTAGCGAAATATCAATTTTTTCACTCTATTTTTCCTTTTTTTCCGACATTGACCTCGAGGAGTCAACCTTCCAGAGTCGACCCTTTGGAGTAGACCACCAGGAGTCAAAATCCTGGAGTCAATCTCCCGGATTCCACCTCCCGGATTCCACCTCCCGGAGTCAACCTGACGATGTCGATCTCTGGTTATTGACTTCGGGCCATAGACCTCGGGCCTTTGACCTCAGGTAATCAACCTCGGGTCATTCACCTCGGGTCATAGACCTCGGGTCATCTACCTCGGGTCATCTACCTCGGGTCCTAGACCGTAAGTCATCCTAGAATCGACGTCCTGGAGTCGACGTCCCGGAGTCAACCACCCGGAGTAGACCTACCGGAGTCGACCTCCAGGTGTCGTTATCCCAGATTTGACCTCCCGGAGTCGACCTCCTTGAGTCCACCTCCCAGAGTCGACCTCACCAAATCGATCTCCCAGAGTTGACCTCCTGGAGTCGACCTCCCGGAGTCGCTATCATGGAGTTGACCTCCCGGAGTTGACATCATGGAGTCGATCTCTGGTTATTGACTGCGGGCAATAGACCTCGGGCCTTCGACCTCAGGTCATCCACCTCAGGTCATCGACCTCGGGTCTTCGACCTCGGGTCATCTACCGCAGGTCCTAGACCGTATTTCATCCAAGAATCGACGTCCTGGAGTAGATGTCCCGGAGTCGACCTCCCGGAGTCGACCTCGGGTCACTGTCCTTGGGTCATTGACTTCGGGTCATCGACCTCGGGTAATCGACCTCGGGTCATTGACCTCGGGTCATTGACCTCGGGTCATCGACCTCGGGTCATCGATCTCGAAATGCTTTTTTTGATCAAAATGCAAGAAAATGACGAAAATTAAGGAAAAAAAGGGGGTTCAAATTGAAATTTCTCTAATTTACTACGTTTTCGATGCATTTTTTGATCAAAAAGCAAGAAAATGACGAAAATTAAGGAAAAAAAGGGGCCAAAAATTGAAATATCGCTAAAAATCTCCATTATCGATGCTTCTTTTGATCAAAAGAAAGAAAATGACGAAAATTAAGGAAAAAAAGGGGATAATAATTGAAATTTCACTTAAATTCTCCGTAACCGATGCTTTCTATGATCAAAATGCAAGAAAATGACGAAAATTAAGGAAAAAAAGGGGGTAAAAATTGAAATTTCGCTAAAATTCTCCGTTTTCGATTTTTTTTTGATCAAATTGCAAGAAAATTACGAAAATTAAGGAAAAAAAGAGGGGTTAAATTTGAAATTTTGCTAATATTCTCCGTTTTCGATGCTTTTTTTGATCAAAATGCAAGAAAATGACGAAAATTTAGGGAAAAAAGTGGATAAATATTGAAATTTCGCTAAAATTCTCCGTTTTCTATGCTTTTTTTGATCAAAATGAAAGAAAATGACGAAAATTAAGGATAAAAAGTGGATAATAATGGAAATTTCGCTAAAATTCTCCGTTTTCGATGCTTTTTTTGATATAAAATCAAGAAAATGACGAAAATTAAGGAAAAAAAGGGGGTAAAAATTGAAATTTCGCTAAAATTCACCGTTTTCGATGCTTTTTTTGATCAAATTGCAAGAAAATTACGAAAATTAAGGAAAAAAAGACGGGTTAAATTTGAAATTTTGCTAATATTCTCCGTTTTCGATGCTTTTTTTGATCAAAATGCAAAAAAATGACGAAAATTTAGGGAAAAAAGTGGATAAATATTGAAATTTCGCTAAAATTCTCCGTTTTCTATGCTTTTTTTGATCAAAATGAAAGAAAATGACGAAAATTAAGGATAAAAAGTGGATAATAATGGAAATTTCGCTAAAATTCTCCGTTTTCGATGCTTTTTTTGATCAAAAATCAAGAAAATGACGAAAATTAAGGTAAAAAATGGGATAAAAATTTACATTTCGCTAAAATTCTCCGTATTCTATGCTTTTTTTGATCAAAATGCAAGAAACTGACGAAAATTAAGAGAAAAAGTGGATAAAAATTGAAATTTCGCTAAAATTCTCCGTTTTCGATGTTTTTTTTTATCAAAATGCAAGAAAATGACGAAAATTAAGGAAAAAAAGGGGATAAAAATTGAAATTTCGCTAAAATTCTCCATTTTCGATGCTTTTTTTGATCAAAATGCAATAAAATGACGAAGATTAAGGTCAAAAAAGGGGATAAAAATTGAAATATCGCTAAAATTCTCAGTTTTCGTTGCTTTTTTTGATCAAAATGCAGGAAATAGACGAAAATTAAGGAGAAAAAGGGGGTAAAAATTGAAATTTCGCTAAATTTCTCCGTTTTCGATGCTTTTTTTGATCAAAATGCAAGAAAATGACCAAAAGTGAGGAAAAAAGGGGGTTAAAATTGAAATTTCGCTCAAATTCTCCGTTTTTGATGCATTTTTTGATCAAAATGAAAGAAAATGACGAAAATTAAGGAAAAAAAGTGATTAAAAATCGAAATTCCGCTAAAATTCTAAGTTTTCGATGCTTTCTTTGATCAAAATGCAAGAAAATGACGAAAATTAAGGAAAAAAAGGGGATAAAAATTGAAATATTCTAAAACTCTCAGTTTTTGATGCTTTTTTTGATCAAAATGCAAGATAATGACGAAAATTAAGGATAATAAGGGGATAAAAATTGAGATTTCGCTAAAATTCTCAGTTTTCGATGCTTTTTTTGATCAAAATCCAAGAAAATGACGAAAATTAAGGAAAAAAAGGGGGAAAAAAATTAAATTTCGCTAAAATTCTCCGTTTTCGATGCTTTTTTTGATCAAAATGAAAGAAAATGACGAAAATTAAGGAAAAAAAAGTGGATAAAAATGGAAATTTCGCTAAAATTCTCCGTTTTCGATGATTTTTTTATCAAAATGCAAGAAAATGACGAAAATTAAGGGAAAAAAGGGGTTAAAAATTGAAATTTCGCTAAAATTCTCCGTTTTCCATGCTTTTTTTGATCAAAATGCAATAAAATGACGAAAATTAAGAGGAAAAGGGGATAAAATTTAAAATTTCGCTAAAATTCTCCTTTTTCGATGTTTTTTTTTATCAAAATACAAGAAAATGACGAAAATTAAGGAAAAAAAGGGATTCAAAATTGAAATTTCGCTAAAATTCTCAGTTTTCGATGCTTTCTTTGATCAAAATGCAAGAAAATGACGAAAATTAAGGAAAAAAAGGGGATAAAAATTGAAATATTCTAAAATTCTCAGTTTTCGATGCTTTTTTTGATCAAAATGCAAGAAAATGACGAAAATAAAGGATAAGAAGGGGATAAAAATTGAGATTTCGCTAAATTTCTCCGTTTTCGATGCTTTTTTTGATCAATATGCAAGAAAATGACGAAAATTAAGGAAAAAAAGGGGATAAAAATTGAAATTTCGCTTAAATTCTCCGTTACCGATGCTTTCTATGATCAAAATGCAAGAAAATGACGAAAATTAAGGAAAAAAAGGGGGTAAAAATTGATATTTCCCTAAATTTCTCCGTTTTCGATGCTTTTTTTGATCAAAATGCAAGAAAATGACGAAAATTAAGGAAAAAAAAGGGGGTTAAAATGGAAATTTCGCTAAAATTCTCCGTTTTCGATGCATTTTTTGATCAAAATGCAAGAAAATGATGATAATTAATGGAAAAAAGGGGATAAAAATTGAAATTTCGCTAAAATTCTTCGTTTTCCATGCTTTTTTTAATCAAAATGCAAGAAAATGACGAAAATTAAGGAAAAAAATGGGTTTAAAATTGAAATTTCGCTAAAATTCTCAGTTTTCGATGCTTTTTTTTGATCAAAATGCAAGAAAATGACGAAAATTAAGGAAAAAAAGGGGATAAAAATTGAAATTTCGCTAAAATTCTCCGTTTTCGATGCTTTTCTTGATCAAAATGCAAGAAAATGACGAAAATTAAGTAAAAAAAGGGTATAAAAATTGAAAATTCGCTAAAATTCACCGTTTCGATGCTTTCTTTGATCAAAATGCAAGAAAATGATGAAAATTAAGGAAAAAAAGGGGATAAAAATTGAAAAATCGCAACAAATCTCAGTATTCGATGCTTCTTTTGATCGAAATGCAAGAAAATGACGAAAATTAAGGAAACAAGAGGAAAAAAATTGAAATTTCGCTAAAATTCTCAGTTTTCGATGCTTTTTTTGATCAAAATGCAAAAAATTTATGAAAATTAAGGAAAAAAAGGGGGAAAAAAATTAAATTTCGCTAAAATTCTCCGTTTTCGATGCTTTTTTTGATCAAAATGAAAGAAAATGACGAAAATTAAGGAAAAAAAAGTGGATAAAAATGGAAATTTCGCTAAAATTCTCCGTTTTCGATGATTTTTTTATCAAAATGCAAGAAAATGACGAAAATTAAGGGAAAAAAGGGGTTAAAAATTGAAATTTCGCTAAAATTCTCCGTTTTCCATGCTTTTTTTGATCAAAATGCAATAAAATGACGAAAATTAAGAGGAAAAGGGGATAAAATTTAAAATTTCGCTAAAATTCTCCTTTTTCGATGTTTTTTTTTATCAAAATACAAGAAAATGACGAAAATTAAGGAAAAAAAGGGATTAAAAATTGAAATTTCGCTAAAATTCTCAGTTTTCGATGCTTTCTTTGATCAAAATGCAAGAAAATGACGAAAAATTAAGGAAAAAAAGGGGATAAAAATTGAAATATTCTAAAATTCTCAGTTTTCGATGCTTTTTTTTATCAAAATGCAAGAAAATGACGAAAATTAAGGATAAGAAGGGGATAAAAATTGAAATTTCGCTAAATTTCTCCGTTTTCGATGCTTTTTTTGATCAATATGCAAGAAAATGACGAAAATTAAGGAAAAAAAGGGGATAAAAATTGAAATTTCGCTTAAATTCTCCGTTTTCGATGCTTTTTTTGATCAAAATGCAAGAAAATGACCAAAAGAAAGGAAAAAAAGGAGGTTTAAATTGAAATTGCTCTAAAATTCTCCGTTTTCGATGCATTTTTTGATCAAAATGCAAGAAAATGACAAAAATTAAGGGAAAAAAGGGGGTTAAAATTGAAATTTCGCTAAAATTCTCAGTTTTCGATGCTTTTTTTGATCAAAATGCAAGAAAATGACGAAAATTAAGGAAAAAAAGGGGATAATAATTGAAATATCGCTTAAATTCTCCGTAACCGATGCTTTCTATGATCAAAATGCAAGAAAATGACGAAAATTAAGGAAAAAAAGGGGGTAAAAATTGAAATTTCGCTAAAATTCTCCGTTTTCGATTTTTTTTTGATCAAATTGCAAGAAAATTACGAAAATTAAGGAAAAAAAGAGGGGTTAAATTTGAAATTTTGCTAATATTCTCCGTTTTCGATGCTTTTTTTGATCAAAATGCAAGAAAATGACGAAAATTTAGGGAAAAAAGTGGATAAATATTGAAATTTCGCTAAAATTCTCCGTTTTCTATGCTTTTTTTGATCAAAATGAAAGAAAATGACGAAAATTAAGGAAAAAAAGTGGATAATAATGGAAATTTCGCTAAAATTCTCCGTTTTCGATGCTTTTTTTGATCAAAAATCAAGAAAATGACGAAAATTAAGGTAAAAAATGGGATAAAAATTTACATTTCGCTAAAATTCTCCGTATTCTATGCTTTTTTTGATCAAAATGCAAGAAAAAGACGAAAATTAAGAGAAAAAGGGGATAAAAATTGAAATTTCGCTAAAATTCTCCGTTTTCGATGTTTTTTTTTATCAAAATGCAAGAAAATGACGAAAATTAAGGAAAAAAAGGGGATAAAAATTCAAATTTCGCTAAAATTCTCCATTTTCGATGCTTTTCTTGATCAAAATGCAATAAAATGACGAAAATTAAGGTCAAAAAAGGGGATAAAAATTGAAATATCGCTAAAATTCTCAGTTTTCGATGCTTTTTTTGATCAAAATGCAAGAAATAGACAAAAATTAAGGAGAAAAAGGGGGTAAAAATTGAAATTTCGCTAAATTCTCCGTTTTCGATGCTTTTTTTGATCAAAATGCAAGAAAAAGACCAAAAGTGAGGAAAAAAGGGGGTTAAAATTGAAATTTCGCTCAAATTCTCCGTTTTTGATGCATTTTTTGATCAAAATGAAAGAAAATGACGAAAATTAAGGAAAAAAAGTGATTAAAAATTGAAATTCCGCTAAAATTCTCAGTTTTCGATGCTTTCTTTGATCAAAATGCAAGAAAATGACGAAAATTAAGGAAAAAAAGGGGATAAAAATTGAAATTTCGCTAAAATTCTCCGTTTTCGATTCTTTTCTTGATCAAAATGCAAGAAAATGACGAAAATTAAGTAAAAAAAGGGGATAAAAATTGAAAATTCGCTAAAATTCACCGTTTCGATGCTTTCTTTGATCAAAATGCAAGAAAATGATGAAAATTAAGGAAAAATAGGGGATAAAAATTGAAAAATCGCTACAAATCTCAGTATTCGATGCTTTATTTGATCGAAATGCAAGAAAATGAAGAAAATTAAGGAAACAAGGGGAAAAAAATTGAAATTTCGCTACCATTCTCAGTTTTCGATGCTTTTTTTGATCAAAATGCAAAAAATTTATGAAAATTAAGGAAAAAAAGGGAGAAAAAAATTAAATTTCGCTAAAATTCTCCGTTTTCGATGCTTTTTTTGATCAAAATGAAAGAAAATGACGAAAATTAAGGAAAAAAAAGTGGATAAAAATGGAAATTTCGCTAAAATTCTCCGTTTTCGATGATTTTTTTATCAAAATGCAAGAAAATGACGAAAATTAAGGGAAAAAAGGGGTTAAAAATTGAAATTTCGCTAAAATTCTCCGTTTTCCATGCTTTTTTTGATCAAAATGCAATAAAATGACGAAAATTAAGAGAAAAAGGGATAAAAATTAAAATTTCGCTAAAATTCTCCTTTTTCGATGTTTTTTTTATCAAAATGCAAGAAAATGACGAAAATTAAGGAAAAAAAGGGATTAAAAATTGAAATTTCGCTAAAATTCTCAGTTTTCGATGCTTTCTTTGATCAAAATGCAAGAAAATGACGAAAATTAAGGAAAAAAAGGGGATAAAAATTGAAATATTCTAAAATTCTCAGTTTTCGATGATTTTTTTGATCAAAATGCAAGAAAATGACGAAAATTAAGGATAAGAAGGGGAGAAAAATTGAAATTTCGCTAAATTTCTCCGTTTTCGATGCTTTTTTTGATCAAAATGCAAGAAAATGACGAAAATTAAGGAAAAAAAGGGGATAAAAATTGAAATTTCGCTTAAATTCTCCGTTACCGATGCTTTCTATGATCAAAATGCAAGAAAATGACGAATATTAAGGAAAAAAAGGGGGTAAAAATTGAAATTTCGCTAAATTTCTCCGTTTTCGATGCTTTTTTTGATCAAAATGCAAGAAAATGACCAAAAGAAAGGAAAAAAAAGGAGGTTTAAATTGAAATTGCTCTAAAATTCTCCGTTTTCGATGCATTTTTTGATCAAAATGCAAGAAAATGACGAAAATTAAGGGAAAAAAGGGGTTAAAATTGAAATTTCGCTAAAATTCTCAGTTTTCGATGCTTTTTTTGATCAAAATGCAAGAAAATGACGAAAATTAAGGAAAAAAAGGGGATAATAATTGAAATTTCACTTAAATTCTCCGTAACCGATGCTTTCTATGATCAAAATGCAAGAAAATGACGAAAATTAAGGAAAAAAAGGGGGTAAAAATTGAAATTTCGCTAAAATTCTCCGTTTTCGATTTTTTTTGATCAAATTGCAAGAAAATTACGAAAATTAAGGAAAAAAAGAGGGGTTAAATTTGAAATTTTGCTAATATTCTCCGTTTTCGATGCTTTTTTTGATCAAAATGCAAGAAAATGACGAAAATTTAGGGAAAAAAGTGGATAAATATTGAAATTTTGCTAAAATTCTCCGTTTTCTATGCTTTTTTTGATCAAAATGAAAGAAAATGACGAAAATTAAGGATAAAAAGTGGATAATAATGGAAATTTCGCTAAAATTCTCCGTTTTCGATGCTTTTTTTGATCAAAAATCAATAAAATGACGAAAATTAAGGTAAAAAATGGGATAAAAATTCACATTTCGCTAAAATTCTCCGTATTCTATGCTTTTTTTGATCAAAATGCAAGAAAAAGACGAAAATTAAGAAAAAAGGGGATAAAAATTGAAATTTCGCTAAAATTCTCCGTTTTCGATGTTTTTTTTATCAAAATGCAAGAAAATGACGAAAATTAAGGAAAAAAAGGGGATAAAAATTGAAATTTCGCTAAAATTCTCCATTTTCGATGCTTTTTTTGATCAAAATGCAATAAAATGACTAAAATTAAGGTCAAAAAAGGGGATAAGAATTGAAATATCGCTAAAATTCTCAGTTTTCGATGCTTTTTTTGATCAAAATGCAGGAAATAGACGAAAATTAAGGAAAAAAAGAGGGGTTAAAATTGAAATTTTGCTAATATTCTCCGTTTTCGATGCTTTTTTTGATCAAAATGCAAGAAAATGACGAAAATTAAGGAAAAAAAGGGGATAATAATTGAAATTTCACTTAAATTCTCCGTAACCGATGCTTTCTATGATCAAAATGCAAGAAAATGACGAAAATTAAGGAAAAAAAGGGGGTAAAAATTGAAATTTCGCTAAAATTCACCGTTTTCGATGCTTTTTTTGATCAAATTGCAAGAAAATTACGAAAATTAAGGAAAAAAAGACGGGTTAAATTTGAAATTTTGCTAATATTCTCCGTTTTCGATGCTTTTTTTGATCAAAATGCAAGAAAATGACGAAAATTTAGGGAAAAAAGTGGATAAATATTGAAATTTCGCTAAAATTCTCCGTTTTCTATGCTTTTTTTGATCAAAATGAAAGAAAATGACGAAAATTAAGGATAAAAAGTGGATAATAATGGAAATTTCGCTAAAATTCTCCGTTTTCGATGCTTTTTTTGATCAAAAATCAAGAAAATGACGAAAATTAAGGTAAAAAATGGGATAAAAATTTACATTTCGCTAAAATTCTCCGTATTCTATGCTTTTTTTGATCAAAATGCAAGAAAATGACGAAAATTAAGAGAAAAAGGGGATAAAAATTGAAATTTCGCTAAAATTCTCCGTTTTCGATGTTTTTTTTTATCAAAATGCAAGAAAATGACGAAAATTAAGGAAAAAAAGGGGATAAAAATTGAAATTTCGCTAAAATTCTCCATTTTCGATGCTTTTTTTGATCAAAATGCAATAAAATGACGAAAATTAAGGTCAAAAAAGGGGATAAAAATTGAAATATCGCTAAAATTCTCAGTTTTCGTTGCTTTTTTTGATCAAAATGCAGGAAATAGACGAAAATTAAGGAGAAAAAGGGGGTAAAAATTGAAATTTTGCTAAATTTCTCCGTTTTCGATGCTTTTTTTGATCAAAATGCAAGAAAATGACCAAAAGTGAGGAAAAAAGGGGGTTAAAATTGAAATTTCGCTCAAATTCTCCGTTTTTGATGCATTTTTTGATCAAAATGAAAGAAAATGACGAAAATTAAGGAAAAAAAGTGATTAAAAATCGAAATTCCGCTAAAATTCTCAGTTTTCGATGCTTTCTTTGATCAAAATGCAAGAAAATGACGAAAATTAAGGAAAAAAAGGGGATAAAAATTGAAATATTCTAAAATTCTCAGTTTTTGATGCTTTTTTTGATCAAAATGCAAGAAAATGACGAAAATTAAGGATAATAAGGGGATAAAAATTGAAATTTCGCTAAAATTCTCAGTTTTCGATGCTTTTTTTGATCAAAATGCAAGAAAATGACGAAAATTTAGGGAAAAAAGTGGATAAATATTGAAATTTCGCTAAAATTCTCCGTTTTCTATGCTTTTTTTGATCAAAATGAAAGAAAATGACGAAAATTAAGGAAAAAAAGTGGATAATAATGGAAATTTCGCAAAAATTCTCCGTTTTCGATGCTTTTTTTGATCAAAATGCAAGAAAATGACGAACATTAAGGGAAAAAATGGGATAAAAATTGAAATTTCGCTAAAATTCTCCGTATTCCATGCTTTTTTTGATCAAAATGCAAGAAAATGACGAAAACTAAGAGAAAAAGGGGATAAAAATTGAAATTTCGCTAAAATTCTCCGTTTTCGATGTTTTTTTATCAAAATGCAAGAAAATGACGAAAATTAAGGAAAAAAAGGGGATAAAAATTGAAATTTCGCTAAAATTCTCAGTTTTCGATGCTTTCTTTGATCAAAATGCAAGAAAATGACGAAAATTAAGGATAAGAAGGGGATAAAAATTGAAATTTCGCTAAATTTCTCCGTTTTCGATGATTTTTTTGATCAAAATGCAAGAAAATGACGAAAATTAAGGAAAAAAATGGGATAAAAATTGAAATTTCGCTTAAATTCTCCGTTACCGATGCTTTTTTTGATCAAAATGCAAGAAAATGACCAAAAGAAAGGAAAAAAAGGAGGTTTAAATTGAAATTTCGCTAAAATTCTCCGTTTTCGATGCATTTTTTGATCAAAATGCAAGAAAATGACAAAATTAAGGGAAAAAAGGGGGTTAAAATTGAAATTTCGCAAAAATTCTCAGTTTTTGATGCTTTTTTTTGATCAAAGTATAAGAAAGTTATGAAAATTTAGGAAAAAAAGGGGATAAAAAAATTAAATTTCGCTAAAATTCTCCGTTTTCGATGCTTTTTTTGATCAAAATGCAAGAAAATGACGAAAATTAAGGAAAAAAAGGGGGTTAAAATTGAAATTTCACTAAAATTCTCCGTTTTCGATTTTTTTTTGATCAAATTGCAAGAAAATGACGAAAATTAAGGAAAAAAAGGGGGTTAAAATTGAAATTTCACTAAAATTCTCCGTTTTCGATGCTTTTTTTGATCAAAATGCAAGAAAATGACGAAAATTTAGGGAAAAAAGTGGATAATTATTGAAATTTCGCTAAAATTCTCCGTTTTCTATGCTTTTTTTGATCAAAATGAAAGAAAATGACGAAAATTAAGGAAAAAAAGTGGATAATAATGGAAATTTCGCTAAAATTCTCCGTTTTCGTTGCTTTTTTTGATCAAAATGCAAGAAAATGACGAACATTAAGGTAAAAAATGGGATAAAAATTGACATTTCGCTAAAATTCTCCGTATTCTATGCTTTTTTTGATCAAAATGCAAGAAAATGACGAAAATTAAGAGAAAAAGGGGATAAAAATTGAAATTTCGCTAAAATTCTCCGTTTTCGATGTTTTTTTTTATCAAAATGCAAGAAAATGACGAAAATTAAGGATAAAAAGGGGATAAAAATTGAAATTTCGCTAAAATTCTCCATTTTCGATGCTTTTTTTGATCAAAATGCAAAAAATGACGAAAATTAAGGAAAAAAAGGGGATAAATATTGAAATATTCTAAAATTCTCAGTTTTTGATGCTTTTTTTGATCAAAATGTAAGAAAATGACGAAAATTAAGAATAAGAAGGGGATAAAAATTGAAATTTCGCTAAAATTCTCAGTTTTCGATGCTTTTTTTGATCAAAACGCAAGAAAATGACGAAAATTAAGGAAAAAAAGGGGATAATAATTGAAATTTCGCTTAAATTCTCCGTAACCGATGCTTTCTATGATCAAAATGCAAGAAAATGACGAAAATTAAGGAAAAAAAGGGGGTAAAAATTAAAATTTCGCTAAATTTCTCCGTTTTCGATGCTTTTTTTGATCAAAATGCAAGAAAATGACCAAAAGAAAGGAAAAAAAGGAGGTTTAAATTGAAATTTCGCTAAAATTCTCCGTTTTCGATGTATTTTACGGGTTAAATGTAAGATGGGACTAATCAGTCTCAATTTCCCCCGACAATAAAGACCTTTATCTATCTATCTATCTATCTATTTTTTGATCAAAATGCAAGAAAATGACGAAAATTAAGGAAAAAAAGGGGATAAAAATTGAAATTTCGCTAAAATTCTCCATTTTCGATGTATTTTTTGATCAAAATGCAAGAAAATGACGAAAATTAAGGAAAAAAAGGGGATAATAATTGAAATATCGCTAAAATTCTCAGTTTTCGATGCTTTTTTTGATCAAAATGCAAGAAATAGACGAAAATTAAGGAAAAAAAGGGGGTAAAAATTGAAATTTCGCTAAAATTCTCCGTTTTCCATGCTTTTTTTGATCAAAATGCAAGAAAATGACGAAAATTAAGGAAAAAAAGGGGATAAATATTGAAAATTCGCTAAAATTCTCCGTATTCGATGCTTTCCTTGATCAAAATGCAAGAAAATGACGAAAATTAAGGAAAAAAAGGGGATAAAAATTGAAATATCGCTAAAAATCTCAGTTTTCGATGCTTTTTTTGATCAAAATGCAAGAAATGACGAAAATTAAGGAAAAAAAAGGGATAAAAATTGAAATTTCGCTAAAATTGTCAGTTTTCGATGCTTTTTTTGATCAAAATGCAAGAAAATGACGAAAATTAAGGGAAAAAAGGGGGTTAAAATTGAAATTTCGCTAAAATTCTCCACTTTGGATGCTTTTTTTGATCAAAATGCAAGAAAGTTAC
Organism: Sympetrum striolatum; assembly: GCA_947579665.1. Taxonomy (NCBI): domain Eukaryota; kingdom Metazoa; phylum Arthropoda; class Insecta; order Odonata; family Libellulidae; genus Sympetrum; species Sympetrum striolatum. Next base: position 3,672,717 of record OX388350.1, read on the forward strand.
GAAAATTAAGGAAAAAAAGGTTAAAAAAAATTAATTTCGCTAAAATTCTCCGTTTTCGATGCTTTTTTTGATCAAAATGCAAGAAAATGACGAAAATTAAGGAAAAAAAAGGGGATAAAAATTGAAATTTCACTAAAATTCTCCGTTTTTGATGTTTTTTTTTATCAAAATGCAAGGAAATGACGATAATTAAGGAAAAAAAGGGGATAAAAATTGAAATTTCCTTAAAATTTTCATTTTTCGATGCTTTCTTTGATCAAAATGCAAGAAAATGACGAAAATTAAGGAAAAAAAGTGGATAATAATGGAAATTTCGCTAAAATTCTCCGTTTTCGATGCTTTTTTTGATCAAAATGCATGAAAATGACGAACATTAAGGGAAAAAATGGGATAAAAATTGAAATATCGCTAAAATTCTCAGTTTTCGATGCTTTTTTTGATCAAAATGCAAGAAATAGACGAAAATTAAGGAAAAAAAGGGGGTAAAAATTGAAATTTCGCTAAATTTCTCTGTTTTCGATGCTTTTTTTGATCAAAATGCAAGAAAATGACCAAAAGTGAGGAAAAAAAGGGGGTTAAAATTGAAATTTCGCTCAAATTCACCGTTTTCGATGCATTTTTTGATCAAAATGCAAGAAAATGACGTCAATAAAGGAGAAAAAGGGGATAAAAATGGAAATTTCGCTAAAATTCTCCGTTTTCCATGCTTTTTTTGATCAAAATGCAAGAAAATGACGAAAATTAAGGAAAAAAAGGGGATAAAAATTGAAATATTCTAAAATTCTCAGTTTTTGATGCTTTTTTTGATCAAAATGCAAGAAAATGACGAAAATTAAGAATAAGAAGGGGATAAAAATTGAAATTTCGCTAAAATTCTCAGTTTTCGATGCTTTTTTTGATCAAAACGCAAGAAAATGACGAAAATTAAGGAAAAAAAGGGGATAATAATTGAAATTTCGCTTAAATTCTCCGTAACCGATGCTTTCTATGATCAAAATGCAAGAAAATGACGAAAATTAAGGAAAAAAAGGGGGTAAAAATTAAAATTTCGCTAAATTTCTCCGTTTTCGATGCTTTTTTTGATCAAAATGCAAGAAAATGACCAAAAGAAAGGAAAAAAAGGAGGTTTAAATTGAAATTTCGCTAAAATTCTCCGTTTTCGATGTATTTTACGGGTTAAATGTAAGATGGGACTAATCAGTCTCAATTTCCCCCGACAATAAAGACCTTTATCTATCTATCTATCTATCTATTTTTTGATCAAAATGCAAGAAAATGACGAAAATTAAGGAAAAAAAGGGGATAAAAATTGAAATTTCGCTAAAATTCTCCATTTTCGATGTATTTTTTGATCAAAATGCAAGAAAATGACGAAAATTAAGGAAAAAAAGGGGATAATAATTGAAATATCGCTAAAATTCTCAGTTTTCGATGCTTTTTTTGATCAAAATGCAAGAAATAGACGAAAATTAAGGAAAAAAAGGGGGTAAAAATTGAAAATTCGCTAAAATTCTCCGTTTTCCATGCTTTTTTTGATCAAAATGCAAGAAAATGACGAAAATTAAGGAAAAAAAGGGGATAAATATTGAAAATTCGCTAAAATTCTCCGTATTCGATGCTTTCCTTGATCAAAATGCAAGAAAATGACGAAAATTAAGGAAAAAAAGGGGATAAAAATTGAAATATCGCTAAAAATCTCAGTTTTCGATGCTTTTTTTGATCAAAATGCAAGAAATGACGAAAATTAAGGAAAAAAAAGGGATAAAAATTGAAATTTCGCTAAAATTGTCAGTTTTCGATGCTTTTTTTGATCAAAATGCAAGAAAATGACGAAAATTAAGGGAAAAAAGGGGGTTAAAATTGAAATTTCGCTAAAATTCTCCACTTTGGATGCTTTTTTTGATCAAAATGCAAGAAAGTTACGAAAATTAAGGAAAAAAAGGTTAAAAAAAATTAATTTCGCTAAAATTCTCCGTTTTCGATGCTTTTTTTGATCAAAATGCAAGAAAATGACGAAAATTAAGGAAAAAAAAGGGGATAAAAATTCAAATTTCACTAAAATTCTCCGTTTTTGATGTTTTTTTTTATCAAAATGCAAGGAAATGACGAAAATTAAGGAAAAAAAGGGGATAAAAATTGAAATTTCGCTAAAATTTTCATTTTTCGATGCTTTCTTTGATCAAAATGCAAGAAAATGACGAAAATTAAGGAAAAAAAGTGGATAATAATGGAAATTTCGCTAAAATTCTCCGTTTTCGATGCTTTTTTTGATCAAAATGCATGAAAATGACGAACATTAAGGGAAAAAATGGGATAAAAATTGAAATATCGCTAAAATTCTCAGTTTTCGATGCTTTTTTTGATCAAAATGCAAGAAATAGACGAAAATTAAGGAAAAAAAGGGGGTAAAAATTGAAATTTCGCTAAATTTCTCTGTTTTCGATGCTTTTTTTGATCAAAATGCAAGAAAATGACCAAAAGTGAGGAAAAAAAGGGGGTTAAAATTGAAATTTCGCTCAAATTCTCCGTTTTCGATGCATTTTTTGATCAAAATGCAAGAAAATGACGTCAATAAAGGAGAAAAAGGGGATAAAAATGGAAATTTCGCTAAAATTCTCCGTTTTCCATGCTTTTTTTGATCAAAATGCAAGAAAATGACGAAAATTAAGGAAAAAAAGGGGATAAAAATTGAAAATTCGCTAAAATTCTCCGTATTCGATGCTTTCCTTGATCAAAATGCAAGAAAATTACGAAAATTAAGGAAAAAAAGGGGATAAAAATTGAAATATCGCTAAAAATCTCAGTTTTCGATGCTTTTTTTGATCAAAATGCAAGAAATGACGAAAATTAAGGAAAAAAAAGGGATAAAAATTGAAATTTCGCTAAAATTGTCAGTTTCCGATGCTTTTTTTGATCAAAATGCAAGAAAATGACGAAAATTAAGGGAAAAAAGGGGGTTAAAATTGAAATTTCGCTAAAATTCTCCACTTTGGATGCTTTTTTTGATCAAAATGCAAGAAAGTTACGAAAATTAAGGAAAAAAAGGTTAAAAAAAATTAATTTCGCTAAAATTCTCCGTTTTCGATGCTTTTTTTGATCAAAATGCAAGAAAATGACGAAAATTAAGGAAAAAAAAGGGGATAAAAATTGAAATTTCACTAAAATTCTCCGTTTTTGATGTTTTTTTTATCAAAATGCAAGGAAATGACGATAATTAAGGAAAAAAAGGGGATAAAAATTGAAATTTCCTTAAAATTTTCATTTTTCGATGCTTTCTTTGATCAAAATGCAAGAAAATGACGAAAATTAAGGAAAAAAAGTGGATAATAATGGAAATTTCGCTAAAATTCTCCGTTTTCGATGCTTTTTTTGATCAAAATGCATGAAAATGACGAACATTAAGGGAAAAAATGGGATAAAAATTGAAATATCGCTAAAATTCTCAGTTTTCGATGCTTTTTTTGATCAAAATGCAAGAAATAGACGAAAATTAAGGAAAAAAAGGGGGTAAAAATTGAAATTTCGCTAAATTTCTCTGTTTTCGATGCTTTTTTTGATCAAAATGCAAGAAAATGACCAAAAGTGAGGAAAAAAAGGGGGTTAAAATTGAAATTTCGCTCAAATTCACCGTTTTCGATGCATTTTTTGATCAAAATGCAAGAAAATGACGTCAATAAAGGAGAAAAAGGGGATAAAAATGGAAATTTCGCTAAAATTCTCCGTTTTCCATGCTTTTTTTGATCAAAATGCAAGAAAATGACGAAAATTAAGGAAAAAAAGGGGATAAAAATTGAAATATTCTAAAATTCTCAGTTTTTGATGCTTTTTTTGATCAAAATGCAAGAAAATGACGAAAATTAAGAATAAGAAGGGGATAAAAATTGAAATTTCGCTAAAATTCTCAGTTTTCGATGCTTTTTTTGATCAAAACGCAAGAAAATGACGAAAATTAAGGAAAAAAAGGGGATAATAATTGAAATTTCGCTTAAATTCTCCGTAACCGATGCTTTCTATGATCAAAATGCAAGAAAATGACGAAAATTAAGGAAAAAAAGGGGGTAAAAATTAAAATTTCGCTAAATTTCTCCGTTTTCGATGCTTTTTTTGATCAAAATGCAAGAAAATGACCAAAAGAAAGGAAAAAAAGGAGGTTTAAATTGAAATTTCGCTAAAATTCTCCGTTTTCGATGTATTTTACGGGTTAAATGTAAGATGGGACTAATCAGTCTCAATTTCCCCCGACAATAAAGACCTTTATCTATCTATCTATCTATCTATTTTTTGATCAAAATGCAAGAAAATGACGAAAATTAAGGAAAAAAAGGGGATAAAAATTGAAATTTCGCTAAAATTCTCCATTTTCGATGTATTTTTTGATCAAAATGCAAGAAAATGACGAAAATTAAGGAAAAAAAGGGGATAATAATTGAAATATCGCTAAAATTCTCAGTTTTCGATGCTTTTTTTGATCAAAATGCAAGAAATAGACGAAAATTAAGGAAAAAAAGGGGGTAAAAATTGAAAATTCGCTAAAATTCTCCGTTTTCCATGCTTTTTTTGATCAAAATGCAAGAAAATGACGAAAATTAAGGAAAAAAAGGGGATAAATATTGAAAATTCGCTAAAATTCTCCGTATTCGATGCTTTCCTTGATCAAAATGCAAGAAAATGACGAAAATTAAGGAAAAAAAGGGGATAAAAATTGAAATATCGCTAAAAATCTCAGTTTTCGATGCTTTTTTTGATCAAAATGCAAGAAATGACGAAAATTAAGGAAAAAAAAGGGATAAAAATTGAAATTTCGCTAAAATTGTCAGTTTTCGATGCTTTTTTTGATCAAAATGCAAGAAAATGACGAAAATTAAGGGAAAAAAGGGGGTTAAAATTGAAATTTCGCTAAAATTCTCCACTTTGGATGCTTTTTTTGATCAAAATGCAAGAAAGTTACGAAAATTAAGGAAAAAAAGGTTAAAAAAAAATTAATTTCGCTAAAATTCTCCGTTTTCGATGCTTTTTTTGATCAAAATGCAAGAAAATGACGAAAATTAAGGAAAAAAAAGGGGATAAAAATTGAAATTTCACTAAAATTCTCCGTTTTTGATGTTTTTTTTTATCAAAATGCAAGGAAATGACGAAAATTAAGGAAAAAAAGGGGATAAAAATTGAAATTTCGCTAAAATTTTCATTTTTCGATGCTTTCTTTGATCAAAATGCAAGAAAATGACGAAAATTAAGGAAAAAAAGTGGATAATAATGGAAATTTCGCTAAAATTCTCCGTTTTCGATGCTTTTTTTGATCAAAATGCATGAAAATGACGAACATTAAGGGAAAAAATGGGATAAAAATTGAAATATCGCTAAAATTCTCAGTTTTCGATGCTTTTTTTGATCAAAATGCAAGAAATAGACGAAAATTAAGGAAAAAAAGGGGGTAAAAATTGAAATTTCGCTAAATTTCTCTGTTTTCGATGCTTTTTTTGATCAAAATGCAAGAAAATGACCAAAAGTGAGGAAAAAAAGGGGGTTAAAATTGAAATTTCGCTCAAATTCTCCGTTTTCGATGCATTTTTTGATCAAAATGCAAGAAAATGACGTCAATAAAGGAGAAAAAGGGGATAAAAATGGAAATTTCGCTAAAATTCTCCGTTTTCCATGCTTTTTTTGATCAAAATGCAAGAAAATGACGAAAATTAAGGAAAAAAAGGGGATAAAAATTGAAAATTCGCTAAAATTCTCCGTATTCGATGCTTTCCTTGATCAAAATGCAAGAAAATTACGAAAATTAAGGAAAAAAAGGGGATAAAAATTGAAATATCGCTAAAAATCTCAGTTTTCGATGCTTTTTTTGATCAAAATGCAAGAAATGACGAAAATTAAGGAAAAAAAAGGGATAAAAATTGAAATTTCGCTAAAATTGTCAGTTTCCGATGCTTTTTTTGATCAAAATGCAAGAAAATGACGAAAATTAAGGGAAAAAAGGGGGTTAAAATTGAAATTTCGCTAAAATTCTCCACTTTGGATGCTTTTTTTGATCAAAATGCAAGAAAGTTACGAAAATTAAGGAAAAAAAGGTTAAAAAAAATTAATTTCGCTAAAATTCTCCGTTTTCGATGCTTTTTTTGATCAATATGCAAGAAAATGACGAAAATTAAGGAAAAAAAAGGGGATAAAAATTGAAATTTCACTAAAATTCTCCGTTTTTGACGTTTTTTTTTTTATCAAAATGCAAGGAAATGACGAAAATTAAGGAAAAAAAGGGGATAAAAATTGAAATTTCGCTAAAATTTTCATTTTTCGATGCTTTCTTTGATCAAAATGCAAGAAAATGACGAAAATTAAGTAAAAAAGGTTGATAAAAATTCTCAGTTTTCGATGCTTTTTTTATCAAAATACAAGAAAATGACGAAAATTAAGGAAAAGAAGGGGATAAAAACTGAAATATCGCTAAAATTTTCAGTTTTCGATGCTTTTTTTGATCAAAATGCAAGAAAATGACGAAAATTAAGGAAAAAAAGGGGATAAAAATTTAAATTTCGCTAAAATTCTCCGTTTTCGATGCTTTTTTTGATCAAAATGCAAGAAAATTACGAAAATTAAGGAAAAAAAGAGGGGTTAAAATTGAAATTTTGCTAAAATTCTCTGTTTTCCATACTTTTTTCGATCAAAAAGCAAGAAAATTAAGGAAAAGAAAGGGGCCAAAAATTGAATTTTCGCTAAAATTCTCCGTTTTCGATACTTTTTTTGATCAAAATGCAAGAAAATGACGAAAATTAAGGAAAAAAAGGGGGTTAAAATTGAAATTTTGCTAAAATTCTCCGTTTTCGATGCATTTTTTGATCAAAATGCAAGAAAATGACGAAAATTAAGGGAAAAAAGGGGATTAAAATTGAAATTTCGCTAAAAATCTCAGTTTTCGATGCTTTTTTTGATCAAAATGCAAGAAAATGACGAAAATTAAGGAAAAAAAGAGGGGTTAAAATTGAAATTTTGCTAAAATTCTCTGTTTTCCATGCTTTTTTCGAATAAAAAGCAAGAAAATGACGAAAATTAAGGAAAAAAAGGGGCCAAAAATTGGAATTTAGCTAAAATTCTCCGTTTTCGATACTTTTTTTGATCAAAATGCAAGAAAATGACGAAAATTAAGGAAAAGAAGGGGGTTAAAATTGAAATTTTGCTAAAATTCTCCGTTTTCGATGCTTTTTTTGATCAAAATGCAAGAAAATGACGAAAATTAAGGAAAAAAAGGGGGTTAAAATTGAAATTTCGATAAAATTCTCCGTTTTCGATGCTTTTTTGATCAAAATGCAAGAAAATTACGAAAAATAAAGGAAAAAAAGAGGGGTTAAAATTGAAATTTTGCTAAAATCCTCCGTTTTCGATGCTTTTTTTGATCAAAATGCAAGAAAATTACGAAAATTAAGTAAGAAAAGAGGGGATAAAATTGAAATTTAGCTGAAATTCTCAGTTTTTGATGCATTTTTTGATCAAAATGCAAGAAAATGACGAAAATTATGGAAGAAAACGGGCATAAAATTGAAATTTCGCTAAAATTCTCCGTAATCGATGCTTTTTTTGATCAAAAAGCAAGAAAATGACGAAAATTAAGGAAAAAAAGGGGCCAAAATTGAAATTTCGCTAAAATTCTCCGTTTTCGATGCTTTTTTTGATCAAAATGCAAGAAAATTAAGGAAGGAAAGGCGATAAAAATTGATATTTCGCTAAAATTCTCCGTTATCGATGCCTTTTTAATCAAAATGCAAGAAAATGACGAAAATCAAGGAAAAAAAGGTGATAAAAATTGAAACTTCGTTAAAATTCTCCGTTTTCGATGCTTTTTTTGATCAATATGCAAGAAAATGACGAAAATTAAGGAAAAAAAAGGGGGTTAAAATTGAAATTTCGCTAAAATTCTCCGTTTTCGATGCTTTTCTTGATCAAAATCCAAGAAAATTACGAAAATTTAGGAAAAAAAGGGGGTTAAAATTGAAATTTCGCTAAAATTCTTCTTTTTCGATCCTTTTTTTGATCATAATGCAAGAAAATTAAGGAAGGAAAGGGGATAAAAATTGAGATTTCGCTAAAATTCTCCGTTTTCGATGCTTTTTTTGATCAAAATGCAAGAATATGACGAAAATTAAGGGAAAAAAGGCGATAAAAATTGATATTTCGCTAAAATTCTCCGTTTTCGATGTTTTCTTTTTATCAAAATGCAAGAAAATGACGAAAATTAAGGAAAAAAGGGGATAAAAATTGAAATTTCGCTAAAAGTTTCCGTTTTCGATGCTCATAGATCAAAATGAAGAGAAAATGACGAAAATTAGGTAAAAAAAAGTTGATAAAAATTCTAAGTTTCCGATGCTTTTTTTATCAAAATATCAAAAAATCGAAATTTCGATTTTTTTCGTCATTTTGCCTTTAATTCCGACATTTTATCAAGATATGCTCGAAAAAAGCAATGAAAACGGATATTTTATCAAAAATCTATTTGTTTTCTTACTATTTTCTTTTAATTCCCACATTTTATCAAGATATGATCGAAAAGAGCATCAAGAACGGATAATTTTATCGAAATTTCAATTTTTTCCTCTATTTTGCCTTATTTCCAACATTTTAACGAGATATGATCGAAAAAGCAACGAGAACGGATAATCTTAATGTAATTCCAATTTTTTCCTCGTTTTTGCCTTAATTACCGATATTTTATCGAGATATGATAGAAAAATGCAACATAAACGTATAATTGAAGAGAAATTTCACTTTTTTTCTCAATTATGCCATATTTTCGTCATTTTATTCATATATGATCGAAAAAAGCAACGAAAAAGAATAATTATAGCGCGATTTCGTATTTTATCTCTACTTTGCCATAAGAATCGTCATTTTATCGAGATATGATGGATGAAAAGCAACGAAAACGGATAATTTTATCGAAAATTCAATTTTTTCCACATGTGAGCCTTATTTTCGACATTTTATAAAGATATGATCTAGAAAAGCAACGAAAGCGGATATTTTTTTAGCGAAATTTCAATTTTTTTTTCTATTTTTCTTTATTTTCGACATTTTATCGAGATATGATTGAAAAAAGCTACGAAAACGGATAATTTAATCGAAATTTCAAATATTTTCCTCTTTTTTCCTTTTTTTCCGACATTGACCTCGAGGAGTCAACCTTCCAGAGTCGACCCTTTGGAGTAGACCACCAGGAGTCAAAATCCTGGAGTCAATCTCCCGGATTCCACCTCCCGGATTCCACCTCCCGGAGTCAACCTGACGATGTCGATCTCTGGTTATTGACTTCGGGCCATAGACCTCGGGCCTTTGACCTCAGGTAATCAACCTCGGGTCATTCACCTCGGGTCATAGACCTCGGGTCATCTACCTCGGGTCATCTACCTCGGGTCCTAGACCGTAAGTCATCCTAGAATCGACGTCCTGGAGTCGACGTCCCGGAGTCAACCACCCGGAGTAGACCTACCGGAGTCGACCTCCAGGTGTCGTTATCCCAGATTTGACCTCCCGGAGTCGACCTCCTTGAGTCCACCTCCCAGAGTCGACCTCACCAAGTCGATCTCCCAAAGTTGACCTCCTGGAGTCGACCTCCCGGAGTCGCTATCATGGAGTTGACCTCCCGGAGTTGACCTCACGGAGTCGATCTCTGGTTATTGACTGCGGGCAATAGACCTCGGGCCTTCGACCTCAGGTCATCCACCTCAGGTCATCGACCTCGGGTCTTCGACCTCGGGTCATCTACCTCAGGTCCTAGACCGTATTTCATCCAAGAATCGACGTCCTGGAGTAGATGTCCCGGAGTCGACCTCCCGGAGTCGACCTCGGGTCACTGTCCTTGGGTCATTGACTTCGGGTCATCGACCTCGGGTAATCGACCTCGGGTCATTGACCTCGGGTCATTGACCTCGGGTCATCGACCTCGGGTCATCGATCTCGAAATGCTTTTTTTGATCAAAATGCAAGAAAATGACGAAAATTAAGGAAAAAAAGGGGGTTCAAATTGAAATTGCTCTAATTTACTACGTTTTCGATGCATTTTTTGATCAAAAAGCAAGAAAATGACGAAAATTAAGGAAAAAAAGGGGCCAAAAATTGAAATATCGCTAAAAATCTCCATTATCGATGCTTCTTTTGATCAAAAGAAAGAAAATGACGCAAATTAAGGAAAAAAAGGGGCCAAAAATTGAAATTTCGCTAAAATTCTCCGTTTTCGATGCTTTTTTTGATCAAAATGCAAGAAAATTACGAAAATAAGGAAAATAAGGTGGTTCAAATTGCAATTTCGCTAAAATTCTCAGTTTTCGATCCTTTTTTTGATCAAAATGCAAGAAAATGACGAAAATTAAGGAAAAAAAGGGGGTTGAAATTGAAATTTCGCTAAAATTCTCCGTTTTCGATGCATTTTTTGTTCAAAATGCAAGAAAATGACGAAAATTAAGGAAAAAAAGGGGATAAAAATTGAAATTTCGCTAAAATTCTCCGTTTTCGATGTTTTCTTTTTATCAAAATGCAAGAAAATGACGAAAATTAAGGAAAAAAGGGGATAAAAATTGAAATTTCGCTAAAAGTTTCCGTTTTCGATGCTCATAGATCAAAATGAAGAGAAAATGACGAAAATTAGGTAAAAAAAAGTTGATAAAAATTCTAAGTTTCCGATGCTTTTTTTATCAAAATACAAGAAAATGACGAAAATTAAGGAAAAGAGAGGATAAAAATTCTTAGTTTCCGATGATTTTTTTATCAAAATACAAGAAAATGACGAAAATTAAGGAAAAGAAAGGGATAAAAATTCTCAGTTTTCGATGCTTTTTTTATCAAAATGCAAGAAAATGACGAAAATTAAGGAAAAAAAGGGGATAGAAATCGAAATATCGCTAAAATTCCTAGTTTTCAATGCTTTTTTTGATCAAAATGCAAGAAATAGACGAAAATTAAGGAAAAAAAGGATAAAAATTGAAATTTCGCTAAATTTCTCTGTTTTCGATGCTTTTTTTGATCAAAATGCAAGAAAATGACCAAAAGTGAGGAAAAAAAGGGGGTTAAAATTGAAATTTCGCTCAAATTCTCCGTTTTCGATGCATTTTTTGATCAAAATGCAAGAAAATGACGAAAATAAAGGAGAAAAAGGGGATAAAAATGGAAATTTCTCTAAAATTCTCCGTTTTCCATGCTTTTTTTGATCAAAATGCAAGAAAATGACGAAAATTAAGGAAAAAAAGGGGATAAAAATTGAAAATTCGCTAAAATTCTCCGTTTTCGATGCTTTCCTTGATCAAAATGCAAGAAAATTACGAAAATTAAGGAAAAAAAGGGGATAAAAATTGAAATATCGCTAAAAATCTCAGTTTTCGATGCATTTTTTGATCAAAATGCAAGAAAATGACGAAAATTAAGGGAAAAAAGGGGGTTAAAATTGAAATTTCGCTAAAATTCTCCGTTTTTGATGTTTTTTTTTATCAAAATGCAAGGAAATTACGAAAATTAAGGGAAAAAAGGGGGTTAAAATTGAAATTTCGCTAAAATTCTCCGTTTTCGATGCTTTCTTTGATCAAAATGCAAGAAAATGACGAAAATTAAGTAAAAAAGGTTGATAAAAATTCTCAGTTTTCGATGCTTTTTTTATCAAAATACAAGAAAATGACGAAAATTAAGGAAAAGAAGGGGATAAAAATTCTCAATTTTCGATGCTTTTTTTATCAAAATACAAGAATATGACGATAATTAAGTAAAAAAAGGGGATAAAAATTGAAATTTCGCTAAAAATCTCAGTTTTCGATGCTTTTTTTGATCAAAATGCAAGAAAATGACGAAAATTAAGGAAAAAAAGAGGGGTTAAAATTGAAATTTTGCTAAAATTCTCTGTTTTCCATGCTTTCTTCGATCAAAAAGCAAGAAAATGACGAAAATTAAGGAAAAAAAGGGGCCGAAATTGGAATTTAGCTAAAATTCTCCGTATTCGATACTTTTTTTGATCAAAATGCAAGAAAATGACGAAAATTAAGGAAAAAAAGGGGGTTAAAATTGAAATTTCGATAAAATTCTCCGTTTTCGATGCGTTTTTAATCAAAATGCAAGAAAATGACGAAAATTAAGGAAAAAAAGGGTGTTAAAATTGAAATTTCGCTAAAATTCTCCGTTTTCGATGCTTTTCTTGATCAAAATGCAAGATAATGACGAAAATTAAGGAAAAAAAGAGGGGTTAAAATTGAAATTTTGCTAAAATCCTCCGTTTTCGATGCTTTTTTTGATCAAAATGCAAGAAAATTACGAAAATTAAGTAAGAAAAGAGGGGATAAAATTGAAATTTAGCTGAAATTCTCAGTTTTTGATGCATTTTTTGATCAAAATGCAAGAAAATGACGAAAATTATGGAAGAAAACGGGGTTAAAATTGAAATTTCGCTAAAATTCTCCGTAATCGATGCTTTTTTTGATCAAAAAGCAAGGAAATGACGAGAATTTAGGAAAAAAAGGGGCCAAAAATTGAAATTTTGCTAAAATCCTCCGTTTTCGATGCTTTTTTTGATCAAAATGCAAGAAAATTACGAAAATTAAGTAAGAAAAGAGGGGATAAAATTGAAATTTAGCTGAAATTCTCAGTTTTCGATGCTTTTTTTGATCAAAATGCAAGAGTATGACGAAAATTAAGGGAAAAAAGGCGATAAAAATTGAAATTTCGCTAAAATTCTCCGTTTTCGATGCCTTTTTAATCAAAATGCAAAAAAATGACGAAAATCAAGGAAAAAAAGGGGATAAAAATTGAAACTTCGTTAAAATTCTCCGTTTTCGATGCTTTTTTTGATCAAAATGCAAGAAAATGACAAAAATTAAGGAAAAAAAGAGGGGTTAAAATTGAAATTTTGCTAAAATTCTCTGTTTTCCATGCTTTTTTCGATCAAAAAGCAAGAAAATGACGAAAATTAAGGAAAAAAAGGGGCCAAAAATTGGAATTTAGCTAAAATTCTCCGTATACGATACTTTTTTTGATCAAAATGCAAGAAAATGACGAAAATTAAGGAAAAGAATAGGGTTAAAATTGAAATTTTGCTAAAATTCTCCGTTTTCGATGCTTTTTTTGATCAAAATGCAAGAAAATGACGAAAATTAAGGAAAAAAAGGGGGTTAAAATTGAAATTTCGATAAAATTCTCCGTTTTCGATGCTTTTTTGATCAAAATGCAAGAAAATTACGAAAATTAAGGAAAAAAAGAGGGGTTAAAATTGAAATTTTGCTAAAATCCTCCGTTTTCGATGCTTTTTTTGATCAAAATGCAAGAAAATTACGAAAATTAAGTAAGAAAAGAGGGGATAAAATTGAAATTTAGCTGAAATTCTCAGTTTTTGATGCATTTTTTGATCAAAATGCAAGAAAATGACGAAAATTATGGAAGAAAACGGGGTTAAAATTGAAATTTCGCTAAAATTCTCCGTAATCGATGCTTTTTTTGATCAAAAAGCAAGAAAATGACGAAAATTAAGGAAAAAAAGGGGCCAAAAATTGAAATTTCGCTACAATTCTCCGTTTTCGATGCTTTTTTTGATCAAAATGCAAGAAAATTAAGGAAGGAAAGGGGATAAAAATTGAGATTTCGCTAAAATTCTCCGTTTTCGATGCTTTTTTTGATCAAAATGCAAGAATATGACGAAAATTAAGGAAAAAAAGGGGGTTAAAATTGAAATTTCGCTAAAATTCTCCGTTTTCGATGCTTTTCTTGATCAAAATCCAAGAAAATTACGAAAATTAAGGAAAAAAAGGGGGTTAAAATTGAAACTTCGCTAAAATTCTTCGTTTTCGATCCTTTTTTTGATCATAATGCAAGAAAATTACGAAAATTAAGGAAAAGAAGAGGGGTTAAAATTGCATCTCATTTTTTATTAACGACACTTTATCGAGCTATGGTAGAAAAAAGCTATGAAAATGGATACTTTTATCGAAATTTCGATTTTTTTCCTCATTTTGCCTTTAATTCCGACATTTTATCAAGATATGCTCGAAAAAAGCAATGAAAACGGATATTTTATCAAAAATCTATTTGTTTTCCCACTATTTTCTTTTAATTCCCACATTTTATCAAGATATTATCGAAAAGAGCATCAAGAACGGATAATTTTATCGAAATTTCAATTTTTTTCCTCTATTTTGCCTTATTTCCAACATTTTAACGAGATATGATCGAAAAAGCAACGAGAACGGATAATCTTAATGTAATTCCAATTTTTTCCTCGTTTTTGCCTTAATTACCGATATTTTATCGAGATATGATAGAAAAATGCAACATAAACGTATAGTTGAAGAGAAATTTCAATTTTTTTCTCAATTATGCCATATTTTCGTCATTTTATTCATATATGATCGAAAAAAGCAACGAAAAAGAATAATTATAGCGCGATTTCGTGTTTTATCTCTACTTTGCCATAAGAGTCGTCATTTTATCGAGATATGATGGATGAAAAGCAACGAAAACGGATAATTTTATCGAAAATTCAATTTTTTCCACATGTGAGCCTTATTTTCGACATTTTATAAAGATATGATCTAGAAAAGCAACGAAAGCGGATATTTTTTTCAGCGAAATTTCAATTTTTTTTTCTATTTTTCTTTATTTTCGACATTTTATCGAGATATGATTGAAAAAAGCTACGAAAACGGATAATTTATTCGAAATTTCAAATATTTTCCTCTTTTTTTCTTTATTTCCGACATTTTATCGAGATATGATTGAAAAAAGCTGCGAAAACGGATAATTTTAGCGAAATTTCAATTTTTTCACTCTATTTTTCCCTTATTTCCGACATTGACCTCGAGGAGTCAACCTTCCAGAGTCGACCCTTTGGAGTAGACCACCAGGAGTCAAAATCCTGGAGTCAATCTCCCGGATTCCACCTCCCGGATTCCACCTCCCGGAGTCAACCTGACGATGTCGATCTCTGGTTATTGACTTCGGGCCATAGACCTCGGGCCTTTGACCTCAGGTAATCAACCTCGGGTCATTCACCTCGGGTCATAGACCTCGGGTCATCTACCTCGGGTCATCTACCTCGGGTCCTAGACCGTAAGTCATCCTAGAATCGACGTCCTGGAGTCGACGTCCCGGAGTCAACCACCCGGAGTAGACCTACCGGAGTCGACCTCCAGGTGTCGTTATCCCGGATTTGACCTCCCGGAGTCGACCTCCTTGAGTCCACCTCCCAGAGTCGACCTCACCAAGTCGATCTCCCAGAGTTGACCTCCTGGAGTCGACCTCCCGGAGTCGCTATCATGGAGTTGACCTCCCGGAGTTGACCTCACGGAGTCGATCTCTGGTTATTGACTGCGGGCCATAGACCTCGGGCCTTCGACCTCAGGTCATCCACCTCAGGTCATCGACCTCGGGTCTTCGACCTCGGGTCATCTACCTCAGGTCCTAGACGGTATTTCATCCAAGAATCGACGTCCTGGAGTAGATGTCCCGGAGTCGACCTCCCGGAGTCGACCTCGGGTCACTGTCCTTGGGTCATTGACTTCGGGTCATCGACCTCGGGTAATCGACCTCGGGTCATTGACCTCGGGTCATTGACCTCGGGTCATTGACCTCGGGTCATTGACCTCGGGTCATCGACCTCGGGTCATCGATCTCGAAATGCTTTTTTTGATCAAAATGCAAGAAAATGACGAAAATTAAGGAAAAAAAGGGGGTTCAAATTGAAATTTCTCTAAAATACTACGTTTTCGATGCATTTTTTGATCAAAAAGCAAGAAAATGACGAAAATTAAGGAAAAAAAGGGGCCAAAAATTGAAATTTCGCTAAAAATCTCCATTATCGATGCTTCTTTTGATCAAAAGAAAGAAAATGACGAAAATTAAGGAAAAAATCTGATGTGGCCAGCACATGACTTTCTCCATATATAAGATGTAAATATTTATCTACGACAGTAATTTCGAAATCTATATTCCATCTAAACTTTGAAGATGAGTGATTAATTTATATATATTATTATCTTTTACGTCACAAACATTATAAATAATGTTTTTCAGGACATGTTCGATGAAAAACGATGAAGTGGCATTTCGCCCCAGCGCCCAGAGCGCCCACAACGTACATAATCAGCAACTTCCGGTTTATCAGTATTTCACAAATAACTCCTACACAATCCGTGATACAAAAATATGTTTCACACAAAAGTCATAGTAAATTACATTTTCTAAAACTTTTGTTACTAATACTATATACCTAAATATCATATTTATGGAGATATTTTGAAAACCGGAAATGAGCTTTGAAGAATAAAGCTCGACTTCCGGTTAACCGATTTACTCCAAAATCTAATCAACTCTAAACACACAAACCAAAATTCTATATATAAGATTTAGTGTTGATCCGACAAACAATTTTCATGTTAGAGCGCCCACAAAGTACATAATCAGATACTTCCGTTTTATCGGTATTTCACGAATAACTCCTAATCAAGCGGTGATACAAAAATATATTAAATGCAAAAGTTATAGTAATTTACATTATCTAAAACTTTTATAAGTAATACAATTTACATATATATCATATTTATGGAGATATTTTGAAAACCGGAAATGAGCTTTAATGAATAAAGCTCGACTTCCGGTTGACCGATTTACTCCAAAAACTAAACAACTCTGACAGCACACACACCACTACTATATATGAAGTTTGGTATTGATACAACGAATAGTTTTCACGTAAGAGCGCCCACTATCACACACACACATACACACACACACACACACACACACACACACACACACATACACACAGACATCATTCCGAAAATGGTCAAAACGTGTTCTCGGGACCCCAAAACATGTATTTCCGTTGAAATCTCGAAGTCGAATTTTTTTATGAAAACAATACTTTCTCTATACTTCGTATATGGAGAAAGTAAAAAAGGGGATAAAAATTGAAATTTTGCTAAAATTCTTCGTTTTCGATGCTCTTTTTAATCAAAATGCAAGAAAATTACGAATATTAAGGAAAGAAAGGGGATAAAAAAATTAAATTTCGCTAAAATTCTCCGTTTTCGATGCTTTTTTGATCAAAATGCAAGAAAATGACGAAAATTAACGAAAAAAAGGGGATAAAAATTGAAATTTCGCTAAAATTCTCCGTTTTTGATGCTTTTTTTGATCAAAATGCAAGAAAAAGACGAAAATTAAGGAAAAAAAGTGGATTAAAATGGGAATTTCACTTAAATTCTCCGTTATCGATGCTTTTTTTGATCAAAAAGCAAGAAAATGATGAAAATTAACGAAAAAAAATCTGATGTGGCCAGCACATGACTTTCTCCATATATATAAGATGTAAATATTTAACTACCGCAGCAATTTCGAACTCTATATTCCATCTAAACTTGGAATATGAGTGATTAATATATATATATATATTATCTTTGACGCCAAAAACATGATAAATAATGTTTTACGGGACATGATCGATGAAAAACGATGAAATTGGCCTTTCGCCCATAGAGCCCAGAGCGCCCACAAAGTACATAATCAGCATCTTCCGGTTTATCAGTATTTCATGAATAACTCCTACACAATCAGTGATACAAAAATATATTTCAACCAAAAGTTATAGTAAAATACATGTTCTAAAACTTTTATAGATAATAGTATATACCTAAATATCATATTTATGGAGATATTTTGAAAACCGGAAATGAGCTTTGAAGAATGAAGCTCGACTTCCGGTAGACCGATTTACTCCAAAAACTAATCAACTCTAAAAATACTAAGCAAAGTACTATATATGAAATTTGGTGTTGATATAATGAATAGTTTTCAGGTTAGAGCGCCCACAAAGTACATAACAGCTACTTACGGTTTATCGGTATTTCACGAATAACTCCTAATCAACCCGTGATACAAAAATATGTTAAATACAAAAATTCTAGTAAAACAGATTATCTAAAACTTTTATAAGTAATACAATACACGTATATATCATATTTATGGAGATATTTTGAAAACCGGAAATGAGCTTTAATGAATGAAGCTCGACTTAAGGTGAACCGATTTACTCCAAAAACTAATCAACTCTGACAGCACACACCACAGTACTATATAAGAAGTTTGGTATTGATACGACCAATAGTTTTCACGTTATAGCGCCCACAAACACACACACACATACAGACACACACACACATACACACAGACATCATTCCGAAAATGGTCAAAACGTGTTCTAGGGACCCCAAAACATGTATTTCCGTTGAAATCTCGAAGTCGATTTTTTTCATGAAAACAATACTTTCTCTATACTTCGTATATGGAGAAAGTAAAAAAGGGGATAAAAATTGAAATTTCGCTAAAATTCTTCGTTCTCGATGCTTTTTTTGATCAAAATGCAAGAAAATTACGAAAATTAAGGAAAAAATCTGATGTGGCCAGCACATGACTTTCTCCATATATATAAGATGTAAATATTTATCTACCGCAATAATTTCGAACTCTATATTCCATCTAAACTTGGAATTTGAGTTATTAATATTATATATTATCTTTGATGCCAAAAACATGATAAATAATTTTTACGGGACATGATCGATGAAAAACGATGAAATTGGCCTTTCGCCCATAGAGCCCAGAGCGCCCACAAAGTACATAATCGGCAACTTCCGGTTTATCAGTATTTCATGAATAACTCCTACACAATCAGTGATACAAAAATATGTTTCAACCAAAAGTTATAGTACATTATATTTTCTAAAACTTTTACAAATAATAGTATATACCTAAATACCATATTTATGGAGATATTTTGAAAACTGGAAATGAGCTTTGAAGAATTAAGCTCAACTTCCGGTTGACCGATTCGCTCCAAAAACTAATCAACTCTAACGACACAAACCAAAATACTATATATGAAATTTGGTGTTGATCCGACAAATAGTTTTCATGTTAGAGCGCCCACAAAGTACATAATCATCTTCTTCCGGTTTATCAGTATTTCATGGATAACTCCTAAACAATCAGTGATGCAAAAATATGTTTCATACAAAAGTTATAGTAAAATATATTTTCTACAACATTTATAAATAATAGTATATACCTAAATATCATATTAATGGAGATATTTTGAAAACCGGAAATGAGCTTTGAAGAATGAAGCTCGACTTCCGGTCAGCCGATTTACTCCAAAAACTAATCAACTCTAACGACTGTAATAAAAGTACAATATGTGAAATTTGGTGTTGATCCGACAATTAGTTTTCATGTTAGAGCGCCCACAAAGTACATAATCATCTTCTTCCGGTTTATCAGTATTTCACGAATAACTCCTAATGAACCGGTGATACAAAAATATGTTAAATACAAAAGTTATAGTAAATTATACTATCTAAAACTTTTATAAGTAATACAATAGACGTATATATCATATTTATGGAGATATTTTGAAAACCGGAAATGAGCTTTAATGAATAAAGCTCGACTTCCGGTTAACGGATTTACTCCAAAAACTAATCAACTCTGACAGCACACACAACAGTACTATATATGAAGTTTGGTATTGATACGACTTTTAGTTTTCGAGTTAGAACGCCCATTATCACACACACACATACACACACACACACTCACACACACACACACACACACACACACACACACACATACACACAGACATCATTCAGAAAATGGTCAAAACGTGTTCTAGGGACCCCAAAACGTGTATTTCCGTTGAAATCTCGAAGTCGAATTTTTTCATGAAAACAATACTTTCTCTATACTTCGTATATGGAGAAAGTAAAAAAGGGGGTTCAAATTGAAATTTCGCTAAAATTCACCGTTTTCGATGCATTTTTAGTTCAAAATGCAAAAAAATGACGAAAATTAAGGGAAAAAAGGGGATAAAAATTGAAATTTCACTAAAATTCTCCGTTTTTCATGCTTTTATTTATCAAAATGCAAGAAAATGACGAAAATTAAGGAAAAAAAGGATAAAAATTGAAATTTCGCTAAAATTCTCCGTTTTCGATGTTTTTTTTTATCAAAATGCAAGAAAATGACGAAAATTAAGGAAAAAAGGGGATAAAAATTGAAATTTCGCTAAAATTTTCAGTTTTCGATGCTCATAGATCAAAATGAAGAGAAAATGACGAAAATTAAGTAAAAAAAGTTGATAAAAATTCTAAGTTTCCGATGCTTTTTTTATCAAAATACAAGAAAATGACGAAAATTAAGGAAAAGAGAGGATAAAAATTCTTAGTTTCCGATGATTTTTTTATCAAAATATAAGAAAATGACGAAAATTAAGGAAAAGAAGGGGATAAAAATTCTCAGTTTTCGATGCTTTTTTTTATCAAAATGCAAGAAAATGACAAAAATTAAGGAAAAAATCTGATGTGGCCAGCACATGACTTTCTCCATATCTAAGATGTAAATTTTTATCTACGACAGTAATTTCGAACTCAATATTCCATCTAAACTTGGAAGAAGAGTGATTTATTTATATATTATCATCTTTGACGTCAAAGACATTAAAAATAATGTTTTTCTGGACATGATCGATGAAAAAAGATGAAATTGGCCTTTCGCCCATAGAGCCCAGAGCCCCCACAAAGTGCAGAATGAGCAACTTCCGTTTTATCAGTATTTCATGAATAACTCCTAAACAATCAGTGATACAAAAATATGTTTCATACAAAAGTTATAGTAAATTACATTTTCTAAAACTTTTATAAAAAATAGTATATACCTAAATATCATATTTATGGAGATATTATGAAAACCGGAAATGAGCTATGAAGAATGAAGCTCAACTTCCGGTTGACCGATTTACTCCAAAAACTAATCAACTCTAACGACTGTAATAAAAAAACTATATATGAAATTAAATGTTGATCCGACAAATAGTTTTCATGATAGAGCGCCCACAAAGTACATAATCATCTTCTTCCGGTTTATCAGTATTTCACGAATAACTCCTAATCAAACGGTGATACCAAAATATGTTAAGTACAAAAGGTCTAGTAAATACATTATCTAAAACTTTTATAAGCAAAACAATATACGTATATATCATATTTATGGAGATATTTTGAAGACCGGAAATGAGCTTTAATGAATAAAGCTCGACTTCCGGTGGACCGATTTACTCCAAAAACTAATCAACTCTGACAGCACACACCACATTACTATATATGAAGTTTGGTATAGATACGACTTATAGTTTTCACGTTAGAGCGCCCACTATCACACACACACATACAGACACACACACACACACACACACACACACACACATACACACAGACATCATTCCGAAAATGGTCAAAACGTGTTCTCGGGACCCCAAAACATGTATTTCCGTTGAAATCTCGAAGTCGAATTTTTTCATGAAAACAATACTTTCTCTATACTTCGTATATGGAGAAAGTAAAAAATCTGATGTGGCCAGCACATGACTTTCTCCATGTATAAGATGTAAATATTTATCCACGACAGTAATTTCGAACTCTATATTCCATTTAAACTTGGAGGATGAGTGATTAATATATATATATTTATATTATCTTTGACGTCACAAACATTATAGATAATGTTTTTCGGGACATGATCGATGAATAACGATGAAATTGGCCTTTCGCCCATAGAGCCCAGAGCGCCCACAAAGTACATAATCAGCAACTTACGGTTTATCAGTATTTCATGAATAACTCCTAAACAATCAGTGTTACAAAAATATGTTTCATACAAAAGTTATAGTAAATTACATTTTCTAAAACATTTATTATTAATAGTATATACCTAAATATCATATTTATGGAGATATTTTGAAAACCGGAAATAAGCTTTGAAGAATAAAGCTCAACTTCCGGTAGACCGATTTACTCCAAAAACTAATCAACTCTTACGACTGTAATAGAAAAACTATATATGAAATTTGGTGTTGATCCAATAATTAGTTTTCATGTTAGAGCGCCCACAAAGTACATAATCATCTTCTTCCGGTTTATCAGTATTTCATGAATAACTCCTAATCAACCAGTGATACAAAAATATATTTAATACAAAAGTTATAGTAAATTTGATTATCTAAAACTTTTATGAGTGATATAATATACGTATATATCATATTTATGGAGATATTTGGAAAACCGGAAATTAGCTTTAATGAATAAAGCTCGACTTCCGGTTGACCGATTTACTTCAAAAACTAATCAACTCTGACAGCACACACACCACTACTATACATGAAGTTTGGTATTGATACGACTAATAGTTTTTACGTTAAAGCGACCACTATCACACACACACACACACACACACACACATACAAACAGACATCATTCCGAAAATGGTCAAAACGTGTTCTAGGGACCCTTAAACATGTATTTCCGTTGAAATCTCGAAGTCGAATTTTTTCATGAAAACAATACTTTCTCTATACTTCGTATATGGAGAAAGTAAAAAGGGGATAAAAATTGAAATATCGCAAATATTTTCAGTTTTCGTTGCTTTTTTTGATCAAAATGCAAGAAATTTACGAAAATTAAGGAAAAAGAGGGGATAAGAAAATTAAATTTCGCTAAAATTCTCCGTTTTTGATGCTTTTTTTGATCTAAATGCATGAAAATGACGAAAATTAAGGAAAAAATCTGATGTGGCCAGCACATGACTTTCTCCATATATAAGATGTAAATAATTATCTACGACATTAATTTCGAACTCTATATTCAATCTAAACTTGGAAGATGAGACATTAATATATATATTATTATCTTTTACGTCACAAAAATTATAAATAATGTTTTTCGGGACATGCTCGATGAAAAAAGATGAATTTGGCCTTTCGCCCATAGAGCCCAGAGCGCCCACAAAGTACATAATCAGCAACTTCCGGTTTATCAGTATTTCATGAATAACTCCTAAACAATCAGTGATACAAAAATATGTTTCAAACAAAAGTTATAGTAAATTTCATTTTCTAAAACATTTATAAATAATAGTATATACCTAAATATCATATTCATGGAGATATTTTGAAAACCGGAAATAAGCTTTGAAAAATGAAGCTCAACTTCCGGTTGACCGATTTACTCCAAAAACTAATCAACTCTAACGACTGTAATAAAAGTACAATATATGACATTTGGTGTTGATCCGACAAATAGTTTTCATGTTAGAGCGCCCACAAAGTACATAATCATCTTCTTCCGGTTTATCAGTATTTCACGAATAACTCCTAATCAACCGGTGATACAAAAATATATTAAACACAAAAGTTATAGTAAAATACATTATCTAAAACTTTTATAAGTAATACAATATACGTATATATCATATTTATAGAGATATTTTGAAAACCGGAAATGAGCTTTAATGAATAAAGCTCGACTTTCGGTTGACCGATTTACTCCAAAAACTAATCAACTCTGACAGCACACACACCACTACTATATATGAAGTTTGGTATTGATACGACAAATAGTTTTCACGTTAGAGCGCCCACTATCACACACACACATACACACGCACACACACACACACACACACAGACATCATTCCGAAAATGGTCAAAACGTGTTCTAGGGACCAAAAAAAATGTATTTCCGTTGAAATCTCGAAGTCGATTTTTTTCATGAAAACAATACTTTCTCTATACTTCGTATATGGAGAAAGTAAAAAGGGGGTTAAAATTGAAATTTCGATAAAATTCTCCGTTTTCGATGCTTTTTTGATCCAAATGCAAGAAAATTACGAAAATTAAGGAACAAAAGAGGGGTTAAAATTAAATTTCGCTAAAATTCTCTGTTTTCGATGCTTTTTTTGATCAATGTGAAGGAAAATTACGAAAATTAAGGAAGAAAAGAGGGGTTAAAATTGAAATTTAGCTGAAATTCTCCGTTATCGATGCTTTTTTTGATCAAAATGCAAGAAAATGACGAAAATTAAAGGAAAAAAGGGGATAAAAATTGAAATTTCGCTAAAATTCTCCGTTTTTGATGCTTTATTTAATAAAAATGCAAGAAAATTAAGGAAAGAAAGGGGATAAAAATTGAAATTTCGCTAAAAATCTCCATTATCGATGCTTCTTTTGATCAAAAGAAAGAAAATGACGAAAATTAAGGAAAAAATCTGATGAGGCCAGCACATGACTTTCTCCATATATAAGATGTAAATATTTATCTACGACAGTAATTTCGAAATCTATATTCCATCTAAACTTTGAAGATGAGTGATTAATTTATATATATTATTATCTTTTACGTCACAAACATTATAAATAATGTTTTTCAGGACATGTTCGATGAAAAACGATGAAGTGGCATTTCGCCCCAGCGCCCAGAGCGCCCACAACGTACATAATCAGCAACTTCCGGTTTATCAGTATTTCACAAATTACTCCTACACAATCCGTGATACAAAAATATGTTTCACACAAAAGTCATAGTAAATTACATTTTCTAATACTTTTATTACTAATACTATATACCTAAATATCATATTTATGGAGATATTTTGAAAACCGGAAATGAGCTTTGAAGAATAAAGCTCGACTTCCGGTTAACCGATTTACTCCAAAATCTAATCAACTCTAAACACACAAACCAAAATTCTATATATAAGATTTAGTGTTGATCCGACAAACTATTTTCATGTTAGAGCGCCCACAAAGTACATAATCAGATACTTCCGTTTTATCGGTATTTCACGAATAACTCCTAATCAAGCGGTGATACAAAAATATATTAAATGCAAAAGTTATAGTAAATTACATTATCTAAAACTTTTATAAGTTATACAATTTACATATATATCATATTTATGGAGATATTTTGAAAACCGGAAATGAGCTTTAATGAATAAAGCTCGACTTCCGGTTGACCGATTTACTCCAAAAACTAAACAACTCTGACAGCACACACACCACTACTATATATGAAGTTTGGTATTGATACAACGAATAGTTTTCACGTTAGAGCGCCCACTATCACACACACACATACACACACACACACACACACACACACACACACACACACACATACACACAGACATCATTCCGAAAATGGTCAAAACCTGTTCTAGGGACCCCAAAACATGTATTTCCGTTGAAATCTCAAAGTCGAATTTTTTCATGAAAACAATACTTTCTCTATACTTCGTATATGGAGAAAGTAAAAAAGGGGATAAAAATTGAAATTTCGCTAAAATTCTTCGTTTTCGATGCTCTTTTTAATCAAAATGCAAGAAAATGACGAATATTAAGGAAAGAAAGGGGATAAAAAAATTAAATTTCGCTAAAATTCTCCGTTTTCGATGCTTTTTTTGATCAAAATGCAAGAAAATGACGAAAATTAACGAAAAAAAGGGGATAAAAATTGAAATTTCGCTAAAATTCTCCGTTTTTGATGCTTTTTTTGATCAAAATGCAAGAAAAAGACGAAAATTAAGGAAAAAAAGTGGATTAAAATGGGAATTTCACTTAAATTCTCCGTTATCGATGCTTTTTTTGATCAAAAAGCAAGAAAATGATGAAAATTAACGAAAAAAAATCTGATGTGGCCAGCAAATGACTTTATCCATATATATAAGATGAAAATATTTAACTACCGCAGCAATTTCGAACTCTATATTCCATCTAAACTTGGAATATGAGTGATTAATATATATATATATATTAT
The DNA here is from genome assembly GCA_947579665.1 of Sympetrum striolatum. Classification (NCBI taxonomy): domain Eukaryota; kingdom Metazoa; phylum Arthropoda; class Insecta; order Odonata; family Libellulidae; genus Sympetrum; species Sympetrum striolatum. The sequence goes on from OX388350.1 coordinate 3,698,375, forward strand.
CTTTGACGCCAAAAACATGATAAATAATGTTTTACGGGACATGATCGATGAAAAACGATGAAATTGGCCTTTCGCCCATAGAGCCCAGAGCGCCCACAAAGTACATAATCAGCATCTTCCGGTTTATCAGTATTTCATGAATAACTCCTACACAATCAGTGATACAAAAATATATTTCAACCAAAAGTTATAGTAAAATACATGTTCTAAAACTTTTATAGATAATAGTATATACCTAAATATCATATTTATGGAGATATTTTGAAAACCGGAAATGAGCTTTGAAGAATGAAGCTCGACTTCCGGTAGACCGATTTACTCCAAAAACTAATCAACTCTAAAAATACTAAGCAAAGTACTATATATGAAATTTGGTGTTGATATAATGAATAGTTTTCAAGTTAGAGCGCCCACAATGTACATAACAGCTACTTACGGTTTATCGGTATTTCACGAATAACTCCTAATCAACCCGTGATACAAAAATATGTTAAATACAAAAGTTCTAGTAAAACAGATTATCTAAAACTTTTATAAGTAATACAATACACGTATATATCATATTTATTGAGATATTTTGAAAACCGGAAATGAGCTTTAATGAATGAAGCTCGACTTCCGGTGAACCGATTTACTCCAAAAACTAATCAACTCTGACAGCACACACCACAGTACTATATAAGAAGTTTGGTATTGATACGACCAATAGTTTTCACGTTATAGCGCCCACAAACACACACACACATACAGACACACACACACACACACACACACACACACACACATACACACAGACATCATTCCGAAAATAGTCAAAACGTGTTCTAGGGTCCCCAAAACATGTATTTCCGTTGAAATCTCAAAGTCGACTTTTTTCATGAAAACAATACTTTCTCTATACTTCGTATATGGAGAAAGTAAAAAGGGGCCAAAAATTTAAATTTTGCAAAATTCTCCTTTTTCGATGCTTTTTTTGATCAAAATGCAAGAAAATGACGAAAATTAAGGAAAAAAATCTGATGTGGCCAGCACATGACTTTCTCCATATATATAAGATGTAAATATTTATCTACCGCAGTAATTTCGAACTCTATATTCCATCTAAACTTGGAATATGAGTGATTAATATATATATATATATATATATATATATATATATATATATATATATATATATATATATATTATTATATTTGACGCCAAAAACATGAATAATAATGTTTTACGGGACATGATCGATGAAAAACGTTGAAATTGGCATTTCGCCCATAGAGCCCAGAGCGCCCACAAAGTACATAATCAGCAACTTCCGGTTTATCAGTATTTCATGAATAACTCCTACACAATCAGTGATACAAAAATATGATTCATACAAAAGTTATAGCAGATTCTATTTTCTAAAACTTTTATAAATAATAGTATATACCTAAATATCATGTTTATGGAGATATTTTGAAAACCGGAAATGAGCTTTGAAGAATACAATTCGACTTCCGGTAAACCGATTTACTCCAAAAACTAATCAACTCTTAGGAAACAACATAAAGTACTATATACGAAATTTGCTGTTGATATAATGCATCGTTTTTATGTTAGAGCGCCCACAAAGTACATAACGGCTACTTCCGGTTTATCGGTATTTCACGAATAACTCCTAATAAACCGGTGGTACAAAAATATGTAAAATACAAAAGTTATAGTAAATAACATAATCTAAAACTTTTATAAGTTATACAATGCATGTATATATCATATTTATGGAGATATTTTGAAAACCGGAAATGAGCTCTAATGTATAAAGCTCGACTTCCGGTCAACCGATTTACTCCAAAAACTAATCAAACGTGTTCTAGGGACCCCAAAACATGTATTTCCGTTGAAATCTCGAAGTCGTTTTTTTTCATGAAAACAATACTTTCTCTATACTTCGTATATGGAGAAAGTAAAAAAGGGGCCAAAAATTGAAATTTCGCTAAAATTCACCGTTTTCGATGCTTTTTTTGATCAAAATGCAAGAAAATTACGAAAATTAAGGAAAAAATCTGATGTGGCCAGCACATGACTTTCTCCATATATATATGATGTAAATAATTATCTACCGCAGTAATTTCGAACTCTATATTCCATCTAAACTTGGAAAATGAGTGATTAATAAATATATATCTATATATATTATTATCTTTGACGCCAAAAACATTATAAATAATGTTTTACGGAACATGATCGATGAAAAACGATGACATTGGTCTTCCGCCCATAGAGCCCAGAGCGCCCACAAAGTACATAATCAGCAACTTCCGGTTTATCAGTATTTCATGAATAACTCCTACACAATCAGTTATAAAAAAATATGTTTCAACCAAAAGTTATAGGACATTACATATTCTAAAACTTTTATATTTAACAGTATATACCTAAATATCATATTTATGGAGATATTATGAAAACCGGAAATGAGCTTTGAAGAATAAAGCTCGACTTCCGGTTGACTGATTTACTCCAAAAACTAATCAACTCTAACGACTGTAACAAAGGTACTATATATGAAATTTGGTGTTGATCCGACAAATAGTTTTTATGTTAGAGCGCCCACAAAGTACATAATCATCTTCTTCCGGTTTATCAGTACTTCACGAATAACTCCTAATCAAACGGTGATACAAAAATATGTTAAATACAAAAGTTATAGTAAATAACATTATCTAAAACTTTTATTGGTAATACAATATACGTATATCTCATATTTATGGAGATATTTTGAAAACCGGAAATGAGCTTTAATGAATAAAGCTCGACTTCCGGTTGACCGATTTACTCCAAAAACTAATCAACTCTGACAGCACACACCACAGTACTATATATGAAGTTTGGAATTGATACGACTTATGGTTTTCACGTTAGAGCGCCCACTATCACACACACACATACACACACACACACTCACACTCACACACACACACACACACACACACACACACACACACACACACACACATACACACAGACATCATTCCGAAAATGGTCAAAACGTGTTCTAGGGACTCCAAAACATGTATTTCCGTTGAAATCTCGAAGTCGAATTTTTTCATGAAAACAATACTTTCTCTATACTTCGTATATGGAGAAAGTAAAAAAGGGGGTTCAAATTGAAATTTCGCTAAAATTCACCGTTTTCGATGCATTTTTTGTTCAAAATGCAAAAAAATGACGAAAATTAAGGGAAAAAAGGGGATAAAAATTGAAATTTCACTAAAATTCTCCGTTTTTCATGCTTTTATTTATCAAAATGCAAGAAAATGACGAAAATTAAGGAAAAAAAGGGGATAAAAATTGAAATTTCGCTAAAATTCTCCGTTTTCGATGTTTTTTTTTATCAAAATGCAAGAAAATGACGAAAATTAAGGAAAAAAGGGGATAAAAATTGAAATTTCGCTAAAATTTTCAGTTTTCGATGCTCATAGATCAAAATGAAGAGAAAATGACGAAAATTAAGTAAAAAAATTTGATAAAAATTCTAAGTTTCCGATGCTTTTTTTATCAAAATACAAGAAAATGACGAAAATTAAGGAAAAGAGAGGATAAAAATTCTTAGTTTCCGATGATTTTTTTATCAAAATATAAGAAAATGACGAAAATTAAGGAAAAGAAGGGGATAAAAATTCTCAGTTTTCGATGCTTTTTCTTATCAAAATGCAAGAAAATGACAAAAATTAAGGAAAAAATCTGATGTGGCCAGCACATGACTTTCTCCATATCTAAGATGTAAATATTTATCTACGACAGTAATTTCGAACTCAATATTCCATCTAAACTTGGAAGAAGAGTGATTTATTTATATATTATCATCTTTGACGTCAAAGACATTAAAAATAATGTTTTTCTGGACATGATCGATGAAAAAAGATGAAATTGGCCTTTCGCCCATAGAGCCCAGAGCCCCCACAAAGTGCAGAATGAGCAACTTCCGTTTTATCAGTATTTCATGAATAACTCCTAAACAATCAGTGATACAAAAATATGTTTCATACAAAAGTTATAGTAAATTACATTTTCTAAAACTTTTATAAAAAATAGTATATACCTAAATATCATATTTATGGAGATATTATGAAAACCGGAAATGAGCTATGAAGAATGAAGCTCAACTTCCGGTTGACCGATTTACTCCAAAAACTAATCAACTCTAACGACTGTAATAAAAAAACTATATATGAAATTAAATGTTGATCCAACAAATAGTTTTCATGATAGAGCGCCCACAAAGTACATAATCATCTTCTTCCGGTTTATCAGTATTTCACGAATAACTCCTAATCAAACGGTGATACCAAAATATGTTAAGTACAAAAGGTCTAGTAAATACATTATCTAAAACTTTTATGAGCAAAACAATATACGTATATATCATATTTATGGAGATATTTTGAAGACCGGAAATGAGCTTTAATGAATAAAGCTCGACTTCCGGTGGACCGATTTACTCCAAAAACTAATCAACTCTGACAGCACACACCACATTACTATATATGAAGTTTGGTATAGATACGACTTATAGTTTTCACGTTAGAGCGCCCACTATCACACACACACATACACACACACACACACACACACACACACACACACACATACACACAGACATCATTCCGAAAATGGTCAAAACGTGTTCTCGGGACCCCAAAACATGTATTTCCGTTGAAATCTCGAAGTCGAATTTTTTCATGAAAACAATACTTTCTCTATACTTCGTATATGGAGAAAGTAAAAAATCTGATGTGGCCAGCACATGACTTTCTCCATGTATAAGATGTAAATATTTATCCACGACAGTAATTTCGAACTCTATATTCCATTTAAACTTGGAGGATGAGTGATTAATATATATATATTTATATTATCTTTGACGTCACAAACATTATAGATAATGTTTTTCGGGACATGATCGATGAATAACGATGAAATTGGCCTTTCGCCCATAGAGCCCAGAGCGCCCACAAAGTACATAATCAGCAACTTACTGTTTATCAGTATTTCATGAATAACTCCTAAACAATCAGTGTTACAAAAATATGTTTCATACAAAAGTTATAGTAAATTACATTTTCTAAAACATTTATTTTTAATAGTATATACCTAAATATCATATTTATGGAGATATTTTGAAAACCGGAAATAAGCTTTGAAGAATAAAGCTCAACTTCCGGTAGACCGATTTACTCCAAAAACTAAACAACTCTTACGACTGTAATAGAAAAACAATATATGAAATTTGGTGTTGATCCAATAATTAGTTTTCATGTTAGAGCGCCCACAAAGTACATAATCATCTTCTTCCGGTTTATCAGTATTTCATGAATAACTCCTCATCAACCAGTGATACAAAAATATATTTAATACAAAAGTTATAGTAAATTTGATTATCTAAAACTTTTATGAGTGATATAATATACGTATATATCATATTTATGGAGATATTTGGAAAACCGGAAATTAGCTTTAATGAATAAAGCTCGACTTCCGGTTCACCGATTTACTTCAAAAACTAATCAACTCTGACAGCACACACACCACTACTATACATGAAGTTTGGTATTGATACGACTAATAGTTTTTACGTTAAAGCGACCACTATCACACACACACACACACACACACACACACACATACAAACAGACATCATTCCGAAAATGGTCAAAACGTGTTCTAGGGACCCTTAAACATGTATTTCCGTTGAAATCTCGAAGTCGAATTTTTTCATGAAAACAATACTTTCTCTATACTTCGTATATGGAGAAAGTAAAAAGGGGATAAAAATTGAAATATCGCAAATATTTTCAGTTTTCGTTGCTTTTTTTGATCAAAATGCAAGAAAGTTACGAAAATTAAGGAAAAAGAGGGGATAAGAAAATTAAATTTCGCTAAAATTCTCCGTTTTTGATGCTTTTTTTGATCTAAATGCATGAAAATGACGAAAATTAAGGAAAAAATCTGATGTGGCCAGCACATGACTTTCTCCATATATAAGATGTAAATAATTATCTACGACATTAATTTCGAACTCTATATTCAATCTAAACTTGGAAGATGAGACATTAATATATATATTATTATCTTTTACGTCACAAAAATTATAAATAATGTTTTTCGGGACATGCTCGATGAAAAAAGATGAATTTGGCCTTTCGCCCATAGAGCCCAGAGCGCCCACAAAGTACATAATCAGCAACTTCCGGTTTATCAGTATTTCATGAATAACTCCTAAACAATCAGTGATACAAAAATATGTTTCAAACAAAAGTTATAGTAAATTTCATTTTCTGAAACATTTATAAATAATAGTATATACCTAAATATCATATTCATGGAGATATTTTGAAAACCGGAAATAAGCTTTGAAAAATGAAGTTCAACTTCCGGTTGACCGATTTACTCCAAAAACTAATCAACTCTAACGACTGTAATAAAAGTACAATATATGACATTTGGTGTTGATCCGACAAATAGTTTTCATGTTAGAGCGCCCACAAAGTACATAATCATCTTCTTCCGGTTTATCAGTATTTCACGAATAACTCCTAATCAACCGGTGATACAAAAATATATTAAACACAAAAGTTATAGTAAAATACATTATCTAAAACTTTTATAAGTAATACAATATACGTATATATCATATTTATAGAGATATTTTGAAAACCGGAAATGAGCTTTAATGAATAAAGCTCGACTTTCGGTTGACCGATTTACTCCAAAAACTAATCAACTCTGACAGCACATACACCACTACTATATATGAAGTTTGGTATTGATACGACAAATAGTTTTCACGTTAGAGCGCCCACTATCACACACACACATACACACACACATACACACGCACACACACACACACACAGACATCATTCCGAAAATGGTCAAAACGTGTTCTAGGGACCAAAAATAATGTATTTCCGTTGAAATCTCGAAGTCGATTTTTTTCATGAAAACAATACTTTCTCTATACTTCGTATATGGAGAAAGTAAAAAGGGGGTTAAAATTGAAATTTCGATAAAATTCTCCGTTTTCGATGCTTTTTTGATCCAAATGCAAGAAAATTACGAAAATTAAGGAACAAAAGAGGGGTTAAAATTAAATTTCGCTAAAATTCTCTGTTTTCGATGCTTTTTTTGATCAATGTGAAGGAAAATTACGAAAATTAAGGAAGAAAAGAGGGGTTAAAATTGAAATTTAGCTGAAATTCTCCGTTATCGATGCTTTTTTTGATCAAAATGCAAGAAAATGACGAAAATTAAGGGAAAAAAGGGGATAAAAATTGAAATTTCGCTAAAATTCTCCGTTTTTGATGCTTTTTTTAATAAAAATGCAAGAAAATTAAGGAAAGAAAGGGGATAAAAATTGAAATTTCGCTAAAATTCTCCGTTTTCGATGCTTTTTTTGATCAAAATGCAAGAGAATGACGAAAATTAAGGTAAAAAGGGGGTTAAAATTGAAATTTCGCTAAAATTCTCCGTTTTCGATGCTTTGTTTGATCAAAATGCAAGAAAATGACGAAAATTAAGTAAAAAAAGTTGATAAAAATTCTCAGTTTTCGATACTTTTTTTTATCAAAATACAAGAAAATGACTAAAATTAAGGAAAAGAAGGGGATAAAAATTCTCAGTTTTCGATGTTTTTTTATCAAAATACAAGAATATGACGATAATTAAGTAAAAAAAGGGGATAAAAATTGAAATTTCGCTAAAAATCTCAGTTTTCGATGCTTTTTTTGATCAAAATGCAAGAAAATGACGAAAATTAAGGAAAAAAAGAGGGGTTAAAATTGAAATTTTGCTAAAATTCTCTGTTTTCCATGCTTTTTTCGATCAAAAAGCAAGAAAATTACGAAAATTAAGGAAAAAAAGGGGCCAAAAATTGGAATTTAGCTAAAATTCTCCGTATTCGATACTTTTTTTGATCAAAATGCAAGAAAATGACGAAAATTAAGGAAAAGAATGGGGTTAAAATTGAAATTTTGCTAAAATTCTCCGTTTTCGATGCTTTTTTTGATCAAAATGCAAGAAAATGACGAAAATTAAGGAAAAAAAGGGGGTTAAAATTGAAATTTCGATAAAATTCTCCGTTTTCGATGCTTTTTTTGATCAAAATGCAAGAAAATGACGAAAATTAAGGAAAAAAAGGGGGTTAAAATTGAAATTTCGATAAAATTCTCCGTTTTCGATGCTTTTTTGATCAAAATGCAAGAAAATTACGAAAATTAAGGAAAAAAAGAGGGGTTAAAATTGAAATTTTGCTAAAATTCTCCGTTTTCGATGCTTTTTTTGATCAAAATGCAAGAAAATTACGAAAATTAAGTAAGAAAAGAGGGGATAAAATTGAAATTTAGCTGAAATTCTCAGTTTTTGATGCATTTTTTGATCAAAATGCAAGAAAATGACGAAAATTATGGAAGAAAACGGGGTTAAAATTGAAATTTCGCTAAAATTCTCCGTAATCGATGCTTTTTTTGATCAAAAAGCAAGAAAATGACAAAAATTAAGGAAAAAAAGGGGCCAAAAATTGAAATTTCGCTAAAATTCTCCGTTTTCGATGCTTTTTTTGATCAAAATGCAAGAAAATTAAGGAAGGAAAGGGGATAAAAATTGAGATTTCGCTAAAATTCTCCGTTTTCGATGCTTTTTTAGATCAAAATGCAAGAATATGACGAAAATTAAGGGAAAAAAGGCGATAAAAATTGAGATTTCGCTAAAATTCTCCGTTTTCGATGCTTTTTTTGATCAAAATGCAAGAATATGACGAAAATTAAGGGAAAAAAGGCGATAAAAATTGAAATTTCGCTAAAATTCTCCGTTTTCGATGCCTTTTTAATCAAAATGCAAGAAAATGACGAAAATCAAGGAAAAAAAGGGGATAAAAATTGAAATTTCGCTAAAATTCTCCGTTTTCGATGCTTTTCTTGATCAAAATCCAAGAAAATTATGAAAATTAAGGAAAATAAGGGGTTTAAAATTGAAATTTCGCTAAAATTCTTCGTTTTCGATCCTTTTTTTGATCATAATGCAAGAAAATTACGAAAATTAAGGAAAAAAAGAGGGGTTAAAATTGCATCTCATTTTTTATTAACGACATTTTATCGAGATATGGTAGAAAAAAGCTATGAAAATGGATAATTTTATCGAAATTTCGATTTTTTTCCTCATTTTGCCTTTAATTCCGACATTTTATCAAGATATGCTCGAAAAAAGCAATGAAAACGGTTATTTTATCAAAAATCTATTTGTTTTCCCACTATTTTCTTTTAATTCCCACTTTTTATCAAGATATGATCGAAAAGAGCATCAAGAACGGATAATTTTATCGAAATTTCAATTTTTTTCCTCTATTTTGCCTTGTTTCCAACATTTTAACGAGATATGATCGAAAAAGCAACGAGAACGGATAATCTTAATGTAATTCCAATTTTTTTCTCGTTTTTGCCTTAATTACCGATATTTTATCGAGATATGATAGAAAAATGCAACATAAACGTATAATTGAAGAGAAATTTCAATTTTTTTCTCAATTATGCCATATTTTCGTCATTTTATTCATATATGATCGAAAAAAGCAACGAAAAAGAATAATTATAGCGCGATTTCGTGTTTTATCTCTACTTTGCCATAAGAATCGTCATTTTATCGAGATATGATGGATGAAAAGCAACGAAAACGGATAATTTTATCGAAAATTCAATTTTTTCCACATGTGAGCCTTATTTTCGACATTTTATAAAGATATGATCTAGAAAAGCAACGAAAGCGGATATTTTTTTCAGCGAAATTTCAATTTTTTTTTCTATTTTTCTTTATTTTCGACATTTTATCGAGATATGATTGAAAAAAGCTACGAAAACGGATAATTTAATCGAAATTTCAAATATTTTCCTCTTTTTTTCTTTATTTCCGACATTTTATCGAGATATGATTGAAAAAAGCTGCGAAAACGGATAATTTTAGCGAAATATCAATTTTTTCACTCTATTTTTCCTTTATTTCCGACATTGACCTCGAGGAGTCAACCTTCCAGAGTCGACCCTTTGGAGTTGACCACCAGGAGTCAAAATCTTGGAGTCAATCTCCCGGATTCCACCTCCCGGATTCCACCTCCCGGAGTCAACCTGACGATGTCGATCTCTGGTTATTGACTTCGGGCCATAGACCTCGGGCCTTTGACCTCAGGTAATCAACCTCGGGTCATTCACCTCGGGTCATAGACCTCGGGTCATCTACCTCGGGTCCTAGACCGTAAGTCATCCTAGAATCGACGTCCTGGAGTCGGCGTCCCGGAGTCAACCACCCGGAGTAGACCTACCGGAGTCGACCTCCAGGTGTCGTTATCCCGGATTTGACCTCCCGGAGTCGACCTCCTTGAGTCCACCTCCCAGAGTCGACCTCACCAAGTCGATCTCCCAGAGTTGACCTCCTGGAGTAGACCTCCCGGAGTCGCTATCATGGAGTTGACCTCCCGGAGTTGACCTCACGGAGTCGATCTCTGGTTATTGACTGCGGGCCATAGACCTCGGGCCTTCGACCTCAGGTCATCCACCTCAGGTCATCGACCTCGGGTCTTCGACCTCGGGTCATCTACCTCAGGTCCTAGACGGTATTTCATCCAAGAATCGACGTCCTGGAGTAGATGTCCCGGAGTCGACCTCCCGGAGTCGACCTCGGGTCACTGTCCTTGGGTCATTGACTTCGGGTCATCGACCTCGGGTAATCGACCTCGGGTCATTGACCTCGGGTCATTGACCTCGGGTCATCGACCTCGGGTCATCGACCTCGAAATGCTTTTTTTGATCAAAATGCAAGAAAATGACGAAAATTAAGGAAAAAAAGGGGGTTCAAATTGAAATTTCTCTAAAATACTACGTTTTCGATGCATTTTTGATCATAAAGCAAGAAAATGACGAAAATTAAAGAAAAAAAGGGGCCAAAAATTGAAATTTCGCTAAAAATCTCCATTATCGATGCTTCTTTTGATCAAAAGAAAGAAAATGACGAAAATTAAGGAAAAAAAGGGGCCAAAAATTGAAATTTCGCTAAAATTCTCCGTTTTCGATGCTTTTTTTGATCAAAATGCAAGAAAATTACGAAAATTAAGGAAAAAATCTGATGTGGCCAGCACATGACTTTCTCCATGTATATATAAGATGTAAATATGTATCTACGAAAGTATTTTCGAACTCTGTATACCATCTAAACTTTGAAGATGAGTGATTAATTTATATCATATTATCTTTTACGTCACAAACATTATAAATAATGTTTTTCGGGACATGCTCGATGAAAAACGATGAAATGGCTATTCGCCCACAGCGCCCAGAGCGCTCATGAAGTACAAAATCGGCAACTTCCGGTTTATCAGTATTTCATGAATATCTCCTAAAAAATCAGTTTTACAAAAATATATTTCAAACAAAAGTTATAGCAAAATTTATTTTCTAAAACTATTATAATTAATAGTATATACCTAAATATCATATTTATTGAGATATTTTGAAAACCGGAAATGAGCTTTGAAGAATGAAGCTCGACTTCCGTTGTACTGATTTGCTCCAAAAACTAATCTGCTCTAAACACACCAACCAAAATACTATATATGAAATTTGGTGTTGATCCGACAATTAATTTTCATGTTAGATCGCCCACAAAGTACATAATAGCTACTTCCGGTTTATCAGTAATTCACGAATAACTCCTAATCAACCGATGATAAAAAAATATGTTAAATACAAAAGTTATAGTATATCACATTATCTAAAACTTTTATAAGGTACACAATATACCTATCCATCATATTTATGGAGATATTTTGAAAACCGGAAATGAGCTTTGATGAAGAAAGCTCGACTTCCGGTCAACCGATTTACTCCAAAAACTAATCAAACGTGTTCTAGGGACCCCAAAACATGTATTTCCGTTGAAATCTCGAAGTCGAATTTTTTCATGAAAACAATACTTTCTCTATACTTCGTATATGGAGAAAGTAAAAAAACAAATTAATGCGTAGCTCTTTGTTACTATATTGAAACTATATCAACACATATTTACTCAGTGAGCATTAGTAAGGTATTCTGTGAACTGTAATAGCATTTTAAACATTATAGATTCATTCCTAAAATATTCAGTAAATCTTTAAAATACCTATGAATTATTTTATGTATAGGTGCTTAAAAATTGTTGAAATAATGTTTAGATAATTATTAAAATTTATTTCAGTAAATTTGGTAGCACTGCTAAAATTGCATACTTCTTATAACTTGACATTAAGAAAATCCTCAGATAATCATAACATGGACAACATTTTTACAAAACGAAAATTTGGTTGAAATATCTTCATTAGTTTCTGTGATCCCGACGGTAATATAGCGCCTGATGTCACATTGACCCCACGAGACTACTTAAGGTTTAATGGTGAAATGTTTCAAAAACGGAAATGAGCTTCCAAAAATAAAGATCGACTTCTGGTAAACCGATATCCTCCAAAACCTAATCAACTCTGATGATACCAACCAAAATAAAATGTACGAAATTTGGTGTTGATACGACAAATAGTTTTCAGGTAAGAGCGCCCACAAAGTAAATAATCAGCAACTTCCGGTTTATCGGTATTTCACGAATAACTCCTAAACAATCAGTGATACAAAAATATGTTTAATACAAAAGGTGTAGTAGAGTAATTTTTCTAAAACTTTTAAAAATAATAGTATATACCTAAATATCATATTTATAGAGGTATTTTGCAAAATCGGAAATAAGCTTCGAAGAGTAAAGCTCAACTTCCGGTTCAATGATATACTCTAAAAAATAATAAACTCTAATCACAACAACCAAAGTAATATACATGAAATTTGGTGTTGAAACGACAAATAGTTTTCATGTGAGAGCGCCCACAAAGTACATACTAAGCAAATTCCGGTTTATCGGTATTTCATGAAGAACTCCTAAACAATCGGTGATATAAAAGTATGTTTCATACAAAAGTTATAGTAAGATAAATTTTCTAAAACATTTATAATTAATAGTATATACCTAAATATCATATTTATGGAGATATTTTGAAAACCGGAAATGAGCTTTGTAGAATGAAGCTCGACTTCCGGTCAACCGATTTACTCCAAAAACTAATCAACTCTAACGACACCAACAAAAACACTATATGTGGAATTTAAAGTTGATACAACGAATGGTTTTCATGTTAGAGCGCCCACAAAAGACATAACAGCTACTTCCCGGGTTATCGGTATTGCACGAATAACTCTTAATCAACCGGTGATACAAAAATATTATAAATACAAAAGTTATAGTAAATTATATTATCTAAAACTTTTATACGAAATACAATATACCAATATATCATATTTATGGATATATTTTGAAAACCAGAAATGAGCTTTACACAACGTACATAATCAGCAACTTCCGGTTTAACAGTATTTCATGGATAACTCCTAAACAATCAGTGATGCAAAAACATGTTTCATACAAAAGTTATAGTAAATTAAATTTTCAACAACATTTATAAATAATAGTATATACCTAAATATCATATTTATGGAGATATTTTGAAAACCGGAAATGAGCTTTGAAGAATGAAGCTCGACTTCCGGTCAGCCGATTTACTCCAAAAACTAATCAACTCTAACGACTGTAATAAAAGTACTATGTATGAAATTTGGTGTTAATCCGACAAATAGTTTTCATGTTAGAGCGCCCACAAAGTACATAATCATCTTCTTCCGGTTTATCAGTATTTCACGAATAACTCCTAATGAACCGGTGATACAAAAATATGTTAAATACAAAAGTTATAGTAAATTATACTATCTAAAACTTTTATAAGTAATACAATAGACGTATATATCATATTTATGGAGATATTTTAAAAACCGGAAATGAGCTTTAATGAATAAAGCTCGACTTCCGGTTAACGGATTTACTCCAAAAACTAATCAACTCTGACAGCACACACAACAGTACTATATATAAAGTTTGGTATTGATACGACTTTTAGTTTTCGAGTAAGAACGCCCATTATCACACACACACATACACACACACACACTCACACACACACACACACACACACACACACACACATACACACAGACATCATTCAGAAAATGGTCAAAACGTGTTCTAGGGACCCCAAAACGTGTATTTCCGTTGAAATCTCGAAGTCGAATTTTTTCATGAAAACAATACTTTCTCTATACTTCGTATATGGAGAAAGTAAAAAAGGGGGTTCAAATTGAAATTTCGCTAAAATTCTCAGTTTTCGATCCTTTTTTTGATCAAAATGCAAGAAAATGACGAAAATTAAGGAAAAAAAGGGGGTTGAAATTGAAATTTCGCTAAAATTCTCCGTTTTCGATGCATTTTTTGTTCAAAATGCAAGAAAATGACGAAAATTAAGGGAAAAAAGGGGATAAAAATTGAAATTTCACTAAAATTCTCCATTTTTCATGCTTTTATTTATCAAAATGCAAGAAAATGACGAAAATTAAGGAAAAAATCTGATGTGGCCAGCACATGACTTTCTCCATATATAAGATGTAAATACTTATCTACGACAGTAATTTCGAACTCTAAACATTATAAATAATGTTGTTCGGGACATGCTGGATGAAAAACGATGAAACTGGCCTTTCGCCCATAGAGCCCAGAGCGCCCACAAAGTACATAATCAACAACTTCCGGTTTATCAGTATTTCAGGAATAACTCCTAAACAATCAGTGATACGAAAATATGTTTCATACAAAAGTTATACTAAATTTTATTTTCTAAAACATTTATAAATAATAGTATATACCTAAATATCATATTTATGGAGATATTTTGAAAACCGGAAATGAGCTTTGAAGAATGAAGCTCAACTTCCGGTTAACCGATTTACTCCAAAAACTAATCAACTCTAAGGACTGTAATAGAAGTACTACATATGAAATTTGGTGTTGATCCGCCAAACAGTTTTCATGTTAGATCGCCCACAAAGTACATAATCATCTTCTTCCGGTTTATCAGTGTTTCACGAATAACTCCTAATCAACCGGTGATACAAAAATATGTTAAATACAAAAGTTATAGTAAATTACATTATGTAAAACTTTTATATGTAATCTAATATACGTATATATCATATTTATAGAGATATTTTGAAAACCGGAAATGAGCTTTAATGAATTAAGCTCGACTTCCGGTTGACCGATTTACTCCAAAAACTAATCAACTCTGACAGCACACACCTCAGTACTATATATGAAGTTTGGTGTTGATACGACCAATAGTTTTCACGTTAGAGCGTAAATTATCACACACACACATACACACACACACACTCACACACACACACACACACACACACACACACACACATACACACAGACATCATTCCAAAAATGTTCAAATCGTGTTCTAGGGACCCCAAAACATGTATTTCCGTTGAAATCTCGAAGTCGAATTTTTTCATGAAAACAATACTTTCTCTATACTTCGTATATGGAGAAAGTAAAAAAGGGGATAAAAATTGAAATTTCGCTAAAATTCTCCGTTTTCGATGTTTTTTTTATCAAAATGCAAGAAAATGACGAAAATTAAGGAAAAACGGGGATAAAAATTGAAATTTTGCTAAAATTTTCAGTTTTCGATGCTCATAGATCAAAATGAAGAGAAAATGACGAAAATTAAGTAAAAAAAGTTGATAAAAATTCTAAGTTTCCGATGCTTTTTTTATCAAAATACAAGAAAATGACGAAAATTAAGGAAAAGAGAGGATAAAAATTCTTAGTTTCCGATGATTTTTTTATCAAAATACAAGAAAATGACGAAAATTAAGGAAAAGAAGGGGATAAAAATTCTCAGTTTTCGATGCTTTTTTTTATCAAAATGCAAGAAAATGACAAAAATTAAGGAAAAGAGAGGATAAAAATTCTTAGTTTCCGATAATTTTTTTATCAAAATACAAGAAAATGACGAAAATTAAGGAAAAGAGAGGATAAAAATTCTTAGTTTCCGATGATTTTTTTATCAAAATACAAGAAAATGACGAAAATTAAGGAAAAGAGAGGATAAAAATTCTCAGTTTTCGATGCTTTTTTTTATCAAAATGCAAGAAAATGACAAAAATTAAGGAAAAAATCTGATGTGGCCAGCACATGACTTTCTCCATATCTAAGATGTAAATATTTATCTACGACAGTAATTTCGAACTCAATATTCCATCTAAACTTGGAAGAAGAGTGATTTATTTATATATTATCATCTTTGACGTCAAAGACATTAAAAATAATGTTTTTCTGTACATGATCGATGAAAAAAGATGAAATTGGCCTTTCGCCCATAGAGCCCAGAGCCCCCAAAAAGTGCAGAATGAGCAACTTCCGGTTTATCAGTATTTCATGAATAACTCCTAAACAATCAGTGATACAAAAATATGTTTCAAACAAAAGTTATAGTAAATTTTATTTTCTAAAACATTTATAAATAATAGTATATACCTAAATATCATATTTATGGAGATATTTTGAAAACCGGAAATAAGCTTTGAAAAATGAAGCTCAACTTCCGGTTGACCGATTTACTCCAAAAACTAATCAACTCTAACGACTGTAATAAAAGTACAATATATGAAATTTGGTGTTGATCCGACAAATTAGTTTTTATGTTAGAGCGCCCACAAAGTACATAATCATCTTCTTCCGGTTTATCAGTATTTCATGAATAACTCCTAATCAACCGGTGATACAAAAATATATTAAATACAAAAGTTATAGTAAAATACATTATCTAAAAGTTTTATAAGTAATACAATATACGTATATATCATATTTATAGAGATATTTTGAAAACCGGAAATAAGCTTTGAAGAATGAAGCTCAACTTCCGGTTGACCGATTTACTCCAAAAACTAATCAACTCTAACGACTGTAATAAAAGTACAATATATGACATTTGGTGTTGATCCGACAAATAGTTTTCATGTTAGAGCGCCCACAAAGTACATAATCATCTTCTTCCGGTTTATCAGTATTTCACGAATAACTCCTAATCAACCGGTGATACAAAAATATATTAAACACAAAAGTTATAGTAAAATACATTATCTAAAACTTTTATAAGTAATACAATATACGTATATATCATATTTATAGAGATATTTTGAAAACCGGAAATGAGCTTTAATGAATAAAGCTCGACTTTCGGTTGACCGATTTACTCCAAAAACTAATCAACTCTGACAGCACACACACCACTACTATATATGAAGTTTGGTATTGATACGACTAATAGTTTTCACGTTAGAGCGCCCACTATCACACACACACATACACACGCACACACACACACACACACAGACATCATTCCGAAAATGGTCAAAACGTGTTCTAGGGTCCAAAAAAAATGTATTTCCGTTGAAATCTCGAAGTCGATTTTTTTCATGAAAACAATACTTTCTCTATACTTCGTATATGGAGAAAGTAAAAAGGGGGTTAAAATTGAAATTTCGATAAAATTCTCCGTTTTCGATGCTTTTTTGATCCAAATGCAAGAAAATTACGAAAATTAAGGAACAAAAGAGGGGTTAAAATTAAATTTCGCTAAAATTCTCTGTTTTCGATGCTTTTTTTGATCAATGTGAAGGAAAATTACGAAAATTAAGGAAGAAAAGAGGGGTTAAAATTGAAATTTAGCTGAAATTCTCCGTTATCGATGCTTTTTTTGATCAAAATGCAAGAAAATGACGAAAATTAAGGGAAAAAAGGGGATAAAAATTGAAATTTCGCTAAAATTCTCCGTTTTTGATGCTTTTTTTAATAAAAATGCAAGAAAATTAAGGAAAGAAAGGGGATAAAAATTGAAATTTCGCTAAAATTCTCCGTTTTCGATGCTTTTTTTGTTCAAAATGCAAGAGAATGACGAAAATTAAGGTAAAAAGGGGGTTAAAATTGAAATTTCGCTAAAATTCTCCGTAATCGATGCTTTTTTTGATCAAAATGCAAGAAAATTACAAAAATTAAGGAAAAAAATCTGATGTGGCCAGCACATGACTTTCTCCATATATAAGATGTAAATATTTATCTACGACAGTAATTTCGAACTCTATATTCAATCTAAACTTGGAAGATGAGTGATTAATTTATATATTATTATCTTTTACGTCACAAACATTATAAATAATGTTTTTCGGGACATGCTCGATGAAAAAAGATGAATTTGGCCTTTCGCCCATAGAGCCCAGAGCGCCCACAAAGTACATAATCAGCAACTTCCGATTTATCAGTATTTCATGAATAACTCCTAAACAATCAGTAATACTAAAATATGTTTCATACAAAAGTTATAGTAAATTACATTTTCTAAAACATTTATAAATAATAGTATTTACCTAAATATTATTTATGGAGATATTTGGAAAACCGGTAATGAGCTTTGAAGAATGAAGCTCAACTTTTGGTTGACCGATTCACTCCAAAAACTAATCAACTCTAACGACTGTAATAAAACTACAATTTATGAAATTTGGTGTTAATCCGACAATTATTTTTCATGTTAGAGCGCCCACAAAGTACATAATCAGCAACTTCCGATTTATCAGTATTTCATGAATAACTCCTAAACAATCAGTAATTCTAAAATATGTTACATACAAAAGTTATAGTAAATTACATTTTCTAAAACATTTATAAATAATAGTATATACCTAAATATCATATTTATGGAGATATTTTGAAAACTGGAAATGAGCTTTGAAGAATGAAGCTCAACTTCCGGTTGACCGATTTACTCCAAAAACTAATCAACTCTAACGACTGTAATTAAACAACAATATATGAAATTTGGTGTTAATCCGACAATTAGTTTTTATGTTAGAGCGCCCACAAAGTACATAATCATCTTCTTCCGGTTTATCAGTATTTCACGAATAACTCCTAAACAACCGGTGATACAAAGATATATTAAATACAAAAGTTATAGTAAATTACATTTTCTAAAGTTTTATAAAAAATACAATACACGTATATATCATATTTATGGAGATATTTTGAAAACCGGAAATGAGCTTTAATGAATAAAGCTCAACTTCCGGTTGACCGATTTACTCCAAAAACTAATCAACTCTGACAGCACACATACCACTACTATATGTGAAGTTTGGTATTGATACGACTAATAGTTTTTACGTTAGAGCGCCCACTATCACACACACACATAAACACACACACACACACACACACACAGACATCATTCCGAAAATGGTCAAAACGTGTTCTAGGGACCCCAAAACATGTATTTCCGTTGAAATCTCGAAGTCGAATTTTTTCATGAAAACAATACTTTCTCTATACTTTGTATATGGAGAAAGTAAAAAACAAATTAATGCGTAGCTCTTTGTTACTATATTGAAACTATATCAACACATATTTACTCAGTGAGCATTAGTAAGGTATTCTGTGAACTGTAATAGCATTTTCAACATTATAGATTCATTCCTAAAATATTCAGTAAATCTTTAAAATATCCCGAAACCTTATGTTTTGGATATTAATTTTCGTCAGTTTATATGCATGATATGGTGTTCATTATTTTTTTGATACTTACCTATGAATTATTTTATGTATAGGTGCTTAAAAATTGCTGAAATAATGTTTAAATAATTATTAAAATTTATTTCAGTAAATATGGTAGCACTGCTAAAATTGCAAACTTCTTATAACTTGACATTAAGAAAATCCTCAGATAATCATAACATGGACAACATTTTTACAAAACGAAAATTTGGTTGAAATATCTTCTTTAGTTTCTGTGATCCCGACGGTAATATAGCGCCTGATGTCACATTGACCCCACGAGACTACTTAAGGTTTAATGGTGAAATGTTTCAAAAACGGAAATGAGCTTCCATAAATAAAGATCGACTTCTGGTAAACCGATATCCTCCAAAACCTAATCAACTCTGATAACACCAACAAAAATAAAATGTACGAAATTTGGTGTTGATACGACAAATATTTTTCAGGTAAGAGCGCCCACAAAGTAAATAATCAGCAACTTCCGGTTTATCGGTATTTCACGAATAACTCCTAAACAATCAGTGATAAAAAAATATGTTTAATACAAAAGGTGTAGTAGAGTACTTTTTCTAAAACTTTTAAAAATAATAGTATATACCTAAATATCATATTTATAGAGGTATTTTGCAAAATCGGAAATAAGCTTCGAAGAGTAAAGCTCAACTTCCGGTTCAATGATATACTCTAAAAACTAATAAACTCTAATCACAACAACCAAAGTAATATACATGAAATTTAGTGTTGAAACGACAAACAGTTTTCATGTGAGAGCGCCCACAAAGTACATACTAAGCAAATTCCGGTTTATCGATATTTCATGAATAACTCCTAAACAATCGGTGATATAAAAGTATGTTTCATACAAAAGTTATAGTAAGATAAATTTTCTAAAACATTTATAATTAATAGTATATACCTAAATATCATATTTATGGAGATATTTTGAAAACCGGAAATGAGCTTTGAAGAATGAAGCTCGACTTCCGGTCAACCGATTTACTCCAATAACTAATCAACTCTAACGACACCAACAAAAACACTATATGTGGAATTTAAAGTTGATACAACGATTGGTTTTCATGTTAGAGCGCCCACAAAAGACATAACAGCTACTTCCCGGGTTATCGGTATTGCACGAATAACTCTTAATCAACCGGTGATACAAAAATATATTAAATACAAAAGTTATAGTAAATTATATTATCTAATACTTTTATAAGGAATACAATATACCAATATATCATATTTATGGATATATTTTGAAAACCAGAAATGAGCTTTACACAACGTACATAATCAGCAACTTCCGGTTTATCAGTATTTCATGGATAACTCCTAAACAATCAGTGATGCAAAAATATATTTCATACAAAAGTTATAGTAAATTTAATTTTCTACAACATTTATACATAATAGTATATACCTAAATATCATATTTATGGAGATATTTTGAAAACCGGAAATGAGCTTTGAAGAATGAAGCTTGACTTCCGGTCAACCGACTTACTCCAAAAACTAATCAACTCTAAAGACTGTAATAAAAGTACTATGTATGAAATTTGGTGTTGATCCGACAATTAGTTTTCATGTTAGAGCGCCCACAAAGTACATAATCATCTTCTTCCGGTTTATCAGTATTTCACGAATAACTCCTAATGAACCGGTGATACAAAAATATGTTAAATACAAAAGTTATAGTAAATTATATTATCTAAAACTTTTATAAGTAATACAATAGACGTATATATCATATTTATGGAGATATTTTGAAAACCGGAAATGAGCTTTAATGAATAAAGCTCGACTTCCGGTTAACGGATTTGCTCCAAAAACTAATCAACTCTGACAGCACACACAACAGTACTATATATGTAGTTTGGTATTGATACGACTTTTAGTTTTCACGTTAGAGCGCCCATTATCACACACACACATACACACACACACACTCACACACACACACACACACACACACACACACACACACACACACACACACACACACATACACACAGACATCATTCAGAAAATGGTGAAAACGTGTTCTAGGGACCCCAAAACGTGTATTTCCGTTGAAATCTCGAAGTCGAATTTTTTCATGAAAACAATACTTTCTCTATACTTCGTATATGGAGAAAGTAAAAAGGGGGTTAAAATTGAAATTTCGCTAAAATTCTCCGTTTTCGATGCTTTTTTTGATGAAAATGCTGGAAAATTAAGGAAAGAAAAGGGAAAAAAATTGAAATTTTGCTAAAATTCTCCGTTTTCGATGCTTTTTTTGATCAAAATGCAAGAAAATAACGAAAATTAAGGGAAAAAAGTTGATAAAAATTCTCAGTTTCGCTAAAATTCTCCGTTTTCGATGCTTTTCTAATCAAAATGCAAGAAAATGACGAAAATTAAGGAAAAAAAGGGGATAAAAATTGAAACTTTGTTAAAATTCTCCGTTTTCGATGCCTTTTTTGATCAAAATGCAAGAAAATGTTGAAAATTAAGGAAAGAAAGGGGGTTAAAATTGAAATTTCGCTAAAATTCTCCGTTTTCGATGCTTTTCTTGATCAAAATGCAAGAAAATTACGAAAATTAAGGAAAAAAAGGGGGTTAAAATTGAAATTTTGCTAAAATTCTCCGTTTTCGATGCTTTTTTTGATCAAAATGCAAGAAAATTACGAAAATTAAGGAAAAAAAGAGGGGTTAAAAATGCATCTCATTTTTTATTAACGACATTTTATCGAGATATGGTAGAAAAAAGCTATAAAAATGGATAATTTTAGCGAAATTTCGATTTTTTTCCTCATTTTGCCTTTAATTCCGACATTTTATCATGATATGCTCGAAAAAAGCAATGAAAACGGATATTTTATCAAAAATCTATTTGTTTTCCCATTATTTTCTTTAAATTCCCACATTTTATCAAGATATGATCGAAAAGAGCATCAAGAACGGATAATTTTATCGAAATTTCAATTTTTTTCCTCTTTTTTGCCTTATTTCCAACATTTTAACGAGATATGATCAAAAAGCAACGAGAACGGATAATCTTAATGTAATTTCAATTTTTTTCCTCGTTTTTGCCTTAATTACCGATATTTTATCGAGATATGATAGAAAAATGCAACATAAACGTATAATTGAAGAGAAATTTCAATTTTTTTCTCAATTTTGCCATATTTTCGTCATTTTATTCATATATGATCGAAAAAAGCAACGAAAAAGAATAATTTTACCGCGATTTCGTGTTTTATCTCTACTTTGCCTTAAGAATCGTCATTTTATCGAGATATGATGGATGAAAAGCAACGAAAACGGATAATTTTATCGAAAATTCAATTTTTTCCACATGTGAGCCTTATTTTCGACATTTTATAAAGATATGATCTAGATAAGCAAAGAAAGCAGATATTTTTTTAGCGAAATTTCAATTTTTTTTTCTTTTTTCTTTATTTTCGACATTTTATCGAGATATGATTGAAAAAAGCTACGAAAACGGATAATTTAATCGAAATTTCAAATATTTTCCTCTTTTTTTCTTTATTTCCAACATTTTATCGAGATATGATTGAAAACAGCTGCGAAAACGGATAATTTTAGCGAAATTTCAATTTTTTCACTCTATTTTTCCTTTATTTCCGACATTGACCTCGAGGAGTCAACCTTCCAGAGTCGACCCTTTGGAGAAGACCACCAGGAGTCAAAATCCTGGAGTCAATCTCCCGGATTCCACCTCCCGGATTCCACCTCCCGGAGTCAACCTGACGATGTCGATCTCTGGTTATTGACTTCGGGCCATAGACCTCGGGCCATAGACCTCGGGCCTTCGACCTCAGGTCATCAACCTCGGGTCATTCACCTCGGGTCATCTACCTCGGGTCATCTACCTCGGGTCCTAGACCGTAAGTCATCCTAGAATCGACGTCCTGGAGTCGACGTCCCGGAGTCGACCACCCGGAGTAGACCTACCGGAGTCGACCTCCAGGTGTCGTTCTCCCGGATTCGACCTCCCGGAGTCGACCTCCTTGAGTCCACCTCCCAGAGTCGACCTCACCAAGTCGATCTCCCAGAGTTGACCTCCTGGAGTCGACCTCCCGGAGTCGCTATCATGGAGTTGACCTCCCGGAGTTGACCTCACGGAGTCGATCTCTGGTTATTGACTGCGGGCCATAGACCTCGGGCCTTCGACCTCAGGTCATCCACCTCAGGTCATCGACCTCGGGTCTTCGACCTCGGGTCATCTACCTCAGGTCCTAGACGGTATTTCATCCAAGAATCGACGTCCTGGAGTAGATGTCCCGGAGTCGACCTCCCGGAGTCGACCTCGGGTCACTGTCCTTGGGTCATTGACTTCGGGTCATCGACCTCGGGTAATCGACCTCGGGTCATTGACCTCGGGTCATTGACCTCGGGTCATCGACCTCGGGTCATCGACCTCGGGTCATCGATCTCGAAATGCTTTTTTTGATCAAAATGCAAGAAAATGACGAAAATTAAGGAAAAAAAGGGTTAAAATTGAAATTTAGCTTAAATTCTCCGTTATCGATGCTTTTTTAAATCAAAAAGCAAGAAAATGACGAAAATTAAGGAAAAAAAAGGGTTAAAATTGAAATTTAGCTTAAATTCTCCGTTATCGATGCTTTTTTTGATCAAAAAGCAAGAAAATGACGAAAATTAAGGAAAAAAAGGGGCCAAAAATGGAAATTTCGCTTAAATTCTCCGTTTTCGATGCTTTTTTTGATCAAAATGCAAGAAAATTACGAAAATTAAGGAAAAAAAGGGGGTTAAAATTGAAATTTCGCTAAAATTCTCCGTTTTCGATGCTATTTTTGATCAAAATGCAAGAAAATGAGGAAAATTAACGGAAAAAAGGGGATAAAAATTGAAATTTCGCTAAAATTCTCCGTTTTCGATGCTTTTTTTGATCAAAATGCAAGAAAATGACGAAAATTAAGGGATAAAAGGGGGTTAAACTTGAAATTTCGCTAAAATTCTCCGTTTTCGATGCTTTTTTAATCAAAATGCAATAAAAATGACGAAAATTAAGGAAAAAAAGGGGATAAAAATTGAAACTTCGTTAAAATTCTCCGTTTTCGATGCTTTTTTTGATCAAAATGTAAGAAAATTACGAAAATTAAGGAAAAAAAGAGGGTTAAAATTGAAATTTCGCTAAAATTCTCCGTTTTCGATGCTTTTTTTGATCAAAATGCAAGAAAATTACGAAAATTAAGGGAAAAAAGGGGGTTCAAATTGAAATTTCGCTAAAATTCTCCGTTTTCGATGCTTTTTTTGATCAAAATGCAAAAAAATTACGAAAATTAAGGAAAAAAAGAGGGGTTAAAATTGCATCTCATTTTTTATTAACGACATTTTATCGAGATATGGTAGAAAAAAGCTATGAAAATGGATAATTTTAGCGAAATTTCGATTTTTTTCCTCATTTTGCCTTTAATTCCGACATTTTATCAAGATATGCTCGAAAAAAGCAATGAAAACGGATATTTTATCAAAAATCTATTTGTTTTCCCACTATTTTCTTTTAATTCCCACATTTTATCAAGATATGATCGAAAAGAGCATCAAGAACGGATAATTTTATCGAAATTTCAATTTTTTTCCTCTTTTTTGCCTTATTTCCAACATTTTAACGAGATATGATCGAAAAAGCAACGAGAACGGATAATCTTAATGTAATTTCAATTTTTTTCCTCGTTTTTGCCTTAATTACTGATATTTTATCGAGATATGATAGAAAAATGCAACATAAACGTATAATTGAAGAGAAATTTCAATTTTTTTCTCAATTTTGCCATATTTTCGTCATTTTATTCATATATGATCGAAAAAAGCAACGAAAAAGAATAATTTTAGGGCGAGTTCGTGTTTTATCTCTACTTTGCCTTAAGAATCGTCATTTTATCGAGATATGATGAATGAAAAGCAACGAAAACGGATAATTTTATCGAAAATTCAATTTTTTCCACATGTGAGCCTTATTTTCGACATTTTATAAAGATATGATCTAGAAAAGCAACGAAAGCGGATATTTTTTTAGCGAAATTTCAATTTTTTTTTCATTTTTCTTTATTTTCGACATTTTATCGAGATTTGATTGAAAAAAGCTACGAAAACGGATAATTTAATCGAAATTTCAATATTTTTTCCTCTTTTTTTCTTTATTTCCGACATTTTATCGAGATATGATTGAAAAAAGCTGCGAAAACGGATAATTTTAGCGAAATTTCAATTTTTTCACTCTATTTTTCCTTTATTTCCGACATTGACCTCGAGGAGTCAACCTTCCAGAGTCGACCCTTTGGAGTAGACCACCAGGAGTCAAAATCCTGGAGTCAATCTCCCGGATTCCACCTCACGGATTCCACCTCCCGGAGTCAACCTGACGATGTCGATCTCTGGTTATTGACTTCGGGCCATAGACCTCGGGCCTTCGACCTCAGGTCATCCACCTCAGGTCCTAGGCCGTAAGTCATCCTAGAATCGACGTCCTGGAGTCAACGTCCCGGAGTCGACCACCCGGAGTAGACCTACCGGAGTCGACCTCCCGGAGTAGACCTACCGGAGTCGTCCTCCCGGTGTCGATCTCCCGTAGTCAACCTTCCGGAGTCGACCTCCTGGAGTCGACCTCCCGGAGTCAACTTTCTGGAGTCGACCTCCCGGAGTCGACCTCCCGGAGTCGACCTCACGGAGTTGATCTCTGGTTATTGACTTCGGGCCATAGACCTCGGGCCTTCGACCTCAGGTCATCCACCTCAGGTCATCGACCTCGGGTCTTTGACATTTGATATTTGACCTCGGGTCAACGACCTCGGGTCATCGACCTCGGGTCATCTACCTCGGGTCATCTACCTCGGGTCCTAGACCGTAAGTCATCCCAGAATCGACGTCCTGGAGTTGACGTCCCGGAGTCGACCTCCCGGAGTAGACCTACCGGAGTCGTCCTCCAGGTGTCGATCTCCCGGAGTCGACCTCCCGGAGTCGACCACATGGAGTCGACCTCCTGGAGTCGACCTCCCGGAGTCGACCTCCCGGAGTAGACCTACCGGAGTCGACCTCCTTGAGTCCACCTCCCAGAGTCGACCTCACCAAGTCGATCTCCCAGAGTTGACCTCCTGGAGTCGACCTCCCGGAGTCGATCTCATGGAGTCGACCTCACGGATCGACCTCACATAGTCGATCGCGGGTTATTGACCTCGGGTTATTGAACTCGGGTCATAGACCTCGGGTCTTCGACCTCGGGTCACAGACTTCAAGTCATACATTGTTGTTGTTCATCCTCGGGTTATAGACATTGGGTCATCTTACCTGTGGATATTGGATTCAGGTTATCGAGTTCGACTTTCCGGATTTGTTCACTTGGAGTCGAAATTCTGGAATCGATCTCCATAAGTCGATTGCCGGAATTGACCATCCGGAGTAAACACCTATTGTAGACGTCCCAACTTTGACCACCCCGAGTTGACCTGACGGAGTCGATCTCTCAGAACTGTCCTCCCGGAATCGAACTGCCATAATCGACCTCGTGGAGTGGACCTCCCGGAGTCGACCACCCGGAGTTAACCTCCCGGAGTCTCACTCCAGAGATCCTCCTCCCGGAGTCGACCTCCAGGAGTCCTCCTCCCGGAGTCGACCTCACGCAGTCGACTTCACGCAGTCAACTTCACGCAGTCGATCTCCGGCAATCGACCTCGAGTCATCGATCTCGGGTCATCGACATCGGGTCAACGTCCACGGATCATCGACCCGGGTCAAGGTTATATCGAAAAAAGCATCAAAATGGGATAATTTTAGCGAACACTTAATATTTTTGCTCTATTTTAGCAAAATGTTCGTCATTTTGTCAAGATAATATCGAAAAAAGCTACAAAATGGGTTCATAGTAGCGAAGTATAATATTATTCTTCTCGTTCAGGAAAATTTTCGTAATTTTTTCAAGATATTATCGAAATAAGAGACGAAATGGGACAAGTTTAAGGAAATTTTAATATTTTTGCTCAATGTCGCCAATATGTTTGGCATTATGATAGATAATATCGAAAAAGCGACAATATGCGATAATATGGGATCGAAAAAAGCAACGAAAACGGATAATTTTTGCAAAATTTAAAATTTTTTCCTCTATTATGATTTATCTTCCTCAAAATATCAAAGATATGATCGAAAATTGCAAAGAAAACGAATAATTTGACCAAATTTTCAATTTTTTTCCTCTATTTTCCCTTAATTTTCGTCATTTTAATGAGATATGATCTTGAAAACCACAACAAAGTATAATTTTAACAAAATTTCAATCCGTTTATATTATTTTTCCTTAGTTTTCGTCATTTTGCCAAGATTTAATCAATAAAAACAACGAACACGGATAATTTCACCCAAATTACAATTTTTTTCCTCTATTCTTCCTTAATTTTTGTTGTTTATTAGAGATGTAATGAAAAAAAGCAACGAAAACGGATAATTTCACCGAAATTTCATTTTCTTCCTCTATTTTGCCTTAATTTTCGTCCTTTCTAACGAGATATGTTCAAAAAAAGCCACTGAAACGGATAATTTCACAGAAATTTTCATTTTGTTTCTTTTATTTTGCATAAATTCTCGTATTTTGATCGAGATATGATCGAAAAAAGCAACGAAAACGGATAATTTCACCGAAATTTCAATTTTTTTCCTCTATTTTTCCTTAATGTCGTCATTTTTTCGAGATATGATCGAAAAAAAAAGAAATAAGATAATTTACTAAGATTTCAATTTTTTTCTCTATTTTGCCATTATTTTCGTCCATCTTAACGAGATATGATCGAAAAAAGGCACGAAACAGGAAAATGTCACAGATTTTTCAACTTTTTTCCTCGATTTTGCCTTAATTTTCGTCATTTTATCGAGATATGATCGAAAAAAGCAAATAAAACGGATACTTTTAGCGAAATTTCAATTTCTTTCCCCAATTTTGCCTTAATTTTCGTCATTTTATTTAGATATAATCGAAAAATGTAACCAAAACCGATAATTTTAGCCCAATTCCAATGTTTTTTCCTCAATTTAGCCTCAATTTTTGTCATTTAACCCTCATATGGATTTACACATTTAGTTACGTCGTTGGATTTACGGCACCGCAGAGGCGCTGCGGTATTTTTTGTCATTATCTTCCAAATTTGGCTCTTCTTAGTAATTTTTTTGTTGATAATGCTACTAACTTCTATATTCTTTATTTTTAACTGTGTTTTGTTCGATTGAACCCATTATTACAGAAGTTATGAATAAAAACCTTTAACACTGCCATATTTTCCGTTTACTGTCAAATAATGACAGAGGCCATAGAAATAACACCCTTAGGCTAGCCACGAATTTCTAAAATCAATTATTGTATTTAGATGAAATTTTGTAAAAGAACATTGTAAAAAAGAAAAATGTATGATACTTGGATAATAGACGAAAGAAATTTGGCATAGCAAACTTGGCCCTATGTTAAACAATTTTAAATGATTTAGAAAGCTTCATCGTTTAAATATTATGATTATAAATATAATATACCATTTCATGCGTAAAATAAGAACCATTAAATGAGAATTGACAGGCCAAAATAGCGACGAGAAAACTCGCGTAGCCGCAGCGGCGCCGTAAATCCAACGACGTAACTTTTTCCATTAGTAGCCAATAAAATGAAAACTATACGCACTATGCGGGCAAAATTAAATTTATCGACTAAGAATGCAGAAAAAATAGACTACTGAAAGTTTCAGCAAAATCCATGGGATTGGGCAGTATTTAAAGCATATTAAAAACCAAGAGCGCCGCAAAGGCGCAGTGAATCCATATGAGGGTTAATTGATATAAGATCGAACAAAGCAACGAAATCAGATAATGTTAGCAAAATTTCGATTTTCTTCCTCTTTTTTTCCTTTATGTCCTACATTTCAAAGAGATATGATCCCAAAAATCAACGAAAACGGATAATATTAGCGAAATTTTAATTTTGTTCCTCTTTTTTGCCTTTATTTCCGACATTTCATCGACATATGATCGATAAAGAGCAACGAAAACGGATAAATTTAGCGAAATTTCAATTGTTTTCCCCTTTTTTGCCTTTATTTCCGACATCTTATCAAGATATGATAAAGAAAAAAAACGAAAACGGATACTTTTATCAAAATTTCAATTTTTTTCTCTACATTGTCTTAATTTCCATCATTCTATCAAGATATAATCGAAAAAATCTGATGTGTTCAGCACATGACTTTCTCCATATATAAAATGTAAATATTTATCTACGACAGTAATTTCGAACTCTATATTCCATCTAAACTTGGAAGATGAGTGATTAATATATATATATTATTATCTTTGACGCCAAAAACATTATAAATAATGTTTTTCGGGACATGATCGATGAAAAACGATGGAATTGGCCTTTCGCCCATAGAGCCCAGAGCGCCCACAAAGTACATAATCAGCAACTTCCGGTTTATCAGTATTTCATGATACCTCCTAAACAATCAGTGATGCAAAAATATGTTTCAAACAAAAATTATAGTAAATTATATTTTCTAAAACTTTTGTTGTTAATAGTATATACCTAAATATCATATTTATGGAGATATTTTGAAAACCGGAAATGAGCTTTGAAGAATGAAGCTCAACTTCCGGTAAACTGATTTACTCCAAAAACTAATCAACTCTAACGACACCAACCTAAATACTAAATATGAAATTTGGTGTTCATACAATGAATGGTTTTTATGTTAGAGCGCCCACAAAGTACATATCAGCTACTTCCGGTTTATCGGTATTTCACGAATAACTCCTAATCAACCGGTGATACAAAAATATGTTAAATACAAATGTTATAGTAAATCACATTATCTAAAACTTTTATAAGTAATACAATACACGTATATATCATATTTAGGGAGATATTTTGAAAACCGGAAATGAGCTTTGTTGAATGAAGCTCGACTTCCGGTCACCCGATTTACTCCAAAAACTAATCAACTCTGACAGCACACAAAACAGTACTATATATGAAGTTTGGTATTGATACGACCACTAGTTTTCACGTTAGAGCGCCCACTAGCACACACACACATACACACAGACATCATTCCGAAAATGGTCAAAACGTGTTCTTGGGACCCCAAAACGTGTATTTCCGTTGAAATCTCGAAGTCGAATTTTTTCATGAAAACAATACTTTCTCTATACTTCGTATATGGAGAAAGTAAAAAGCGACGAAAACGGATAATTTTAGCGAAATCCCTATTTTTTAACAGAATTAATGCTTAGTTTTTATCATTTTATCGAGATATAATCGGAAAAAAGCAACGAGAACGGATAATTTTATCGAAATTTCGATTTTCTTCCTCTTTTTTGCCTTTATTTCCTACATTTCAAAGAGATATGACCGAAAAAATCCACGAAAACGGTTAATTTTAGCGAAATTTCAATTTTTTTCCTCAATTTAGCTTTATTTTTTGTTATTTTATTGAGATATGATCGAAAAAATCAACGAAACCGGATAATTTTAGCAAAATTTCAATTTTTTCCTCTTTTTTGCCTTTATTTCTGACATTTTATAAAGATATGATCGAAAATAGCAACGAAAACGGATACTTTTAGCGAAAATTTCATTCTTTCTACATTTCAGCCTTATTTTCGTTATTTTATTGAGATATAATCGAAAAGATTCAAAGAAAACGGATAATTTAAGTGAAATTTCCATTTTTTCCTTAATTTTCCCTTAATTTTCGTAATTTTATTGAGATATAATCGAAAAAGGTATGATAATAGATAATTTTAGCGAAATTTAAATTTTTTTCTCAATTAGACCTTAATTTTGAAATTTTATTGAGATATGATCGATAAAAGCAACGAAAAAGAATAATTTTACGATATTTTAAATTTTTTCCTCTTTTTTACCTTTATTTCCAACATTTTTACGAGATATGATCGAAAAAAGCAACGAAAACGGATAATCTTATCGTAATTTCAATTTTTTTCCTCTTTTTTGCCTTAATTACCGATATTTTATCGAGATATGATAGAGAAAAGCAACATAAACGTATAATTTAACAGAAATTTCAATTTTTTTACTTAATTTTGCCATAATGTTCGTCAGTTTGCCAAGATATGTAAATGTGTATGTGTGTGTATGTGTAAATGTAAATGTAAAAATGTAAAAAACGGATAATTTCACAGAATTTTCAATGTTTTTCCTCAATTAGGCCTTAATTTTGTCATTTTAACGACATATGATCGAAAAAAGCAAAAAAATGGATAATTTTAGCGCGATTTCGTGTTCTATCTGTACTTTGCCTTAAGAATCGTCATTTTATCGAGATATGATGGATGAAAAGCAACGGAAACGGATAATTTTATTGAAAATTCAATTTTTTTCCACATATTAGCCTTATTTTCGACATTTTATAAAGATATGATCTAGAAAAGCAACGAAAGCATATAATTTTATTGAAATTTCAATTTTTTCTTTTTTTCTTTATTTCTGACATTTTATCGAGATATGATTGAAAAAAGCTACGAAAACGGATAATTTTATCGAAATTTCAATTTTTTTCCTCTTTTTTGCCTTTATTTCCGTCAATTTATTGAGATATCATCGAAAAAAGGAACGAAATCAGATAATTTTAGCAAAATTTCAATTTTCTTCCTCTTTTTTGCCTTTATTTCCTACATTTCAAAGAGATATGATCGAAAAAATCCACGAAAACGGATAATTTTAGCAAAATGCCAATTTTGTTCCTTTTTTTGCCTGTATTTCCAACATTTCATCGAGTTATGATCGATAAGATTAACGAAAACGGATAAATTTAATGAAATGTTTAATTTTTATCCTCAATTTTGCCTTTATTTCCGACATTTTATCAGGATATGATCGAAAAAAGCATCGAGAACGGATTATTTCATCGAAATTTCAATTTTTTCTTCTATCTTTTCTTAATTTTCATTATTTTATCGAGATATAATCGAAAAAAGCAACGAAAAAGGATAATTTTAGCCAAATGTTTAATTTTGTTCCTCTATTAATCCCCTATTTCCAACATTTTATCAAGATATGATCGAAAAAAGCATCGAGAACGGATAATTTTATCGAATTTTCAATTTTATTCCTCTATTTTGCCTTAATATTTTGTCCTTTTAACGAGATATGATTGAAAAAAGCGACGGAAACGGATAATTTCACAGAAATATTCATTTTGTTTCTTTTATTTTGCATAAATTCTCGTAATTTGATCGAGATATGATCGAAAAAGGCACTGTAAACGGATAATTTCACCGAAATTTCAATTTTTTACCTTATTTTGCCTTAATGTATGTCATTTTATCGAGATATGATTGAAAAAAGCAACGAAAATAGATCATTTTTACCGATACTTCATATTTTTTCCTCTATTATGCCTATTAGTGTTTGTTCGTCATTTCATCTATATGTTATCGAAAACATCAAAGAAAACGGATAACTTCACAGAAATTTCAACTTTATTCCTCTATTTTGCCTTATATGTCGTCATTTTTTCGAGATATGATTTAAAAGCAACGAAAACGGAAATTTTCACCAAAATTTCAACTTTTTTCCTGTATTTTGCCATAATTTTTGTCAGTTTCTAGTGATATGATCGAAAAAAAAGAAAAAGGATAATTTACCAAAATTTCAATTTTTTTCTCTATTTTGCCATTATTTTCGTCCTACTTAACGAGATATGATCGAAAAAAGGCACGAAACCGGAAAATGTATCCTGTATTTCAACTTCTTTCCTCGATTTTGCCTTAATTTTCGTCATTTTATCGAGATATGATCGAAAAAACCAACATAAAACGGACACTTTTTAGCGAAATTTCAATTTTTTTCCTCAGTTTAGCCCTAATTTTCGTAGAAATTTAATTATGAACGAAAATGCAACAAAAACCGATAATTTTAGCCAAATTCCAATCTTTTTCCTCAATTTAGCCTTAATTTTTGTCATTTTACTGAGATAAGATCGAAAAATAAAAGAAAACGGATAATTTTAGCGAAATTTTAATTTTTTCATTTATTTAGCCTTAATTTTTGTCATTTTATTGATATATGATCGAAAAAAGCAACGAAAAAGGATAATTTTAGCGAAATTTCAATTTTGTTTCCTCAATTGTCCTTACTTTTTGTTATTTCATTGAGATACGGTGAAAAAATTAATCGAAAACGGATAATTTTAGCGAAATTTTAATTTCTTTCCTCAATTTTGCCTTAATTTTCGTCATTTTATATAGATATAATCGAAAAAAGCAACGAAAAGGAATAATTTTAGCGAAATTTCAATTTTGATCCTCTTTTTTCCCATCATTTCCGACATTTTATCAAGATATGATCGAAAAAAGCTACGAGAACGGATAATTTTATCGAATTTTTAATTCTATTTCACTTTTTTGCCTTTATTTCCGACATTTTATTGAGATATCATCGAAAAAAGGAACGAAATCAGATAATTTTAGCAAAATTTCAATTTTCTTCCTCTTTTTTGCCTTTATTTCCTACATTTCAAAGAGATATGATCGAAAAAATCCACGAAAACGGATAAATTTAGCGAAATGATTAATTTTTTTCCTCTATTTTGCCTTTATTTCCGACAGTTTATCAAGATATGATCGAAAAAAGCATTGAGAACGGATATTTTTATCGAAATTTCAATTTTATCCTCTATCTTTTCTTAATTTCCATAATTTTATCGAGATATAATCGAAAAAAGCAACGAAAAAGGATAATTTTAGCGAAATATTAATTTTTTTTCCTCTATTTTGCCTTTATTCCGACATTTTATCAAGATATGATCGAAAAAAGCATCGAGAACGGATAATTTTAGCGAATTTTCAATTTTATTCCTCAATTTTTCCTTAATATTTTGTCCTTTTTAACGAGATATGATTGAAAAAAGCGACGGAAACGGAATATTTCTCTGAAATATTCATTTTGATTCTTTTATTTTGCATAAATTCTCGTAATTTGATTGAGATTGAAAATTGATTGATTGAAAAAAGCAACGAAAACGGATAATTTCACCGAAATTACATATTTTTTCCTCTCTTATGCCTTAGTGTTCGTATCCATCGATATATTATTGAAAACATCAAAGAAAGCGGATAATTTCACAGAAATTTCAACTATAACCTCTATTTTTCCTTAATTGTCGTCATTTCATTGAGATTTGATCGAAAAAAGCAACGAAAACGGAAAATTTTACCAAAACTTCAATTTTTTCATCTATTTTGCCTTAATTTTTGTCAGTTTCTCGTGATATGATCGAAAAAAAAAAGAAAAAGGATTATTTACTAAAATTTCAATTTTTTCTCTATTTAACCATTATTTTCGTCCTTCTTAACGAGATATGATCGAAAAACGGCACGAAACCGGAAAATGTCTCATGTATTTCAATTTTTTTCCTCAATTTAGCCCTAATTTTGGAAAAAATTTAATTATGAACGAAAATGCAACAAAAACCGATAATTTAAACCCAATTCCAATTTTTTTCCTCAATTTAGCATTAATTTTTGTCATTTGATTGAGATAAGATTGAAAAATAAAAGAAAACGGATAATTTTAGCGAAATTTTAATTTTTTTCTTCAATTAAGCGTTAATTTTCGTCATTTTATCCAGATATAATCGAAAAAGGTATGATAATGGATACTTTTAGCGAAATTTCAATTTTTTTCCTCAATTTAGCCCTAATTTTCGTAAAAATTGAATTATGAACGAAAATGCAACAAAAACCGATAATTATAGCCCGATTTCAATTTTTTTCCTCAATATAACCTTAATTATTTTCATTTTATTGAGATAAGATCGAAAAATAAAAGAAAACGGATAATTTTAGCGAAATGTTAATTTTTTTCTCCAATTAAGCGTTTATTTTCGTCATTTTATCCAGATAAAATCGAAAAAGGTATGATAATGGATAATTTTAGCGAAATTTCAATTTTTTTCCTTAATTTAGACTTAATTTTTGTCATTTTATTGATATATGATCGAAAAAAGCAACGAAAAAGGATAATTTTAGCGAAATTTCAATTTTTACCGCTTTTTGCCTTAATTATTGATATTTTTTGAGAAACATTTGAACAAAGCAACAATAACGGATAATATTTAGCGAAATTTATTTCCGCTACTTTGCCTTAATTATTGACATTTTATTGAGATATGATCGAAAAAAGCAACGAAAACGGATACATTTAGCAAAATTTCAATTTTTTCGACATTTTAGCCTTATTTTTCGTTATTTTATTGAGATATGATCGACAAAAGCAACGAAATAGGATAATTTTAGCGAAACTCCAATTTTTTAACTCAAATTAGCCTTAATTTTTATTATATTATTGAGATACGGTCAAGAAAATAAACGGAAACGGATAATTTTACCGAAATTTCAATTTCATTCCTCAATTTTGACAAAGTTTTCGTCATTTTATTTAGATACTAGCGGAGTGCCCGTTGATTCTCAACGGAAAAATGAATGTAAATCGAAAGTAATGAAATTTTGATTTGAAAAAAAAATTGGATATGAAAAGTCTTAAATTTATGAAAAAAACAATACTTCTCTTCATCCTATGTGACTTACG
This sequence comes from Sympetrum striolatum, assembly GCA_947579665.1. Lineage (NCBI taxonomy): Eukaryota > Metazoa > Arthropoda > Insecta > Odonata > Libellulidae > Sympetrum > Sympetrum striolatum. The sequence continues at coordinate 3,734,592 of OX388350.1, forward strand.
AAATCGCAAAAACAGCTACACAAATGTAAATCACAGAATAAACTAATGCACCAGTCGCTATAACAAATAGAGGAAACAACTGAGTACCAAATGAATGGAGACGAAATCACAAAAATAGCCACACAAATCTTGTGAACCACAAACGAAAACGATTGAACCAGTCGCTTAGCACGTCCAATATGTTCGTTAGACAGCGAGTCAGTGAAATCATCGAATCTATCAAATAAACGAATTAACAAATAAACGCCGCAAACGAATTACGATGTATAGCAGTTAATCCAATTAGAACTCGTCCTTTTATGAATTAACACCTAATATCCTTAAGATGGCGTCGGACGTTTTCTTAATTTAATTACTTAACACTTAATAAATAACCCTCTGCTGTTTAATTAACTGTATGAATTGTGTAGAATTTTTTATCCTATTGATAATGTAAGCAGCGCATCTGTTTATTTATATCGCAATAATAATTTGACCTTTATGTTGCAAAATCAGAGTGAACTCTTACCTCTTCTCTTGAATAGGATTTAATTTAATTTCAATGTTTTCAGATACCGTTGACGAAAAATATTGTCTTCCGATATTTTTATAAACGTGGAATGAGGAGGAGGTGGAATTTTCAAGTCCGTTTTTCCTTGGGAATTTTCCTGGGTGCACGCCCTTATGTGAAAAGTCACCTTAACCCTTTCCTTATTCAAAGATGATATTTTCATGTATAGAGTAACATATCTGAAAAAAGTTTCCGAGTTTAATATTGGACTGAAGGAAAACCATATACCAGCAATACTTCATTCTAGAGGGAATTTCTATAGTATATGTAACTGAAAATGAGAAGTAAATTAACGAAAAAGACTTCGAAAGTGAAATATCTTGTTAGAGGTCATACTTCGAAATTATGCTTATTCGACTAAATTCTTATTCAGTTTATCCAATTTGCCCTTGCCTAGACATAGAATCTATTAGTTACAGCAATGAAAATAATACATGTATATTTTATCTCCTTCGATACTTGTCTAGAGTTCGTAAAATGAATACTACTTTGATTTTTTGGAATAATTCAACCCTGCAACATACAACATACATATTGAGAGGTATTTCTAATGATAATATTTGAGCAGCCAGCATAGAACCGAAGCATAAAAATAAAGGACAGCCGCCCATAATCTGAGAGAGGTGTTCCATATTTTATAGTCTAAAAAACTTAATAACGTATCGGTAATCGCTTAACACGAACATTTAAACATATTATTTAAGATGTAACAAAATACCAATATGTATGATTATCACCATCAAGAAAAGATATAGGTGGATAGTACCTATACTTAAACACACCAATAGATGATCCACTAAAACATTTCTTGGTTTAATTTCCAATTCTATATTTAAAAACACAAAATCCGTTTACCTTTCCAGTCCGGCATAAAAGGATTGAGATTCCTTGCTGCTTAAATTCCAATTCTTTACACTTCAAAGAAAGCAATCACTGAATTCAGGGGTATTTCAACGATCTTGATTGATTCATTAAATGCACGGCGGGACGCTATATGAAACAATTAGTATTTAGATCGGAAATTAAGAATGAGAAAGTTATCAACTTACCAAGCTAAGAAGATATAATTACTTTATATGAGAAAAGAAGATTCTTTTAATACGACGATAAACATTAATTTCATGTAAATAATCAATACATATTGGCGTTGCTATAAACAAAGCTTGATTGTTGCAGTCGCGCGTATGCTAACGAATTTGATTTCAAATTTAAAGATATCGAGTAGGTGGATGTAGGTGGACAGTAACTATACTTAAACACACCAATAGGTGATCCAATAAAACATTTCTTGGTTTAATTTCCCATTCTATATCTAAAAGTACACAATTCGTTTACCTTTCAAGTCAGCTATAAAAGGCTTGTCATTCCTTACTGCTTATTAAGCCCAATTATTGACACTTCAATGAAAGCAATCCCTGAATTCAGGGATATTTCAAATATCTTGATTGATTTATTCTTCAGCGTTAAAGATTAAATTCACAGCGGGACGCTAAATAAAACGATTATTATTTAGAACGGAAAATAAGATTGAGAAAGTTATCAACTTACCAAGTTAAGAAGATATAATTACTTTATATGAGGAAAGAAGATTAATTTAAGTAGTAGTAGTAGTAGTAGTAATTATGAAGGTGCCTCGACAGCTGAGGTCATTTCGCACCTTTTCCTTTTGATTCATTTAATACGACGATAAACATCAATTTCACGTAAAGAATCAACAAACACTGGTGTTGCTATAAACAAAGCTTGGTTGTTGATGATGCGCTAGTGCTAACGAATTTGAATTTAAAGATATCGAGATTGGCCTTGACGACGGGTTGTTTAGAATATCAGATTCTCATAAAATTTTCGTATTTAACTTACTAATTCTCACAACTTCGAAGTGAAAGCAATATTCTACGACCAAAATAAAAAACGTTATTCTATTTCCTTTGTTTTGGTGTTAGTTTTAGTTTCAAAGGACCTTTATTTCTAATTTAATTTTGTTAAAGAAAAGTTTCATGCAAATGATAAAAATGTCTTCCCATGTATTTCTTATGGAAACTATTCGACCCTCTGGAGTTGAACCGAGTACAGTTGGGTCAACAAAAATTAGCCTATCATTTGCGCTAGGGAGACTTTTAATATTGTACAAATTTTGAAATTTTATAAATAATTAACTTTAGAGTTATAGCGTGAAATAGATTTTTGACCCCAACTGGGGACGAACTGGGGACAGCTAGGTGGATAAAAGGTAGCCTATGTCACTCCCCGGATGACAAATGACCATCATACCAAATTTCATCAAAATCGGTTGGATAGTTTTTGAGTGATGCTGTAACAGACAGACATCCAGACAGACAGACAGACAGACAGACATGAAAATTTCTAAAACCTGTATCGGACTCGGGAAAAACCCTAGTATCCAGCAATACAATATATAATATATATATAATACATACAACTTTTTTTGAAATCGGATCAATGTACAGACACGACCACCTCTACAGATTTATTATATATATAGATAATCGAAAAAAGCAACAAAAAATAATAATTATAGCGAAATTTGAATTTTTTCCTCTATTTGCCTTAATTTTTGACATTTTATTGAAATAAGATCGAAAAAAGGAACGGAAGCAGATATTTTTAGCGATATTTCAATTTTTTTCCTCAATTTAGCCTTATTTTTCGTTTTTTTATTGAGATATGATCGAAAAATCAACGAAACCGGATAATTTTAGCAAAATTTCATTTTTTTTCCTCTTTTTAGCCTTTATTTCCGACATTTCATGGAGATATGATTGAAAATAGCTACGAAAATGGATAATTTTAGTGAAATTTCAATTTTTTCCTCTATTTTCCCTTTATTTCCGATATTTTATCAAGATATGATCGAAAAAAGCAACGAGAACGGATAATTTTATCGAATTTTCAATTCTATTCCACTTTTTTGCCTTTATTTCCGACATTTTATTGAGATATCATCGAAAAAAGCAACGAAAACGGATAATATAAGCGAAAATTCAATTTTTTCCACATTTTAGCATTGATTTTCGTTATTTTATTGAAATATGATCGAAAAAATCTACGAGAACGGATAATTTTAACGAAAATTCAATTTTTTCCCCTTTTTTCATTTATTACCGACATTTTATAAAGATATGATCGGGAAAAAAAAACGATAACGGATAATTTTATCGAAATTTCAATTTTTTCCGCTATATGTCCTTAATATGTTTTTAAGATAAATTTACTTTCTTTAATTTATTCTAATGCTAAACCATTCTCCTGCCAAATATCAGTTTTAATGGAAAAAGAGCAGCCCTGAAAAAGGCCTGTATTTGATGGTATTTAAATGGTTTGAACACTGCTTATTTAAGGATGGCTAAATGTATGAGCAAAGGAGCAGCACAATAACAACTTTTCAAGTGGATATTGAATCGATTGAAATTGTTTGTGAGACTATTGCTATAGAATACTATGAAAAGAGTTTGATTTTGAAACAGAGTACTACGAAATATCATACATGGGTCATTCCATGCCAAGTGGTCTGATTTCAGAGAAGTGCCCCGCTCGACCATCACGGATTTCGATGAAATTTTCTATGGACATTCACACATATCTCTTATGAACATTTGTGATGTTTTACTATCGCCGATGGTATACTTGCTGAGATATAGAAGATTGTTTGACCCCGTGTCGCTGCCTTCTTCAACATGACTATGAGTTTTCAGTAACTTTGAGGCGTTGTATCTCAGAGAATTGTTTTATGAAGTAAACACACTTTGGCTATCTTAAACAACATTTTGCGCTTTATTAAACAAAGTAATAAAATTAACTGTAAGAGCGACCTCCTTGCAGAAAATTCTGTGCAAAACTGGCCCAAAAAATTGCGGATCGAAAAAAAATTAAAACTTTGGCTTTTTATATTTCAAGAAGAAATGATATCATCAACGTGAAATTTGTCGAATGATAACATATCAATACATAGTTTATAAATATAAAATTTCATATTCCTAGTACTTTCCATTATTTTAAAAATTGAGTCAACATTTGACAATTTTTGTAAAAAAGCCAAAAATAGGCTATTTTTACCCCGCTTTTACAAAAAAAGACCCTCTGGAATTTCTTTTGAAAAATTTTTATTAAATAGAGAATGATTTCAACCCTCTAAAAAAGTATATCTAGTTTTTCATCTCGAGCATATAAGGCCCTAGAAATAGGGACAACTATGAGGATGACATTTGTAAAAACGGCAAAAATAGGTTATTTTCTGCCCGCTCTTAGAAAAGAAAGACCTTTTCGATACTCTTGTAAATTATTTTCATTTGAAAGAGCATGTTTCAAACCTCTTAAAAAAGTACACTTGGTTTTTCATCGCGAGCACGTACAGCCCTAAAAAAATTAACAAAGTTGAGAACGTTGCTATGGTGGCGCCACATGTCTTCTGTTGTTTATCGTCCTGGTTATTTTATGTAGACATTTTTAGTATATTGCGTTGGTCCATGACTGGTACTGGTAGCGACATCGTCACTACCAGTTCAGGCATTTGAACCAGTAACCCCATCGCCGTAGGGGTCATGCCCGATAGCCGTGCAATACCAGCCGTACTGCTTTCACTGTTCGTTCAGATACCCTAAATGTTTTCGCTGTAAGTGCTATCGACCAACTCTTTGGGGCCAATGTCAATAGTTGAACTTTCATTGATCTATCGGATATTTTAACTTTTGTTTGAATTTATTTTATTAGATCAGCATGACGAGTATTCCTCAACATCACACTGACTAGTTTGTCCTATATCTTCAGCTGGTATTCCAGCGGCTAACGTTATTTTGTCTGTTACTACTTTCTGCATGCGTTCAATTTTTCGTTACACGTAGGTTCACTTTATCCCTACTACTCACTCTCCGAATTTTTAACGGAGTAGATCCCAAATCCGTAGAACTTCGATTTACCGTGTCCGAAATATCCATATCGCAATTTTCCGAAGACGAAGAGTCAGTAGTGTTTTGGACCATAGAAACATATTTGGCTGTATATCTTGGAGCAAATGTTTTGACCAGGCTTCACATTTGTTTTTGCCCATTTTTGCAAATCACTAGACAAGGCTAGATTGACTTTCAGCAGCCCATGTTTAGCTCTATGTTTTTTTTGTTAACATCTACATCTACATCTACATTAATACCCTACAAGCCGCCTTTCGGCGTGTGGCAGGGGGTGTAAACACCAGTTGAATCTAAATTACTTCCTTATTCGATTATTGTCACGTATTGTTCGCGGAAAGAATGAATCTCTGAAACGATTCGTCCTAGCATCTATTTCTCTTAACTTACGGTCATTATCGGATCGACCGACGTAGCAGGGGGGTTGCATGATACCGATTGTATCTTTGGAAAATGTAGTTTCCCTGAATTTATTAAGCAATCGCAGCCTAGCTTCCAATCTCCTTTCTTTCAAGGATTCCCAACCTACGTCTGAGAGCATTTTTGTAACGCTTGCTTTTTTATCGTAGCATTTCTTAACAAAACGAACCGCTTTACGCTGCACTTTCTCGAGTTCGCGAGTACACGTTTCATCCGCCGGATCCCATATACTTGCCGCATATTCCAGAAGGGGTCTGACCAAGGTAAAATAACATCGCTCTCTCACCTTTTCGTGGCATTTACCGACAATACGCTTTACAAAGCCAAGCCTTTTACTTGCTTTGCCGCAGATTTTTCGAATATGCGTGCTCCAATTTAAGTTATTAGTAATGTTGATCCCGAGATATTTAACTGAATCTACTACTTTGATACTAATTCCATTAATTTTGTATGGGTGATTTGGACGCATTTTTTTCTTTTCGAAGAAATTAACTACTACTGATTGCTCAGTAATCATTGAAAGTAATAATATACCATTAGATAATCGTATTAGTTAGGATTTGGTGATGTAACATAATAATTATACATGGCTTTCCAGTAGGATAAGTAGTTACGAGAGTCATGCTCGTTAGGCACGAGTTTTTCCCCGGTGCCGGCAATTCTTCAACGCAGTTTGTGAGAGCAGAATTCCTTCTCCTCTACTCTCATATATCGTTTTCCCCCATGGCAGCTCTCATCTTTCCTCTCTTGTCCTCCAGGCACAATTAGAAACCTCCCCGTTCAACTCCCACCCTTCAAAGCCATGTCACCTCTCACTTCCGATACGTTAACCGAGGGAACCAAGAAAAAATGTTTTTCTGGTAATGGTGCTAATTTTTAGGAAAAAATAATCGGATAAACAATGTAAGAACGAAAAGGATTTTATTTGAAACATTGTAACAAAGTGATATCACAATGGATGGCCAATTGCAGGTACGTACTTGCATTCTTTAGTTTATTTTTAGTCCAAAGATTGAGAATTGGAAGCCAATCATGTACCGCTTGCTCATTTACTTCACTGGATTTACCGCTAATTATGTGGAGTGATATTCCTCTTCTTCCTTTAAATCGGTTCAGCCAACCATCCGTGCTACGGAAATTGTCCACTTTCATGCGGAGGGCAAGCTCTTCAGCTTTCGCTTTTATCATTGTTCCGCTGATTGGAATTCCTAGAGATCACTGCTGGGTGAACCATTCAAATACAATGGACTCCAACTCCGTAGTATACACTGGTCGTAGTTTTTTTCACCCTCCTGGACTGTTTTGCGTCATGAATACAGACTTAATTTTTTCTTTGTTCTTCAAAATCTTAAATAGAGTCGACGATGACAAGCCATACCGTCTGCTGATTTCGGATTTACTCGTGGTTTCTCTTTCGCACAATTTCAAATTCCTTTGCTAAATCTAAAGCCTTTCTTTTACTCTCCATCACAGAACAGTCACACTAGAAACTCAGTTATTGGAAAGCTCTGAACGGATTCACGTCTAATGATCTACTGATGGAAGAGAGATGACCATCATGGGGAAAGGCACCCCTAATTCATATAAAATTTCTTTCTCAAGATATTTTTCATTCACACGCTTCATAACTAATGACGGTGACGCGAGGGAGAGGTTATACTGGAAATCCGAAACAGCGCTGCTTATATATCTTATATTCCCTCCCATTAGACGATTTGGTGCCAAGTTTTGAATGAAAACAAATCCCACAGGTGGATGACCATGAAATGGGTTCAAACTGCTGACTAGTGGGACCATCGCCGAAAAGAAACTAGATACGAGGGAATAAGATATAGGAGACGTGAGGGACAAAGGGGATAGTGAAACTCGTGAAATATCTTTGATTACGAGATATGCTACCTGCAAGGCGAATATAGAACCGTGACACTCGTTATAACGATACCTCAGAATTTGATCACTAGTTGTAATGGACGTAACTCCCTATCCTTTTTGCTGTGAGACGGAAAACATCCAAAGAATCACTCGCTATAGCACAACTCTCGTTATATGCCGTACACGTTATAATGGACTTCTACTGTAAATGTATTTACCTACATTGCATTCTGACAGAGATATGTATGAAAAACTTCCATTTCTGGATAAACAACAACTTCTGGTTAACTATTATTCAAGAATAACTCATAAACAGTGTTACAAATAAATGTTTCATATAAAAGTTGTAGTAAAGTACATTATCTATAACTTTTGCATGTAATTGTATATACCTTTATTGCATTCTTACAGAGATATTAAAGAAACAGAATTTTGTTCCAGTTAAACTGGAACTTCCGGTTAAGCGATATTCATCAAAAACTAATCAATTTTGGCATTGTTAGGAAAATACTAAATATGAAGTTTCGAAATGATCGGATAATTACTTTTTAAGATAGAGCGCACCCAAACTTTTTTATCGGTTATCAAGTAGATAACAATATTGCAATTCAAATCTACCACTCTCCTCGTGAACAACTTAAAAAGCTTCCTGAGGGCAATATCCTCTGTTTAGGCCTATAATTTGTAGTAGCTCTTCATGAGGAATTGAAATCTAGTTAAGATGTGTTCTAACCATATTCATTGGAATAATCAATATTACTGAATCAAATTTATTAAAAAAATATATCAACTTTAGCTTTTACCACCAAAATGTCAGAGGTCTTAGATTAAGCTAAAACATCTCCAGTTGGGACATTATTGTTCTTACTGAAACCAATCTTATTCCTAATATTACAGACTGAAATTGGTCTCTAAATTATTTATTTATTTATTTGACCCTTTATTGGCGAGGTTAGGCCCAAGTGGGCCTCTCTTCCACCTAACCTCGTATGTCGTCATAATATGAATAATTATAAATTAAATTAAAACAAAAAGACAGAGTAGATTGTGGGGAAAAATCTTTGCAACTGAAGGTTGCTAAAGAAAAACCCACGTTGCGGGAAAACACCCACAGAGAAGGGGGGTGAAAAAAACCCGCGAAAACACAGTAAAAATGACAATTAAATACAGACAATAATAAAATTACATACAGAATATACATATATCAATGAATTTACGGAAGAAAGAAAAAAAATAAAAATATTATTAATTTCCTACTAAATAGTATTTGTCAGAGAAAAAATAATAAATAAATAAAAGTCAGCCAGCGGCGTCCGTCCACTTTTTCAAATTTATCTCAGCAGAAAGAGGGTGAGATGAACCTGAAAACGAAGAGAGAAATAAAGGGCAGATGAGATGTATACATAGCTATTCAGATTTGAAAAAAAACACAAAGGAAGAGTATTGATTGGGTGTAACGACGATTTGAAGGAATGATGGAAAGAGCTAAGTAGGTATTTGTTGTTCTGACCGATAGAGTTTTTCAAAGATCTCACGTTTAAATGAAAAGAAAGATGATTGTATTAATTTTGGTTGAGCAACTTCATTCCAGTATTTTGCTCCGATGACAAGGAGAGATTTACTGCAAATTTCGGTTCTATGAATTGGTATCATGAGTTTGCCAGTGGGACGAGTTCCTAGTCCTTGCGTGTTGTTCAGTATAGTAAAGTAATTATCGAGGTACCTGGGGCAACATTCATTCAGAACTTTATACACGAGATTAAGAGTGTGAAGTTTTCTTCTTGACTGTGGACGAAGCCACTTTAATTCTTTTAAAAGTGGGGAAACATGATCAAATTTTTTGGCGTTGAAGATAAATTTGACCGCATGATTAAAAGCTCTGTCTAATTTAATGGTGACCGTTTTGTTTGCTTCATTCATTAGTGTGTCACAATAATCAAAGATAGGAAAAAAGTTCCTCCCCGGCGGGGAATCGAACCCCGGTCTCCCGCGTGACAGGCGGGGATACTGACCACTATACTACCGAGGAAATTATGTAATACGAGTATAAGTTGCCCCTTTGAAACATATGGTAGAATAAAAATGGTGCCACAGTGTATGATCATATGGTGTACTGCATTTATGAAGCGTATTCATTACTTCTGTTCACATGCCTCGTCATAGATTTCTACTTTCTTGATAAATTTATCATTAAAGAATTGCAATTCTGGCTCTACGTTTCAAATGGTGCAGCCTCCTTGTGATGAGAGGGCAAATTTGATACAGGAAACTCAGAATGTTTTGAGAATTCCAAGGTCTTCTCCTGGTTCAAAATCTGGAAGGTCTTCAAACTAAATTCCATATTCCCCTTTAATTTATGGTAAAATACAAATGGTGCCCTGGTGTCGAACCAAGGACCATCAGGGAACTGCGGTAAACTGTGTTAAATGCTTTATAGAAATATTTGTAATTTTCACCATATATTTCATATGGGAGAATTAATAATAATAATATTTTATTTACCGCAAACAGGAAAACCCCAGTTACATGCGATAAAATATATAATAAGATGGCCTGGTCTTGAATCCAGAACCTTTTTGGAAGATGTGAATACATGACCTGGCATAATACTAATTTAATCATAAGTTTGAAGTCTATATCATACTGGGAATATTCTAAAATAAGATTCTGTTTGCTCATTTAAAATGTGGGAATGTAAATGGAGCTCTAGAATCAAACAAAGGACCATCGGTGAATCGGTAAACTGAGTGTGTGAAATGTATTTAAGACCTGTGTTAACATGCAATATATTACGTTTCCACGTTATTGGGAAGGGATTAAAAGAAATCTTTGAAATTGCTGCAATCTATTTCAAATGAGTTAAATTTTGCACCTGCCTGATGTCGAACGCACGAACATTTGTATGATTATTATTGAGCATGTTTTCTGATTCCTCCGTGATTTTGAATCCTCTATCCTAATCGATAGAGGATAAATATTTTTTCCATATACATAACTCAAAAATGAGTCTTATTGTCCCTGCTATTTATGAATCATAGTTCACATATGTTGACATCTCAGTAAATTGCCTCCTTTTCATTAATCCTGACATTAGTTCATGGCATTATTTCGGTATGTACTTAAAATCTTGGCTTCCAGAGGTTGGTTGAATTTCAGTTCTCTAATTTTTCGGGAAGTGCCTCAAAAATAATTCTGAAAATCCAAGCAATGCATTTTTATGGAAATAAATGGGATTTTGGGCCATGGTAGTGAGTGTTACAGCCAGAATCTTTTTTGGGGGTTACACAATGAAGCCAGCACGTCGTAAAATTTTCAAGTCAATGAGACTTCTGGAACATAGTTGGGATTTGTATCCTATATGAGTATTTCGGGAGGAGTATTATAATACATACATGGGTGAAATGTGCTGCTTTTTCTCTGTTTCTAAAGTAATATAATAGATGTAGACTATTGTCTGTAAAAAAAAAGTCTAGTCCATCGAGTTTGAGAAGCTATAGCTTCCGGTTGAGTCCACCGATATTGATGATATAAAAATCAGCTGATAGAACATTCATTTCTGTGTTTAGATTTTTTTACTTGCCAAAGATTTACTTTTACTGTACTTAGTTTGAAAAAAAGTACCTGTTTTTTGCACTTGGAAACCTATGGCCCAACTTTCTCCGATTGTCACTCAGTTAATTTTTACAGTAATAACTTGCAATTTGTATGTGTGTTAGCCAAAAATTCTCCCAATATTTTGGTGTAAAAAATATCCAAATATGTACATTTGTACTAGCAATGGACAATGTTGTAAACCTCTGCTAACTTCGAAATGAAACATTCGATTGGAATATGAGTTACACCGTTGTGACCGCAAGAATAACAGAAATAGGAATTTGTAAAGAAATTATTTTTAGTGACATTTAAATTTAATGTAAATGACTGCATTACATAATTGTTATTTTGTTCATATTTTAAATGACATTTGTATTTGATGAAAATTAAGCAAGTATCTTTGATAACATTACAGTACAGAATCCCTTGTTACTACTGTTTGTTGATATCATTAAGTTCTTGAGTAGTAATTCATTCCAGAGATCAATAACATTGAAACTTCAAATAATTTAGACAAGTGCTAATCCAGCAGAGAGTTTCTGCTAACAAGGGATGTCACATACACCCAAAGCGAAAGAACGGAAGAGCTCTCTCCTAGAAGGGTGCAATATGGATGAAGGTATACTGCTAAAGCAAACTCAACTCCTGGCTCATTAATGGTGTGGATTCCTGAAGTTCGTAGGGCTTCTCTCGCACTCCCAATCCCGTCATAAGGTACATTGATAGGAAAACCACAGACCTGAGAAATAAATCTGATTATCAACGCATTAATAGAAGTGATCATATATTTTATATCTCTTCGTCAATTCTCAATAAATAACTCATAAAATTGCCAAAGTGCTTTTGGTAAATTTCTAGAAGAGGTCTGTTTGGGAGAAATTCTATATCTCGTTATTAATTCTTCAATTTAATTTTCATAAATAAGACAAATTTTCAATTATTTTAAAAAATTAAAAGTCATTTTGTACTGATATAATTCTCTAAAAAATATAATGTAGCATAATGAACGAAAATTTATTAGGCTTGGGGAATTCAGATTAAAAACATAATTTTCACAGTCTCCAACTCTTTGGTAAAAAAGCACATTTACAAACATTAAAAGTCAAGCTGATCAATTCCTCCATGACTACTAATTTGCTCATGAAATGAAAATGAAAAACCTTCGGAAAGAAAGTTTTAGCATTAGATTGCAATGAATGAAAGGACAATCATCCTCTCATCTCCAATCTACCCTGTAAAAACAAAATACCAAATATAAATAGGAAAAACTTGACTAAATACATTAAATTAAAACAAATATGGCATTAGATGTATGATAATCCCTTCTAATATTGTATTTTTAAATCCTTGGCGCCTCAGTAGATGGCCTACCCATTAGGGCATATCAAATTACAAAAAAACGTTTATTACTGGAAATACAGTACGTTAGAAAAGTTGCCTTTTAGGTTCAATAATAAGAGTGGAAAATCTGACAAAGTTCATCTTGATCCTGACCAAGTTGCTCAATTCTGGCAGTGCACATTAATTACATGTGGGCCATTCCATGCCAAGTGGTCTAGTGGTCCCCGCTCGACCATCACGGATTTCGATGAAATTTTGTATGGACATTCACATATATCTCTTATGAACATTTGTGATGTTTTACTATCGCCGATGGTATACTTGCTGAGATATAGAAGATTGTTTGACCCCGTGTCGCTGCCTTCTTCAACATGACTATGAGTTTTCAGTAACTTTGAGGCGTTGTATCTCAGAGAATTGTTTTATGAAGTAAACACACTTTGGCTATCTTAAACAACATTTTGCGCTTTATTAAACAAAGTAATAAAAATAACTGTAAGAGCGACCTCCTTGCAGAAAATTCTGTGCAAAACTGGCCCAAAAAATTGCGGATCGAAAAAAAATTAAAACTTTGGCTTTTTATATTTCAAGAAGAAATGATATAATCAACGTGAAATTTATCGAATGATAACATATCAATACATAGTTTATAAATATAAAATTTCATATTCCTAGTACTTTCCATTATTTTAAAAATTGAGTCAACATTTGACAATTTTTGTAAAAAAGCCAAAAATAGGCTATTTTTACCCCGCTTTTACAAAAAAAGACCCTCTGGAATTTCTTTTGAAAATTTTTTATTAAATAGAGAATGATTTCAACCCTCTAAAAAAGTATACCTAGTTTTTCATCTCGAGCATATAAGGCCCTAGAAATAGGGACAACTATGAGGATGACATTTGTAAAAACGGCAAAAATTGGTTATTTTCTGCCCGCTCTTAGAAAAGAAAGACCTTTTCGATACTCTTGTAAATAATTTTTATGTGAAAGAGCATGTTTCAAACCTCTTAAAAAAGTACACTTGGTTTTTCATCGCGAGCACGTACAGCCCTAAAAAAATTAACAAAGTTGAGAACGTTGCTATGGTGGCGCCACATGTCTTCTGTTGTTTATCGTCCTGGTTATTTTATGTAGACATTTTTAGTATATTGCGTTGGTCCATGACTGGTACTGGTAGCGACATCGTCACTACCAGTTCAGGCATTTGAACCAGTAACCCCATCGCCGTAGGGGTCATGCCCGATAGCCGTGCAATACCAGCCGTACTGCTTTCACTGTTCGTTCTGATACCCTAAATGTTTTCGCTGTAAGTGCTATCGACCAACTCTTTGGGGCCAATGTCAATAGTTGAACTTTCATTGATCTATCGGATATTTTAACTTTTGTTTGAATTTATTTTATTAGATCAGCATGACGAGTATTCCTCAACATCACACTGACTAGTTTGTCCTATATCTTCAGCTGGTATTCCAGCGGCTAACGTTATTTTGTCTGTTACTACTTTCTGCATGCGTTCAATTTTTCGTTACACGTAGGTTCACTTTATCCCTACTACTCACTCTCCGAATTTTTAACGGAGTAGATCCCAAATCCGTAGAACTTCGATTTACCGTGTCCGAAATATCCATATCGCAATTTTCCGAAGACGAAGAGTCAGTAGTGTTTTGGACCATAGAAACATATTTGGCTGTATATCTTGGAGCAAATTTTTTGACCAGGCTTCACATTTGTTTTTGCCCATTTTTGCAAATCACTAGACAAGGCTAGATTGACTTTCAGCAGCCCATGTTTAGCTCTATGTTTTTTTTGTTAACATCTACATCTACATCTACATTAATACCCTACAAGCCGCCTTTCGGCGTGTGGCAGGGGGTGTAAACACCAGTTGAATCTAAATTACTTCCTTATTCGATTATTGTCACGTATTGTTCGCGGAAAGAATGAATCTCTGAAACGATTCGTCCTAGCATCTATTTCTCTTAACTTACGGTCATTATCGGATCGACCGACGTAGCAGGGGGTTGCATGATACCGATTGTATCTTTGGAAAATGTAGTTTCCCTGAATTTATTAAGCAATCGCAGCCTAGCTTCCAATCTCCTTTCTTTCAAGGATTCCCAACCTACGTCTGAGAGCATTTTTGTAACGCTTGCTTTTTTATCGTAGCATTTCTTAACAAAACGAACCGCTTTACGCTGCACTTTCTCGAGTTCGCGAGTACACGTTTCATCCGCCGGATCCCATATACTTGCCGCATATTCCAGAAGGGGTCTGACCAAGGTAAAATAACATCGCTCTCTCACCTTTTCGTCGCATTTACCGACAATACGCTTTACAAAGCCAAGCCTTTTACTTGCTTTGCCGCAGATTTTTCGAATATGCGTGCTCCAATTTAAGTTATTAGTAATGTTGATCCCGAGATATTTAACTGAATCTACTACTTTGATACTAATTCCATTAATTTTGTATGGGTGATTTGGACGCATTTTTTTCTTTTCGAAGAAATTAACTACGGAGCATTTACTTTACTTTAATATCTAATTCCCATTTTTCGCACCACCTTTGGATGAGGACTAAATCGTTTGAGAGAGATGTCCGGTCTTCCTCGTTTGTTATTTCCCTATATATAACCGAGTCATCCGCAAATATCCTCACATTACTAACTATCTCGTCACTCAAGTCATTGATATAAATAAGGAAAAGAAGAGGTCCAATTACACTGCCTTGAGGTACGCCAGAGGTAACTTTGACTCTATTTGAGCTAACGCCATCCAGTACAACTTGTTGTTCCCTCTCGTAGAGAAAATCCTTAACCCAGTCGACTACTTCCTTGTTAATGCCCGCTAGTTTTAGTTTGTAAATTAGTTTGTAGTGGGGGACTCTATCGAATGCTTTTTTGAAATCTAGGAAAATAGCGTCCACTTGCTTTTTACTTTCGGCGGACTTTAAGATATCGTGTACAAATAGAGCAAGTTGGGTTTCACATGATCGGGACTTACGAAAACCATGCTGGTTTGCGTCGAGGAATTCATTTCTATCTAAAAATCCCATGAGTGAGCTTACGACGATATGTTCCATTACCTTTCCGGACAGCGAAGTTAATGATATAGGTCTATAATTTCCTGGGTCCTCCTTTAATCCGCTTTTGCAAACAGGAGTAATATTAGCTAATTTCCAATCGGATGGGACCCTACCTTCATTTATCGATTTACAACATATAATTTTGAGATAAGGGGCGACGCTTTCTGCCAGTTCTTTAAGCACTCTTGCTGGGATGCCTTCTGGCCCTGGCGACTTATTTGGCTTAATTTTGCGTAATATTTTAACTATACCGTCTGTCGTAAAAGTTATATTTGGCATGGAATCCAGTATATTAACCTTAGGGAGGATCTCTATGTTACAATCTGATGTGAATACGCTTTGGTAAAATTCGTTTAGAATATTCGCTTTCCTCTTCGAATCGCAAGTAATGTTACCTTCGATATCCCTTATCGAGCTCACTGTTTGTATCTTTCCCTGTACCTCTCTAACGTAGGACCAGAAAGCTTTAGGGTCTTCCTCTAAACATTCCCCAAGTATTTTCTTTTTAAAGTTGCTGTGGGCGTTACGCATAGCTCGCTTGGTGTCGCATTTTGCTTTCTTGTGCTTTTCTAGTAATAGTGATCGTGGTGGATTTGGAACAAGCTGATCTATTCCCTTAAAAGCCTTTACTTTTCCGTGCAAATCTCTTTGTTTGCGGAGAGCCCTTCTAACCTCTTTATCGTACCATCTGGGCTCGCAATCATTTTTAGAGTATTTCGAAGGTATATACAAATCTATATATTTATGCATTATCTCCACGAATGATTTCCATGTATCCTCAGTGTTGTTGTTGCTTACGCGCGACTTAAATGAATTAAAATCGGTAGTTAGTTTTACGTTAAATTCCTCGAATTTGGCTTTGGAATAGAGATAAATTTTGCGTTAAATGGGTTGCAGCATGACTTTTGCTTAATTTAATACTTTTCTAAAGACATTGCTTTGTGATGGAAACAGATTTGATCGTACTCTGTGATCTCAACCTCCGATCGCAGAGAAATGAGCACTTTTTTGTGCAACGATAAATTGTGTAAAAAATTGCAGCCCAATTTTATTGGAATAAAATGAACCATGATGGCAAATGGACGTTTTTCCCCAACAACACAGAAGGGCAAGGTGGGATTTTCATCTGACTCTTCGACATCCATTTAAAATAAGTGAAATCGCAATATTTAGTGCAATAATGCAAATTCAGGAAAAAGAAGTTATAAAAATATGATGGAATACGACAAATACAGCAGCTCATTTCAAAACGTGGCCATGCAAGAGTGCTATGTCAATAAAATAAAAACAGAATACTAAGCAGCTGTCAATTTTCTAGAGGAACCTCAAGTGGAGTATGGATGAAATTTGAAGGATCCAAGAAATGAAAATATGGCAAAACTCACTATTTAAAAAAAAACTCGAAGTAACACACAAAAGAATGGCTACATAGCCACGACTTAACCGAAGTCTCTACTAAAGATTCTTTACCCATGTTTCAACAGAAACTTTGTTAGAATTTGTTACTTTAGTAAATTAACTAACTTAGAAGTTAATTTAGTTTACTAATTATTCTCCCATTCTGTCCATTGTTAACCCTCTTCCTCCTCCCCCTAACACCTCTCCCACTATCAACAGTAGCTAATCTGATTGGTGCCTTGGTTTTTTATTATTTGTGTATATATATATATGCAGTCATGAATAACTCTTGTGCTTGATAATGGACTAAAGTCTGAAACCGGTCGCAGATATTAAAAACTTTAAAAGTGGAATTTGTGTAAGTTATTCCCACCCATTTACTAGGAAGGAGTTCCACTAAGTTAAAGCATACCAGATTGATTTAATTTGTTACTTTGTTGTCCATGATGTCTCGCCGGCACAATATTTTGTCTTAATACCACCAGATAAATAACGCCACAAGGATTTACAACCTCATCGAAGAAAACAAATTGCAGGCTTGGGATCCTCAACCAAGAAACCCACCCGTGGCTGGTATTGCACGGCTATCGGGCATGACCCCTACGGCGATGGGGTTACTGGTTCAAATGCCTGAACTGGTAGTGACGATGTCGCTACCAGTACCAGTCATGGACCAACGCAATATACTAAAAATGTCTACATAAAATAACCAGGACGATAAACAACAGAAGACATGTGGCGCCACCATAGCAACGTTCTCAACTTTGTTAATTTTTTTAGGGCTGTACGTGCTCGCGATGAAAAACCAAGTGTACTTTTTTAAGAGGTTTGAAACATGCTCTTTCACATAAAAATTATTTACAAGAGTATCGAAAAGGTCTTTCTTTTCTAAGAGCGGGCAGAAAATAACCAATTTTTGCCGTTTTTACAAATGTCATCCTCATAGTTGTCCCTATTTCTAGGGCCTTATATGCTCGAGATGAAAAACTAGGTATACTTTTTTAGAGGGTTGAAATCATTCTCTATTTAATAAAAAATTTTCAAAAGAAATTCCAGAGGGTCTTTTTTTGTAAAAGCGGGGTAAAAATAGCCTATTTTTGGCTTTTTTACAAAAATTGTCAAATGTTGACTCAATTTTTAAAATAATGGAAAGTACTAGGAATATGAAATTTTATATTTATAAACTATGTATTGATATGTTATCATTCGATAAATTTCACGTTGATGATATCATTTCTTCTTGAAATATAAAAAGCCAAAGTTTTAATTTTTTTTCGATCCGCAATTTTTTGGGCCAGTTTTGCACAGAATTTTCTGCAAGGAGGTCGCTCTTACAGTTATTTTTATTACTTTGTTTAATAAAGCGCAAAATGTTGTTTAAGATAGCCAAAGTGTGTTTACTTCATAAAACAATTCTCTGAGATACAACGCCTCAAAGTTACTGAAAACTCATAGTCATGTTGAAGAAGGCAGCGACACGGGGTCAAACAATCTTCTATATCTCAGCAAGTATACCATCGGCGATAGTAAAACATCACAAATGTTCATAAGAGATATATGTGAATGTCCATACAAAATTTCATCGAAATCCGTGATGGTCGAGCGGGGACCACTAGACCACTTGGCATGGAATGGCCCACATGTAATTAATGTGCACTGCCAGAATTGAGCAACTTGGTCAGGATCAAGATGAACTTTGTCAGATTTTCCACTCTTATTATTGAACCTAAAAGGCAACTTTTCTAACGTACTGTATTTCCAGTAATAAACGTTTTTTTGTAATTTGATATGCCCTAATGGGTAGGCCATCTACTGAGGCGCCAAGGATTTAAAAATACAATATTAGAAGGGATTATCATACATCTAATGCCATATTTGTTTTAATTTAATGTATTTAGTCAAGTTTTTCCTATTTATATTTGGTATTTTGTTTTTACAGGGTAGATTGGAGATGAGAGGATGATTGTCCTTTCATTCATTGCAATCTAATGCTAAAACTTTCTTTCCGAAGGTTTTTCATTTTCATTTCATGAGCAAATTAGTAGTCATGGAGGAATTGATCAGCTTGACTTTTAATGTTTGTAAATGTGCTTTTTTACCAAAGAGTTGGAGACTGTGAAAATTATGTTTTTAATCTGAATTCCCCAAGCCTAATAAATTTTCGTTCATTATGCTACATTATATTTTTTAGAGAATTATATCAGTACAAAATGACTTTTAATTTTTTAAAATAATTGAAAATTTGTCTTATTTATGAAAATTAAATTGAAGAATTAATAACGAGATATAGAATTTCTCCCAAACAGACCTCTTCTAGAAATTTACCAAAAGCACTTTGGCAATTTTATGAGTTATTTATTGAGAATTGACGAAGAGATATAAAATATATGATCACTTCTATTAATGCGTTGATAATCAGATTTATTTCTCAGGTCTGTGGTTTTCCTATCAATGTACCTTATGACGGGATTGGGAGTGCGAGAGAAGCCCTACGAACTTCAGGAATCCACACCATTAATGAGCCAGGAGTTGAGTTTGCTTTAGCAGTATACCTTCATCCATATTGCACCCTTCTAGGAGAGAGCTCTTCCGTTCTTTCGCTTTGGGTGTATGTGACATCCCTTGTTAGCAGAAACTCTCTGCTGGATTAGCACTTGTCTAAATTATTTGAAGTTTCAATGTTATTGATCTCTGGAATGAATTACTACTCAAGAACTTAATGATATCAACAAACAGTAGTAACAAGGGATTCTGTACTGTAATGTTATCAAAGATACTTGCTTAATTTTCATCAAATACAAATGTCATTTAAAATATGAACAAAATAACAATTATGTAATGCAGTCATTTACATTAAATTTAAATGTCACTAAAAATAATTTCTTTACAAATTCCTATTTCTGTTATTCTTGCGGTCACAACGGTGTAACTCATATTCCAATCGAATGTTTCATTTCGAAGTTAGCAGAGGTTTACAACATTGTCCATTGCTAGTACAAATGTACATATTTGGATATTTTTTACACCAAAATATTGGGAGAATTTTTGGCTAACACACATACAAATTGCAAGTTATTACTGTAAAAATTAACTGAGTGACAATCGGAGAAAGTTGGGCCATAGGTTTCCAAGTGCAAAAAACAGGTACTTTTTTTCAAACTAAGTACAGTAAAAGTAAATCTTTGGCAAGTAAAAAAATCTAAACACAGAAATGAATGTTCTATCAGCTGATTTTTATATCATCAATATCGGTGGACTCAACCGGAAGCTATAGCTTCTCAAACTCGATGGACTAGACTTTTTTTTTACAGACAATAGTCTACATCTATTATATTACTTTAGAAACAGAGAAAAAGCAGCACATTTCACCCATGTATGTATTATAATACTCCTCCCGAAATACTCATATAGGATACAAATCCCAACTATGTTCCAGAAGTCTCATTGACTTGAAAATTTTACGACGTGCTGGCTTCATTGTGTAACCCCCAAAAAAGATTCTGGCTGTAACACTCACTACCATGGCCCAAAATCCCATTTATTTCCATAAAAATGCATTGCTTGGATTTTCAGAATTATTTTTGAGGCACTTCCCGAAGAATTAGAGAACTGAAATTCAACCAACCTCTGGAAGCCAAGATTTTAAGTACATACCGAAATAATGCCATGAACTAATGTCAGGATTAATGAAAAGGAGGCAATTTACTGAGATGTCAACATATGTGAACTATGATTCATAAATAGCAGGGACAATAAGACTCATTTTTGAGTTATGTATATGGAAAAAATATTTATCCTCTATCGATTAGGATAGAGGATTCAAAATCACGGAGGAATCAGAAAACATGCTCAATAATAATCATACAAATGTTCGTGCGTTCGACATCAGGCAGGTGCAAAATTTAACTCATTTGAAATAGATTGCAGCAATTTCAAAGATTTCTTTTAATCCCTTCCCAATAACGTGGAAACGTAATATATTGCATGTTAACACAGGTCTTAAATACATTTCACACACTCAGTTTACCGATTCACCGATGGTCCTTTGTTTGATTCTAGAGCTCCATTTACATTCCCACATTTTAAATGAGCAAACAGAATCTTATTTTAGAATATTCCCAGTATGATATAGACTTCAAACTTATGATTAAATTAGTATTATGCCAGGTCATGTATTCACATCTTCCAAAAAGGTTCTGGATTCAAGACCAGGCCATCTTATTATATATTTTATCGCATGTAACTGGGGTTTTCCTGTTTGCGGTAAATAAAATATTATTATTATTAATTCTCCCATATGAAATATATGGTGAAAATTACAAATATTTCTATAAAGCATTTAACACAGTTTACCGCAGTTCCCTGATGGTCCTTGGTTCGACACCAGGGCACCATTTGTATTTTACCATAAATTAAAGGGGAATATGGAATTTAGTTTGAAGACCTTCCAGATTTTGAACCAGGAGAAGACCTTGGAATTCTCAAAACATTCTGAGTTTCCTGTATCAAATTTGCCCTCTCATCACAAGGAGGCTGCACCATTTGAAACGTAGAGCCAGAATTGCAATTCTTTAATGATAAATTTATCAAGAAAGTAGAAATCTATGACGAGGCATGTGAACAGAAGTAATGAATACGCTTCATAAATGCAGTACACCATATGATCATACACTGTGGCACCATTTTTATTCTACCATATGTTTCAAAGGGGCAACTTATACTCGTATTACATAATTTCCTCGGTAGTATAGTGGTCAGTATCCCCGCCTGTCACGCGGGAGACCGGGGTTCGATTCCCCGCCGGGGAGGAACTTTTTTCCTATCTTTGATTATTGTGACACACTAATGAATGAAGCAAACAAAACGGTCACCATTAAATTAGACAGAGCTTTTAATCATGCGGTCAAATTTATCTTCAACGCCAAAAAATTTGATCATGTTTCCCCACTTTTAAAAGAATTAAAGTGGCTTCGTCCACAGTCAAGAAGAAAACTTCACACTCTTAATCTCGTGTATAAAGTTCTGAATGAATGTTGCCCCAGGTACCTCGATAATTACTTTACTATACTGAACAACACGCAAGGACTAGGAACTCGTCCCACTGGCAAACTCATGATACCAATTCATAGAACCGAAATTTGCAGTAAATCTCTCCTTGTCATCGGAGCAAAATACTGGAATGAAGTTGCTCAACCAAAATTAATACAATCATCTTTCTTTTCATTTAAACGTGAGATCTTTGAAAAACTCTATCGGTCAGAACAACAAATACCTACTTAGCTCTTTCCATCATTCCTTCAAATCGTCGTTACACCCAATCAATACTCTTCCTTTGTGTTTTTTTTCAAATCTGAATAGCTATGTATACATCTCATCTGCCCTTTATTTCTCTCTTCGTTTTCAGGTTCATCTCACCCTCTTTCTGCTGAGATAAATTTGAAAAAGTGGACGGACGCCGCTGGCTGACTTTTATTTATTTATTATTTTTTCTCTGACAAATACTATTTAGTAGGAAATTAATAATATTTTTATTTTTTTTCTTTCTTCCGTAAATTCATTGATATATGTATATTCTGTATGTAATTTTATTATTGTCTGTATTTAATTGTCATTTTTACTGTGTTTTCGCGGGTTTTTTTCACCCCCCTTCTCTGTGGGTGTTTTCCCGCAACGTGGGTTTTTCTTTAGCAACCTTCAGTTGCAAAGATTTTTCCCCACAATCTACTCTGTCTTTTTGTTTTAATTTAATTTATAATTATTCATATTATGACGACATACGAGGTTAGGTGGAAGAGAGGCCCACTTGGGCCTAACCTCGCCAATAAAGGGTCAAATAAATAAATAAATAATTTAGAGACCAATTTCAGTCTGTAATATTAGGAATAAGATTGGTTTCAGTAAGAACAATAATGTCCCAACTGGAGATGTTTTAGCTTAATCTAAGACCTCTGACATTTTGGTGGTAAAAGCTAAAGTTGATATATTTTTTTAATAAATTTGATTCAGTAATATTGATTATTCCAATGAATATGGTTAGAACACATCTTAACTAGATTTCAATTCCTCATGAAGAGCTACTACAAATTATAGGCCTAAACAGTGGATATTGCCCTCAGGAAGCTTTTTAAGTTGTTCACGAGGAGAGTGGTAGATTTGAATTGCAATATTGTTATCTACTTGATAACCGATAAAAAAGTTTGGGTGCGCTCTATCTTAAAAAGTAATTATCCGATCATTTCGAAACTTCATATTTAGTATTTTCCTAACAATGCCAAAATTGATTAGTTTTTGATGAATATCGCTTAACCGGAAGTTCCAGTTTAACTGGAACAAAATTCTGTTTCTTTAATATCTCTGTAAGAATGCAATAAAGGTATATACAATTACATGCAAAAGTTATAGATAATGTACTTTACTACAACTTTTATATGAAACATTTATTTGTAACACTGTTTATGAGTTATTCTTGAATAATAGTTAACCAGAAGTTGTTGTTTATCCAGAAATGGAAGTTTTTCATACATATCTCTGTCAGAATGCAATGTAGGTAAATACATTTACAGTAGAAGTCCATTATAACGTGTACGGCATATAACGAGAGTTGTGCTATAGCGAGTGATTCTTTGGATGTTTTCCGTCTCACAGCAAAAAGGATAGGGAGTTACGTCCATTACAACTAGTGATCAAATTCTGAGGTATCGTTATAACGAGTGTCACGGTTCTATATTCGCCTTGCAGGTAGCATATCTCGTAATCAAAGATATTTCACGAGTTTCACTATCCCCTTTGTCCCTCACGTCTCCTATATCTTATTCCCTCGTATCTAGTTTCTTTACGGCGATGGTCCCACTAGTCAGCAGTTTGAACCCATTTCATGGTCATCCACCTGTGGGATTTGTTTTCATTCAAAACTTGGCACCAAATCGTCTAATGGGAGGGAATATAAGATATATAAGCAGCGCTGTTTCGGATTTCCAGTATAACCTCTCCCTCGCGTCACCGTCATTAGTTATGAAGCGTGTGAATGAAAAATATCTTGAGAAAGAAATTTTATATGAATTAGGGGTGCCTTTCCCCATGATGGTCATCTCTCTTCCATCAGTAGATCATTAGACGTGAATCCGTTCAGAGCTTTCCAATAACTGAGTTTCTAGTGTGACTGTTCTGTGATGGAGAGTAAAAGAAAGGCTTTAGATTTAGCAAAGGAATTTGAAATTGTGCGAAAGAGAAACCACGAGTAAATCCGAAATCAGCAGACGGTATGGCTTGTCATCGTCGACTCTATTTAAGATTTTGAAGAACAAAGAAAAAATTAAGTCTGTATTCATGACGCAAAACAGTCCAGGAGGGTGAAAAAAACTACGACCAGTGTATACTACGGAGTTGGAGTCCATTGTATTTGAATGGTTCACCCAGCAGTGATCTCTAGGAATTCCAATCAGCGGAACAATGATAAAAGCGAAAGCTGAAGAGCTTGCCCTCCGCATGAAAGTGGACAATTTCCGTAGCACGGATGGTTGGCTGAACCGATTTAAAGGAAGAAGAGGAATATCACTCCACATAATTAGCGGTAAATCCAGTGAAGTAAATGAGCAAGCGGTACATGATTGGCTTCCAATTCTCAATCTTTGGACTAAAAATAAACTAAAGAATGCAAGTACGTACCTGCAATTGGCCATCCATTGTGATATCACTTTGTTACAATGTTTCAAATAAAATCCTTTTCGTTCTTACATTGTTTATCCGATTATTTTTTCCTAAAAATTAGCACCATTACCAGAAAAACATTTTTTCTTGGTTCCCTCGGTTAACGTATCGGAAGTGAGAGGTGACATGGCTTTGAAGGGTGGGAGTTGAACGGGGAGGTTTCTAATTGTGCCTGGAGGACAAGAGAGGAAAGATGAGAGCTGCCATGGGGGAAAACGATATATGAGAGTAGAGGAGAAGGAATTCTGCTCTCACAAACTGCGTTGAAGAATTGCCGGCACCGGGGAAAAACTCGTGCCTAACGAGCATGACTCTCGTAACTACTTATCCTACTGGAAAGCCATGTATAATTATTATGTTACATCACCAAATCCTAACTAATACGATTATCTAATGGTATATTATTACTTTCAATGATTATTGAGCAATCAGTAGTAGTTAATTTCTTCGAAAAGAAAAAAATGCGTCCAAATCACCCATACAAAATTAATGGAATTAGTATCAAAGTAGTAGATTCAGTTAAATATCTCGGGATCAACATTACTAATAACTTAAATTGGAGCACGCATATTCGAAAAATCTGCGGCAAAGCAAGTAAAAGGCTTGGCTTTGTAAAGCGTATTGTCGGTAAATGCCACGAAAAGGTGAGAGAGCGATGTTATTTTACCTTGGTCAGACCCCTTCTAGAATATGCGGCAAGTATATGGGATCCGGCGGATGAAACGTGTACTCGCGAACTCGAGAAAGTGCAGCGTAAAGCGGTTCGTTTTGTTAAGAAATGCTACGATAAAAAAGCAAGCGTTACAAAAATGCTCTCAGACGTAGGTTGGGAATCCTTGAAAGAAAGGAGATTGGAAGCTAGGCTGCGATTGCTTAATAAATTCAGGGAAACTACATTTTCCAAAGATACAATCGGTATCATGCAACCCCCCTGCTACGTCGGTCGATCCGATAATGACCGTAAGTTAAGAGAAATAGATGCTAGGACGAATCGTTTTAGAGATTCATTCTTTCCGCGAACAATACGTGACAATAATCGAATAAGGAAGTAATTTAGATTCAACTGGTGTTTACACCCCCTGCCACACGCCGAAAGGCGGCTCGCAGGGTATTAATGTAGATGTAGATAATGATCCACATTTTATGTTAGAGTTTGGTTGTGGTTTATGAGTCAATGAAATAATATTTTTGACATGAATGTACTCTTTTACACATTCTGAAGCATTTGCATAAGAACTAAAAACCCCTTTTGTTAAGAAAGGCTTTATATATTGTATCATCAAGTACTACTTTATTTTATTACAAATATAGTAGGGTACACACACTTCCAGGAAGGGATAATGTAACTATTGTCTAAAAGATATGCATTGTTGCATATCCATATAATTCTTCTTTGCTCTAGTTCACGTGCAAGCACAACGAGTGTTCTATGGAACGAATCTATTCTCTCCAAAATCCAAACCTTCTCATCAATAGTGAAGGTCTTTTTTCCTTTCTTTATTTTCATTCCTAACCAGAAACTCAGAATATCAAAGGCTCAGAATACCAAAGGCTAAGAAAGCTCAAAGATAACAAAGCTCGGAATTGACTCGAACAATTGCTACAAGGGCAAAAGACTGATAAAAGGTGAAGCCCAGTGCCACTAGCCGTATCCGATTCTCCACAGTGGGCAAGATCCCTCGCTTGGAAAACCCCTTCTTGCACTTGAAAGGGTGGTGTTAAATTTCATAAATGTAAACTTGAGGATTTTAATAAATTGTGAACATAGGAAATCTGAGGAGATCAAGAAAAAGTGTTGTAAACATGGGAAAACGTTAAAGACTGGAATGTAAATGTGAGGTAATACAGTATATGGAAAGCCATTGTATGAAAGGAAGCACATTTTGTAATTTCCACAGTAATATTGTTCAAGAAAGTGGTTTTTGCTTCCGTGTAGGCATCTTCTGGGTCGCAGCAAAAATCTGTCTCATTGGTTGTGGAGCAAAATTTGCTTCCTTTCATGCATGTGACCAGTGGGGGCTGGTTAATACGTGCTACCGGCTCCAGTACGTAGCTTGGATCAGTAAGGAATTATTTATATTGATTAGGTGATCTTTCTTAGCCTTAAGTATGTCATGAGTTTGCATTTTGAGAAAATTAGGAGGAGAAACCTCTCGGACACAGCTCTGCCCTCCCGTCAAGCTGCCTCGGGCTCATGTGAAATGAGCCATCCTTGTAGCCTGAAATATGCAGTGCGCAGGCGCAGTGAAGCTTCAACTCATCCCCCCAACCTGTAAAAGATGCCCTGCACCGCGCTCAACTTCAACTGATCCCGTCTGAAGTTACTTCCCTTCTCGCTAGAAGCACTGCCCGATTCTACCAGCATCGATGCCGTCGGCTCACACTCAAGGATAAAGTGAAAAAGGTAGCAATATAAAGTAGACACAATGTTTTAATTAAGTTTGATGTTTAACTGATGCTTATATAAATACGAGTAAAATGTAGCTTGCATACTGCAAGCAGATCAACAAAATTAATTTCATATCGGCATCATAGTGGGACAGTCCTCAAAAGAAAAAAAATCTGATGTGGCCAGCACATGACTTTCTCCATATATAAGATGTAAATATTTATCTACGACAGTAATTTTGAACTCCTTATTCCATCTAAACTTTGAAGATGAGTGATTAATTTATATATTATTATCTTTTACGTCCCAATCATTATAAATAATGCTTTTCGGGACCTTTTCGATGAAAAACGATGAAGTGGCCTTTCGCCCCAGCGCCCAGAGCGACCACAACGTACATAATTAGCAACTTCCTGTTTATCAGTATTTCACGAATCACTCCTACACAATCAGTGATACAAAAATATATTTCATGCAAAAGTCATAGTATATAATATTTTATAAAAGTTTTATAAGTAATAGTATATACCTAAATATCATATTTATGAAGATATTTTGAAAACCGGAAATGAGCTTTGAAGAATGAAGCTCGACTTCCGGTTTTCCGATTTACTTGAAAAGCTGATCAACTCTGACAGCACACACCACAGTACTATATATGAATTTTGGTATTGATACGACTAATAGTTTACACGTTAGAGCGCCCACTGTCACACACACACACACACACACACAACACACACACACACACACATTATAGATTCATTCCTAAAATATTCAGTAAATCTTTAAAATATCCCGAAAACTTATGTTTTGGATATTAATTTTCGTCAGTTTATATGCATGATATGGTGTTCATTATTTTTTTGATACTTACCTATGAATTATTTTATGTATAGGTGCTTAAAAATTGTTGAAATAATGTTTAGATAATTATTAAAATTTATGTCAGTAAATTTGGTAGCACTGCTAAAATTGCATACTTCTTATAACTTGACATTAAGAAAATCCTCAGATAATCATAACATGGACAACATTTTTACAAAACGAAAATTTGGTTGAAATATCTTCATTAGTTTCTGTGATCCCGACGGTAATATAGCGCCTGATGTCACATTGACCCCACGAGACTACTTAAGGTTTAATGGTGAAATGTTTCAAAAACGGAAATGAGCTTCCAAAAATAAAGATCGACTTCTGGTAAACCGATATCCTCCAAAACCTAATCAACTCTGATGACACCAACCAAAATAAAATGTACGAAATTTGGTGTTGATACGACAAATAGTTTTCAGGTAAGAGCGCCCACAAAGTAAATAATCAGCAACTTCCGGTTTATCGGTATTTCACGAATAACTCCTAAACAATCAGTGATACAAAAATATGTTTAATACAAAAGGTGTAGTAGAGTTATTTTTCTAAAACTTTTAAAAATAATAGTATATACCTAAATATCATATTTATAGAGGTATTTTGCAAAATCGGAAATAAGCTTCGAAGAGTAAAGCTCAACTTCCGGTTCAATGATATACTCTAAAAAATAATAAACTCTAATCACAACAACCAAAGTAATATACATGAAATTTGGTGTTGAAACGACAAATAGTTTTCATGTGAGAGCGCCCACAAAGTACATACTAAGCAAATTCCGGTTTATCAGTATTTCATGAATAACTCCTAAACAATCGGTGATATAAAAGTATGTTTCATACAAAAGTTATAGTAAGAAAAATTTTCTAAAACATTTATAATTAATAGTATATACCTAAATATCATATTTATGGAGATATTTTGAAAACCGGAAATGAGCTTTGTAGAATGAAGCTCGACTTCCGGTCAACCGATTTACTCCAAAAACTAATCAACTCTAACGACACCAACAAAAACACTATATGTGATAAAGTTGATACAACGAATGGTTTTCATGTTAGAGCGCCCACAAAAGACATAACAGCTACTTCCCGGGTTATCGGTATTGCACGAATAACTCTTAATCAACCAGTGATACAAAAATATATTAAATACAAAAGTTAGAGTAAATTATATTATCTAAAACTTTTATAAGGAATACAATATACCAATATATCATATTTATGGATATATTTTGAAAACCAGAAATGAGCTTTACACAACGTACATAATCAGCAACTTCCGGTTTATCAGTATTTCATGGATAACTCCTAAACAATCAGTGATGCAAAAATATGTTTCATATAAAAGTTATAGTAAATTAAATTTTCTACAACATTTATAAATAATAGTATATACCTAAATATTATATTAATGGAGATATTTTGAAAACCGGAAATGAGCTTTGAAGAATGAAGCTCGACTTCCGGTCAGCCGATTTACTCCAAAAACTAATCAACTCTAACGACTGTAATAAAAGATCTATGTATGAAATTTGGTGTTGATACGACAAATAGTTTTCATGTTAGAGCGCCCACAAAGTACATAATCATCTTCTTCCGGTTTATCAGTATTTCACGAATAACTCCTAATGAACCGGTGATACAAAAATATGTTAAATACAAAAGTTATAGTAAATTATACTATCTAAAACTTTTATAAGTAATACAATAGACGTATATATCATATTTATGGAGATATTTTGAAAACCGGAAATGAGCTTTAATGAATAAAGCTCGACTTCCGGTTAACGGATTTACTCCAAAAACTAATCAACTGTGACAGCACACACAAAAGTACTATGTATGAAGTTTGGTATTGATACGACTTTTAGTTTTCGAGTTAGAACGCCCATTATCACACACACACACATACACACACACACACACTCACACACACACACACACACACACACACACACACACACACACACACACACACACACACACACACACACATACACACAGACGTCATTCAGAAAATGGTCAAAACGTGTTCTAGGGACCCCAAAACGTGTATTTCCGTTGAAATCTCGAAGTCGAATTTTTTCATGAAAACAATACTTTCTCTATACTTCGTATATGGAGAAAGTAAAAAATCTGATGTGGCCAGCACATGACTTTCTCCATATATAATTTCTCCATCATAATTAGGAATCAACACGGTTTTCGTAAGACTCGTTCTTGCGAGTCTCAGCTGGATTTATTAGTACACGATGTTCTCAACTCTGCTGAAAAACATAAGCAAGTCGATGCGATATTTTTAGATTTTCGGAAGGCTTTCGATAAGGTACCTCATCATAAATTGCTGTACAAATTAGAAGTTGCGGGTATCAATGCACAAGTTATTAACTGGATAAAAGACTTTCTCACCGATAGAGAGCAACGAGTAGTACTCGATGGTATTAGTTCCAACTTGGTTAAGGTGACCTCAGGCGTCCCTCAGGGCAGTGTAATTGGACCGTTGTTATTTTTAGTATACATCAACGACCTCAGCAATCACATTGAAAGCAATGTTAGGATATTCGCAGACGACACAGTCATTTAGGAGGTAGGAGCGAAGAAAAGGTTCGCGAGCGATGCTACTTAGCGTTAGTTAGGCCTCACCTTGAGTATGCATGTAGTGTATGGGACCCCGCCGAGAAATGTCATATTCGGGATTTAGAAAAAGTACAACGGAAAGCGATACGATTTGTAAAGAATTGCTACGATAAAACAGCGAGTGTCACTCAGATGTTACAGGACGCGGGATGGGAATCATTAGAAGATAGAAGAAAAATTCAAAGGATAAATTTATTAAATAAGTTCAGAGAAACTACGTTTTCAGATGATGTAACCGATATAATGCGACCCCCCTGTTATATGGGCCGTGCTGATACTGCCCGAAAGATTAGGGAAATAGATGCTAAAACGAATCGTTTCAAAAATTCATTTTTTCCGCGAAGTATACGCGAAAGCAACCGTTTAGGAAAATAGAGTCAAGGTGCTTGCACCCCCTGCCACACGCCGAAAGGCGGCTTGCAGGGTTCTTACATAGACAGAGATGTAAATATTTATCTACGACATTAATTTCGAACACTATATTCAATCTAAACTTGGAAGATGAGTGATTAATTTATATATTATTATCTTTGACATCACAAACATTATAGAAAATGTTCTTCGGGACATGATCGATGAAAAACGATGAAATTGGCCTTCGCCCATAGAGCCCAGAGCGCCCACTAAGTACATAATCAGCAACTTCCGGTTTATCAGTATTTCATGAATAACTCCTAAACAATCAGTGATACAAAAATATGTTTCAAGCAAAAGTTATAGTAAAATTTATTTTCTAAAACTTTTATTAATAATAGTATATACCTAAATATCATATTTATGGAGATATTTTGAAAACCGGAAATGAGCTTTGAAGAATGAAGCTCGACACTGGTTGACAGATTTACTCCAAAAACTAATCAACTCTAACGACTGTAATAAAAGAACTTTATATGAAATTTGGTGTTGATCTGACAAATAGTTTTCATGTAAGAGCGCCCACAAAGTACATAATCATCTTCTTCCGGTTTATCAGTATTTCACGAATAACTCCTAATGAACCGGTGATACAAAAATATGTTAAATACAAAAGCTATAGTAAATATTATTATCTAAAACTTTTATAAGTAATACAATATACGTATATATCATATTTATGGAGATATTTTGAAAACCGGAAATGAGCTCAACTCTGACAGCACACACCACAGTACTATATATGAAGTTTGGTATTGATACGACTAACAGTTTTCTCGTTAGAGCGCCCACTATCACACACACACAGACATCATTCCGAAAATAGTCAAAACGTGTTCTAGGGACCCCAAAACATGTATTTCCGTTGAAATCTCGAAGTCGAATTTTTTCATGAAAACAATACTTTCTCTATGCTTCGTACATGGAGAAAGTAAAAAAGGATTGAAAATATTCTTAAAATTCGCTGCAACTTAATCGTCTGGCATCGAACCCGTGTCTTTCAGGTCATACTTACTATGCAGAACAACAGAACATCACCATCTCTAACTATGTCTGATAATTCAAGAAGAAATATCGGGTGCAACTGCTTCAAATTACGTCCTACTTTTTCCTTATATTCCTTATTAGAGAAATTTTAATGTGCTCCGGCATCAAACCCAGGAGTAGTACGGTCTTACCTAATTTTTTTCCTTAAAGGAATCCTTACCATACATCTTCTAGCAAAGCACGAACTTCCTATCATATCAATAAATGCATCAAAATAAATAATGAAAAACTACCTCAATGTATTTTAAACGGCAGATTTTTGCATCGTCCTAGCATCAAACCCAGGACATTTTCTGTACAAATTATTAATTCTATCGATAGATCTTGACCATATATATAGGCTCCTAGAGATTCTCTACCTATACGGGAAGTATATTTTAAAAATTCCGGAAAATCAAAGAAATGCATTAATGGAAAAAATCGGGACACTGGGGCCCTCTGAAATCGAACCCATGACACTTAGGTTCAAAATCGAAATTTTTCTAGTGGTTACACGTTATGGCCAATACGTCCTAAAATTTTCAAGTCAATGACGCTTGTGGTTCAGCCTGTGAATTAGTATCCTATCTATCTATCTATATGAATGAATATGGAGAGGCATCTATATATAATAGATTCATTCTCTTATAGTGTCAATAATAAGGAATTCGCCCTTGAGTTTAAGTATCTTAAACTGACCCTTAATGCTAACTCGCATTAGAAATGTAATCATGCTGTGGGGGAGGTTGAAATGATTCGTTTGGTAAGGCTTTCAGTTGCATCGTGAAGTTTTTGACCCAGAGGTGTTTTTCTTTTGTTGTGATTGTGCTAAGATTCATACGGAGATTTATCTTTTTATTTATCAACTGCAGTGAACATAAAGTAGAATAGAACTATATATAGTGTAATGATAATTTTATGGTTAGCGATGTCTAAGGACCGCGTAAAGGCAGTAATGCGCCACACCCTGGACCTGTTTCCACCATCAAAGCATTTCCGGGGTGCGGATGGTTGACCATGTGTTGACCATCTGCAGAAAGGGAATGGGCAGAGCGTTGGTCCTTAGCATTCAAACAAAACGTGGTGATTGGATGAGGAAAACCCAAACTAAAGAAGGTGCGGGCTTCTGAGCGTTCTTTTTTTGTGAAAAAGTGAGTCAAACAATACAGCTAGACCAGAACGGACCTCAAAAACCCTGACCCACTCTTGTTGTGTTTTAGTGTTCCCTCCCTTTGTGTGAATTCGTCCCCCAATTATCGTGTTTTGTGTATTAATATGTGTTCTGTGTGTTAGGGTATTATAGGGTAGAATAAGGTTTATCGGTGGTTGTGTTTTATGGTTCGTTTTCTTCATCTGTGTTCGGTTGGTGTTTTTTTAAGTTATAATATGTGTGTGATTTGGGGGTATGGTGTTCATTAGCTTTCAGCTTTATTTGTCTTATATTTTCTTGTCCGAATAGATGATAATCAATTAAGAGAAATTGTGATTTTTATTTACTTCGGAAACCAAGCGACCCTGAGTGTATGTTGATTAATTTGTTCTGTTAAATATTGGCGCCCAACTTTCGATCTTTTGATCAGTTTTGTTTATCTTTATCACAGTTTAAAATGCATTGCGGCGATTTCGAAGATTTTTTTTGGATCCTTTCCCAATAACATGGATACTTGAAACTCGACACGAGGATTGATATCATGAATATATTTCATAATCAAATTTTATATATTCGCTGATGGTCCTTGGTTCGATCCCAGAGGGCCATTTGCACTTCTCAATGCATTTCTTACGGAGATTACGGAAACAAATTTTGGTACTTCCCGGCACGATATCGACTTCAAACTTTGCATAAAGAAAGCTCAAGTCCATACAAATCAAACTGTGCATTCACAGCTTCCAATATGTCCTGGGTTCGACATCAGGCATCTCTACAATCAGTAACTGATCCGATTTTCAATAATTATTTTGAACCCTTTCCCAACAATATAGAAACTTGAAATTCGGCATGTAGATAGAAATTATATATATACTTCAAAATCATGTTATAGATTTCCAAGATCATCCTTGGTTCGAATCCAGAGAGCCATTAACCTTTGTGAAAATTAGAACGTCTTTTGAGGCAGTAATTTCTGCTTGAATTTTCACACATAGTTAGAGATGGTGATCTTCTATTGTGCTGCATAGTAAGTTCACCAGTAAGACCCAGGTTTGATGCCAGACAAAGAAATTTCAGCGAATTTTAAGAAAAATTTTAATCCTTTTTGTTTTTCTTTTGAGGACCGTCCCGATATGATGCCGATATGAAATTAGTATTGCCGATCTGCTTGCAGTATGCAAGCTACATTTAACTCGTATTCATAATCTCTATCCATGTGCCAAGTTTCAAGTTTCCATGTCATCGGAAAGGGATCAAAAAAAATCATAAAAACCGCAATGTAAACTAAACGGGAGAATATTTGCCCTGACCTAGCGTTGAATCAAGGATAATCGTTGATGATGTCTTAATAGTTTTCATTGGATATCAACGACCTCCAGCGATACCTAGAATTTCAACTCTCTACTTTGATGGGAGGTGCCTCAAAATATTCTTCGAAAATCCTCGCAATGTATCTTTATGTAGAAAATCGTGACTTTGGGGCCTTCTCGAATCAAACCCATGACACTGAGGTACAAATTCGCCTTTTTTCTGGAGGTTGCCTGTTATGCCCACCACGTCGTAAAAATTTCAAGTCAGTGGCACTTGTGGAACATGGTTAGAATTTTGATCCCCAGTGAGTGAGTGTGTGAGTGTATATCTAGGTATATTCGGAGAAACTTCTATATATAATAGATATCAGGAGAAACATCTATATATAATAGATATATATTTATAATTATAAATTACTTGAAAAACAAATAATGATATTGTCATTAGCTCACTTCATATCTTTAGGGCTCCCTAGCCACATCATTGGGCTCATTGCAATTCCAATGAACAAAAGCCAAATGCAAAATGGCATGTTGAATGAGAAGCATGACATCTTCATTCCAAAAAGTTGGAGATTCTGTGCCGCTAGAAATTAAAACAATCATAATTTAAGATCAAATTCCAAGAAAACCAAAATATCATAAATATCTATATTTTCTGAATAGCAGCATTATTAAACCTTTATAATCTACATGACTAAATAAATATTTTCAACTTCTAGTTTTTTATTTACAAGTTTTTTTTCCTCACCAATCAGAAGATTTGGTACTCCTCCTCCAAACACAGTCAAGTCTAGAATTATGTTAACTATATTTCTTATTCTGGGCCCAAGAGTCATTTCTGCCAATGCTGCATAAGGAAACCTAATCAATGATATATAATTTATATTAAAATTATTCTATAATATTTCTGGTATTACTATCATTCACGTCATTTATTTATATCAGTAAAATTAATAATAAATCATGATTTATAAAATCTACAGCAGGTCAATACAGAAAAAGAATAAAACAAAAAAAGTCCTCAATAGACAAAAGTGTCACTATTTTTGGGAGATTCATTCCTGAAAATTAAATTTTTCATCTGAAATGTAATTCATATGAGGAAAGAATAGAAAAACTTTAATGAAAATTATGCAATTTCAAATGTGAGATTTAATTGTATACACTTTTTAGTAAGCAATAGATTAATTTTCAAATTTAAAACTGAAAAAGACAAAAAAAGCAGAAATTTAACATGAGATATTCTCATGTCAAATACAAAGTTGATTGGAAGAATGAGTTTATCTGTCATAAATATTTGCTCTTTTGGGAGTTCAGAATTGGTAACATTAGAATCAATACCTTTGGTGTAACATGGTGGAGGGCCAAGAAAGAGATTAAAAACTTTGTAGTTCTCACACTGTTTGCTTTCGACCAGTTTTGCTACTACAGTAGCACCATCAGGACGTATAGTGTATGGTTTAAATAGTAAAGAGAAGAATGGATAAGAGGAGGGAGGTTATGGGAAAACTCTTTTTCGGATAAGGGATGTGTGTGTGAAGATGTATTTATTTGTAAGGAATCCTTTGTCACCAGGAAAAATACTGCTTATAATTCAACTAAAGTTGAAAAACTGGGAACAATTTAACAGCATAGAAAGCTATGATGTGTTTCTCCTCCTTTTTAGATGATAACAAGAAAATAGGCCATGGGTAAGTGGAGTTTCCTACATGTTCCTATATGTACTTCGGCACTCACTTAAGATATCAATACACTTCCTTGCCTAATCAATTCTAAGCTATCCTTAACAACTAGAACAACCATCACACCTGCTCTTCTGCACAATTGTTGGCTGAAGTATCTCTGCCATGACCCAGCATCGTCCCAAAAGAATAGCTGTATACATTTGAAGGGCAAATATGCCAAGAGCAAGAGGTATCCCCAACCATCCTGTAAAATATTAATGTAAGATATAAAATATACTAAATAGTATAGCTATTTGCATAAATTGGAATTTAAAGTAACAGGGTATTACATTCTTCCTTAAATATATTTGCAGATCTTATGGTTAAGAGAAGACTCCCAAGTGATCAGTAGAATACATTCAAACTCTCATTTGGCTAGAAAAATATCAGTTAAGCTTTGCAGTCAAAGGAGGATTTATTCAGGAAGGATTTCATGATCGCAGACAACACCGGATATCCTACAGATGTCCGTTTCATGTCCGCCATATCTTTTCCTGGTCCGCTGGCATTCAGGATATCCATCGGATCTCCCACGGATATCCAATGCCAGATGATCCCAAAAACTTCCGAATGGGTTGTCAATAGGATAATCTGTTACAGAACTATGTACATAACATTAATTAATGTATTAATGTAATAATATTGCACTCACATTTGCACAATAACAATGCAGTTACGCCTTCCATTAATGGAAGCCGCAACTGAATGTAAATACAAATTCTGACCGCAAAAAGTTATTTAAATAGGTTTGTTAAAATTGTATTATAGCGAATAGACAAGACGATATATCACTCCCACCAGGGGGTACTAATTGCCCTAGTAGCAAGTAATATCTATACAATATCCATAAAGGTTTACCAATATCCTAAAAGCATTATGTCCACATTTAATGTTGTATAGATATTACATGGATATTAACCCAGTAACCATAGAAAGTTGCAATGTAGAAGGGTGAAAAAACCATAGGAAAATATTCTTTCTAGATGTGGTTCGTGGTCGTCTGAAGCGATTGAACACCTTTCTACAGAAAGTGATATTTAGACACTAAGCCCATTCAGACACCCCCACCCCAGACACTTAATATTTCAATGATTGATTCCAGAGTGGCGAGTTAGAAAATACCAAAGGAAATGTGTTTCTAAGCACATTTCGAGATCGTCTAACATTCCAATTATTCGGTTTGTTCCCTTATAAGATAGAAATGCTGCTAATTATAAAGGATCCGATTCCATTATATTAAGGAAAGAGTCACAAAATACTGCAAACACCATATTTATATTTTGTGACTCTTTCCCCATTCATAGCTATTAGCGGAAACTTCAGGATATCCATTATATTAAGCCATATTATTTCAAATATGATAATAATATTAGTCAAATTATCTATGTCTTCTGGAATGAATATTGAATATGTAAACTAAACTCCATCCGGCCAAAGAAGTCTGCATGCGAAATTTGATTTAGAATTTTAAATTCTAAAAATAAATGGTAAAATTGTTTATATATATTTGCAAATTCATATTGACATCGTGTAACGGAGGCGGATATCCCATCGGAATGCTTTCCGGGCTTTCTATTTCAAACGGAGATTCTCTCCACTGCTCAAAATTCGAATTCAAATTTCGTGGGGAGACACGCAGGGGGGGGGGGGCGCAGCAATTTTCACAATCGAATATACAACGAGGTTTAACCGGTTTAACGGATTCAAAATGCGCATGGTGTGGATTGGTCTGGGTCGTTGTAGATACGAGTATTTTAATGTGGCTGGACTTCTCCATTCTTCGGCATACGAGTTGTAATCGTGCTGCTGAGAACGCAAATTTGGTGAGTAAAACTTGTAAACGTACTGATTGTAGATATTTACAAAAAACATCCAATGTTAGCAAATTATCCAATATTATATTTCGCTCGTTTTCTTCAGGTTTGCTTAGAGCCATTTATCTTCATCATCATACATTTGTGGATGAAATTCACTCAGAATAAATAATAAGAGGAAGCTATTCAGTGAATTGACTAGTAGCAGTCGAAATAAATTATTAAAAGCTGATTCACAGCAGTGCTTGGAGACTGATGTTGAGTCGTTAGGGTACCCTATGTTTCTCAATGCTAGTGGGTCCGAAAATTGTGTGTTGGAAAACGAGGGGCACTCCATTCAAGACAGTGGGGGTACATCAAAATCAAGAAAGAGAATAATTCTTCCTGTCTTCAGAGAGTGAAGTTGAAGTAAATGGCATTACTGAAAATGCTAAACATGCAAAGAAGAAATGCTGTGGAAATCTAAGGAGCAATGTAAGAACAGAGGAGGACGGGACCGAGTTGAGTCGTAATAATAGTCGTAGTAATACGACGGATGTAGATAGATTTGCAAGTGTCGCAAATTAATTTACAGACGCCGGATCTATAAAAAGTTTCTACATTGTCTTTTTGAAGACATAAAAATTTCCTTAAGTTTCTTTTATTTCTAAAAACAGGCACATTATTGAATATTGTGAAGAGATTGGCAAGTTTGTGCGAAATTTTACCTTTAAACGGATCGACAACACGTCGTGGGGAATCCATCTGAGAGATTGGGATGCAGGAGGAAAAAGTCGATTGTCGATGATGCGTCTTTCTTTCCGTTGAACCGTTATAATAACCATTTGCAACAGGTATTACTTTAATAGTTTTAAGCTCGCGAAGAAAGTTTATAGTAGATAAAGAAAATATTAAATAATCTGAGGATAAGGCAGTGAAAAGCAGTTAGCTTATGTGAGTAGTGGTGATTGGAAGTAAAGGGGATGGCACTGTTAATATAAGTTGATTGTCTGTATAATAATATAATTATAAACATTGAATTCGAATTTTTGATTAACTAGACGTAGGGTGAGGTCAAGAAAGTTCAAAGTATTAATAGTTTCAATTTCATGGGAAAATGAAATACTAGGATGGATAGAGATGAAGGAAGAGAGTTGTCGGTTTTTCCCACCCAATAGATATCATCAACGTACCGAAGCCAGCATAAAATAAATTTTATCAAATGGGAATTTGAATAAAACAATTTCTCTTTTAGGGAGTCCATGAAGATGTTTGCTAAAACAGGGCAAGACCATATTTTTTTTTCATAAAAGCCACCTAGGAACAGAAAAAAATATTTCTTTAAACACACATTCCCCAACGACAACAGGTTACTAGTTACTACTTCATCGGCATTTTTCCTATTCAGTAACCCTTCCAACACAGCAACAGACTCTACACAAGGAACTCTGGTAAATGAGTTATAAACATTGAAAGAGTTTTGCATTATTAGGAAATTTCAAGTCTTTCACTTTTACGTGCAAATTCTACTGAGTTTTTCACACAATGGCATAAAGTCTGATAAATTAGCAATTAAATGAATAAATTCAGTGGCCAGCTTATGACACGGGAAAGAAATGTTTGAAACCACTGGGAGGATAAGGATGTCTTCCTTATGTATTTTTTGGAAGTCCATAAAGGCGCGGGGGTAAAGGGTTGGATTCAGAGAGGTGAAGTTTCTCAGTCTTCAATAATCATCGATTTGAACGGAGCTTCTTTAATGTTGAAGTAGATATTTTTGATACTATTGCACAAGAAAAAATTGGAAATATCTTTATGTACGAAAATGGAACCAAGGAATTTCTTTCATACCATTCGGTCTACTTTATTCAACTATCGAAGAGCTATAAATGGTAGAAATATCATACATTTTTTTACAAAATTTTATTAATAGAAAAAGTGATGGAAGAATAATTAGTTAGACGATGCAGGGAGTGACGTAATTTCAAGCGAAATCTCAGCCGAGAAAAAGCTGTGAAAAATGAGGAATAATGGATAATAATCAGATATAGACATAAGAAGCTGCAAAGGGCAAAACTGTAACTCGGATCATTAACTACATATTTAAAGCAAGAGTAAGGGAGAGAATAATTAAACAGAAAAAGGTCCAGATATAGTTAAGAGAATATGGGACACAGATTAGCTAAATGAAGACTAGGAAGTCACGAAGCTAAACCGAAAAGGATTAGCTGGTAAAATGCAAACCAACAGCCGATGAAAAAACTTATAAAATAACCATAGAAAAAGAATGGGAAAAA
The DNA here is from genome assembly GCA_947579665.1 of Sympetrum striolatum. NCBI lineage: Eukaryota > Metazoa > Arthropoda > Insecta > Odonata > Libellulidae > Sympetrum > Sympetrum striolatum. The sequence goes on from OX388350.1 coordinate 3,775,092, forward strand.
TAGGGAAAGCAATCAAAGAAGCTGTGGAGGAAACAAGAGAATAATACATGCTGATTGGTTTAACAACGAGTGTGCCCAAATTATACAGGAGAAGAATAAAGCTAGAGATAGCATGATAAGGAAAGAAACCAGAACGAACACTGAAAGATACCAAAAAATGAATAAGGAAGCAAATAGGATATGGAAGAAAAAAGGAGAAAATGGAGAACAGCTAGAGAATATAGTAGAATACAGCATACAGAATAAACAGAGATAGTTGTACAAAGTTTTAGAAAAGGTGAAAAGAGGATACCAACCAAGAATGGAAGGATTTAAAAATACGGAGGGAAATGTAGTCCAAGAAGAGAATAAAGTTCTGGAAAGATTGGTAGAACATTTCAAAGAACTTCTCTGTACAGAAGATAAGGAGAGAGTAACAACTGAGGAAAATGACAGGCTTAGGAAAGAATCAAATATAGAATCAATCACATCAAATATATCAAACTTGCTCAGAATTAAACCCACTAGACAGGAAATTGCACAATGCATACAAAAGTTAAAAAATAATAAAGACCCAGGGAAGAAAATATTGCAGTGGAGCTTGAAAAATATGGAGGAGATATAATGAGTGATGCTATACATAAACTTAGTTGTATAATATAGGAAGCAGAAAAATGCCAGAAGGATAGAGCATGGGAATCCTAAGCCCAATATATAGAAAGGGAAATAAACTGGTTCTCGAGAAATATAGATGGAAAATACTGTTAAATATAGTATATGAAATCATCATAAAAGAAAGGCTGAAAGTAGTAACTGGGAGGATAATTGGAGATCCTCTGTGTGGGATTAGATCCAATAGAAGTAAAATAGACCAACTGTTTGTTATCAGACAAATTTTAGATAAATGCTATGATCATAATGTTTAACTGCATATGCTATTGTAGATTTTATACAAGCATTTGATTGTATAAACAGGATCAAACTCTGAGAAGCAATGGAGGACATGGAAATTCCATCCAACATAATTATATTGATTCAAAAGGCATTGAAGAAGAGCTTTGCTAAAGTGAACATACATAATAAACTGAATTTGTATTCAGCACTGGAATAAAGCAAGGATATTCTAGAATTACACAAATCTGAAGAAAAAATAGATCAAAGAGGAACAATATTTAACAAATAAATAGAAAGAAGCAAGCAAAATGGGATTGATAGTTAATACCAGTAAACCTAAATATATGCTTATGAACTCTTCTGGCAAACCTAGAGTCACCCAGGATTTGGAGAAAGAACAGATAAAATTTGAGAGTGTGGGAGAGTTTAAATACCTAGAATATATAACTTACAAAAATAACATAATATGAATAAATGAAAGAATACAAGCAAGCAATAAAACTTGTAATGCAAAATGAAGATACTCAAGAGAAAGTTAAGAAACAGATACACTTAAATACAAATATATAAACCAATTACCAGACCAGTGGTAACCTATGGAGCATAAAAATGGACACTAAAAATCACACAACAGTATGGCCCTAGTAAGATTTGAAAGCAATTGCAGAGAATATACCGACCTGTTATTGAGAATGGATTATGCCAAAGGAGATCCAAAGAGGAGTTAAAGACAATAATGAATCGGGAAAGATGTAGTTAAGTTCACAAAATCTTTGAGAATCCAATGGTTGGACCATGTGGAAAGGATGCTTGAAACAGCAATGCCGAATAAGGTGATAGAAGGGAGACTGCATGCCACTAGACGGAGAGGAAGGTCCAGATTGAGATGGCTAATTCATAAAGGACATGAAGAAGATAAAAGTGAGAAGACAGAGAAGTGGAGGCTGATTGGAGCGGAGGCTCTTATAGGGCTGTAGCTCCAAAGAGAGAGTTTGTCTATAAATTGAGACTTAAGGACAATTTTTAAGTGACTTCTTATACGTTTGGAAAAAATATATTAAATGTTATCACACCTTCTATGCCTTGTATAATATATTGTATCTATATATAATTTAAATCAGTCTATATAATATTAACATAAGTATACCAAACAACAATTGAAAACCAGGAACTAACAGATGAGCCAAGAATGGCTCACGTGGACCTTATCCTGTTTTCCCTGACTTTTCTTGTAAATATGAATTTATTCTTTATTTTTCATATTACTTTAATTGCCAATAACTCTTTTTTACCTATTCACGTTTTATTTAAAATTCTTTGTACAATAAATATACCTTGTATTCAGTGTAATGATAGTTAAATAATATATTGTACCAAATATAGCACTTTAAATTTAGTGTTTCAAGTCAAAATAAAATCTACTTACATTATAGTCCACTTTCATATCAACGAAAATTAAATGTATTTTAAAATCATTTTTTGATAATACTGATTTTCGGAAATGATAGTTTACATCAAAATTTTCTAAAATCAAAAGTTTATTTCAAAATTTTTTACAACCAAGAAAATAGCAAGAAAACGAATTAATTAGTCGTGAAAGTAATCAAAATAAAACCTATTTTATTACAACCATATTTCATTTAAAAGAACAAAAAGATATATTTGAAAATCTTGTTTTAAATTATATCGCTCACCAGAGTTAATGGTTTAAATCAAAGCTTCCTAATTAAATATCAAGCAAATAGCCGAAAAACTACTTTCGTAGTGCTCTCAAATTAAAGTCTACTTTCATTATATTCAACTTTAATTAAAAAAACAAACGGATGTATTCAAAAATTTTATTTTTAATAATAATGCTTTCTGGACGCAATGGTTTAGTTACATAGTGTGGATATATATAATCAAAAGAATAGCAGTTTGACTCCATCGAAGCCACATTTATTTAAACAACTACTATGCTGAAATTAAAATTAATAGCTAACAGTGGTTTCTCTAAATAAAACTATAAAACAGGTATGAGTAATTTAAATTCGGATTTTTCAGCAGAAAATACTCTTCGATTCTAAAGAATTAACTTTTTACAGGAGCCGTCATGTGATTAGATAAAATCTGCACATCGTCATTATATCAGCTAATGCATTACTTCATTTAAGGTCTTTTGTTTTAATAACATTGTGATTCAATAAAAAGCGAATTACTGGTACGTGAGAACTTCCGTATTTTGCGGTCAGAAATATGATCAGTCACTTGTTATATTTACAGTAAAAAAATAGCGATTCGTTAAAAAAATACGGCATGAAGTACCTCGCATAAAAGCAATTGATAGTATTTACATACCTCTTTAAATTTCCTCTAATAACGCTTTTAAATAAAAAATCACAGCACTACTTACAAAACTTTATTTTGAGCGAAAACATTACAACATATCTGATGACCACTGGTGACGAAAACACAATTTGCCGAGTAATTGCTCAACCTCACTGTATCCATTTTCGCTCACAAAATCAACACCTCTTAACACGTATATTCCTTTGCCTAACATTCTCCGTTAACTGAGTGGATTAAGTGTACTTTGAAAATTAAAGACAGAAATTAATGATATTTTATAAATAAGTACTGCAGTCACAATTCCACAATATTCCTTAGGGCAATAGCGCGACACTCGAATTATTTTCCGCAGCACTTCCTAAAACGACTAAAATACTTGTATGTTCAAGATACGTTTTCGATGTGAACAACTCGATTGCACGGGAAGAACTGAAAATGAAGGCCAAAAACATGACTGCACGCAAAGCATTTCTATATTTCTTGTTTGCGAAATCCACCTTCCAAGTCACCCCATATCTAATACCCATAGGGATAGAATAGCTTCCAGAAATGCAGACTGAAACATTCGGTCTAATTGCGCAATGGAATATTCTTATCGGTGGTCAGGTCCCGCAAACTAATGAAGGGAAATGAGAGCTCAAACGACTCATCCCTTTTCGAGACAAAACTATTTAATAATGTGTAATAAAGATGGTAAAATCTTTATATCGATTGCGCTTCAAATTCTTAGAGATATTAATCGTTGCAGAAGTCTTTCGGTTTCACTAATTAAATTACACTGATGCGTGATGCGGTTTACACCGTCTTTAGAGTGAAATTATGCCTTTGCGTTTTATGTAGCAATGGGAAGTTACGCATTTAATTTTCTGTCTCAGCATAGCGTGGATTATCCTGAGTTATGATGGAATAAATGTAATATTTGAGACACAGAAGTTGCACTATAGTTCACTTGCACGAAAATAAAATTATATTTTTGCTCTACGAGTTACAATAAAAAACATAAACATAAAAACTAAAAAAAACAAAATAAACAATAAAATACAAATTTTGGTTATGATCTTTCTAGATCATAACCAAAAAGATCATAGTCAAAATATTTATTTTCTGGGAGAATAAAAACGGATATACACTCTCACTTAAACATATTGAAAATTAAGATTGATGCTTTCTTTTGCAATAAAAACTGTTCAAGTGAAAATACATTTCTTTCAATCAATTCTACACAGAAATGAATATGAAGATATAATATTGAGGTTGTACAAGAAGTGAAAAATAGTGTCTTGGCTGGGGCTCGAACGGAGATCCTCATTGAGGCAACCGAAACACAAATCGATATTTAGAATTTTCCCCTCCTGATATAATATTTCCACTTAAATGTGGAACAGAATAGCCGATATTTCAATAGTCTTACTAGCAGTATTTGTGAAAGAGTATACTTTTTGTACTCGAATTTAAGTCGAACTCATTATAAGCCGAGGTACCTAATTTTATTCCAAAAAACTGGGAAAAGTAACCCAGTCGAATACAAGCCTAGGGTGGGAAATGCAGCAAGTACTGGTACACAATGAAAAGAAGTAGCTATGAAATTACAATCATTGAGGCATCGGTACTTTAGTAAGTGAGAATTGACAAGGAATTGTTGAATGAGCAAATGAGGAATTTTCCAGCCAATTTACGCTTCTTTGCCACGGAAGAACTGATAAGGGGAGCCCTCCCTCTAGTTTAAGAAGTGGGTCCTTTTACTCAGCATAAAAAAGTGTGCAGAAAAACTCGGCTTTTGCATGAGTATATAATTGTATCCGATGTTAAATTTATTTACATGTATATATAACCATAGGGCACTAAATACGTTTTTACGCGATGTAAGTTAATCGTTCTTAAGGTATTCGATTTAAAATGAATTTAATACAGCAATGATCTGCTTTGGTGGGGTCACACTTTATGGCGGAAATGTCATTTATTGATATTTAATATTATGTATTTATAAACAAAATTATGTATTTGTTTTATATATTTTATAACATATGTGTTTGTTTTTGTGGACCAGAAAATGATCGTAGTTTTATTCCAATGAAACTTGTGGAGAAGAGAATACCATTTTATTTCATTCGTAATGAATTTCCTCAATATCAATACGGCCTCAGTCGATTTTATTTAAAAACTAAATAAACTGATATCGAAATCTCTGGAAAGACGCACAGAATGTTGAACGAAAATCCAACTGGTTGGATTTACGTGCGCTGAGGCATGCGTCATGAAAAAGAGGTCCGGTCAACTTGCAAGAGGCATGCAATAGTGCATGCCTCTCATTCATCATACCGTGCGCTATGACGTATGCCTCTGTTGAATAGAAAGTTGCACAAGTGTGGACATAGCTTAATAAATTGGCGTTCAAACTAAAATTTTTCGAATTTCGTGTCGGAATGTTAAAATCGGTCGCAAGAAAAGTAAACTTTGATCTTTTAGACATAATATAGACATATATAAGTAATTTTCGTCCTAATTGCTTTCCTATCCCTCTTATATAGATAAAGTGTAGACTAACTACTTGCACTACTTACATGACTTTTCCGATTATCTTCGTTGATAAATAGTCTCGTATTCTCTACATAAACTTATGTTATCACAGTATGTATTCCCGAATGATTCATTGACCGTGCAGATATTCGCTGTCCATTTTGATGAAAGTTACATTTTTCAACCTTCAGTGATAACGTATATGGAAAGAAACATTAAAAAATATTCAAAACACATCATACCTTTATCATATGAAATCAGGATTGTAAACAAATTTGTTTTCGATTTAAATAATGGTCGTTGACATAGATTTAATTTTCGAAAGGAGGAGAAAAAAACGCAATAAATTGGCCTCCTAAACTAAACTTCCTAACTAAAACTTTGCAAATTTCGTGTCGGAATGTTAAAATCGGTTGCAAGAAAAGTAAATTTTGATCTTTTAGACGTAATATAAACCAAGTCCCACTGCATTATTATTCTTTTTCATATTTCAATGAACGAAATAAATTTGCTCTGCATGGCCATTTTTCTTTTTCCCCGTTTAAATACATTGAAAGATATAATCGTCTCTGGACTCAAACCTAGGACAAAATCTGTGAATTTTCGATTTTTTCCCAGCTTAACTAGGAATTATGAATCTCTTCTGAAAATTTCAGCCTTCTAGCTTGGTTAGAAATGCCCAGGAATTTGTATGAATGTAGCTTGCATACAGCAAGCAGGTCGGCAATACTAATTTCATATCGGCTCATATCGGGACGGTCCTCAAAAGAAAAAAAAAAGGATTGAAATTTTTCTTAAAATTCGCTGAAATTTCATCGTCTGGCTTCGAACCCGGGTCTTCCTGGTGAACTTACTATGCAGCACAACAGAAGATTATAATCTCTAACTATGTGCGAAAATTCAAGCAGAAGTATTGGCTACAACTGCCTCAAAAGACGTTCTAATTTTCACGAATGTAAATGGCTCTCTGGATTCGATCCAAGGACGATCTTGGAAATCTAAAAGATGTTTCTAAAAGTTATTTATGATGTATATCTATATGCCGAATTTCAAATTTCTATATTATTGGGAAAGGTTTCAAAATAATTCCTAAAAAACGGATCAACTCCTGATTGCAGAGACACCTGGTGTCGAACTCAGGACATATTGTAAGGTGTGAATGCAAAGTTTGATTTGTAATGACTTTTTCTTGTATCTTGCAAAGTAAGAAGTCGATAGCATGCCGGGAAGTACCTATTTTTTTCCGTTATCTCCCTAAGAAATGCATTGAGAAGTGCAAATAGTCCTCTGGGATCGAACCAAGGACCATCAGCGAACATGTAAAATTTGATTACGAAATATATTTATGATATCTATCGACGTGCCGAGTTTCAAGTATCCATGTTATCGGGAAAGGATCCAAAAAAAAATCTTCAAAATCGCCGCAATGCATTTTAAACGGCCGATTTTTGCCCCGACCTAGCTTCGAACCATGGACCTTATTCGGCGATGTCTTTCTAATTTACTTTGGAGTTGCACGGATTCTAGCGATCCCTCGAATTTCAACTCTCTACTTTTCCGGAAAAAGCCTCAAAAAAATTTTCGAAAATCCCCGCCATGTAATCTTATGGGGAAAATCGCGAATTTGGGGCCCTCTGGAATCGAACCCATGACACTGAGGATCAATACCGCAATTTTTCTGGCGGTTACACGTTATGGCCAATACGTCGTAAAAATTTCAAGTCAATGGCGCTTGTGGTTTAGGCTGTGAATTAGTATCCTATCTATCTATCTATCTATCTATATGAATGAATCCGGAGAAGCATCTATATATAATAGATACGAGTAAAATGTAGCTTGCATACTGCAAGCAGATCGACAACACTAATTTCATGTCGGCATCATATCGGGACGGCCCTCAAAAGAAAAGAAAGGGATTGAAAATATTCTTAAAATTCGCTGCAATTTAATCGCCTGGCATCGAACCAAAGCCTTCCTGTTAAACCTACTATGCAGCACAACCATAGAGTAAGGATGGGGTAGAGTGCTGGACAGGCTGCGCAGTAGCCGAGCCGATGTTACAGCATTAAACCACGTGACTTTTCCGTTTTCTAGCGGCAATTCAAATACGCCGTGGAGTTTCATCTTGAAAAATCGAGTTTTTGAGTAACTCTGAACTACGTAGTTAACGCGTATATTATTTTAATAGATAGTAGAGTTTCCACTTAAAGTTTTCTTATTATAATAATCAACGTCGGGTATATATTTATCATTGTTTAAGAATATTTAGATACCTCTCGTCGAGTTCTTCGGAACCAGTATCAACTCATCAAGGTTTACTCGAGTAACAAGCAAGATAAATACAAAATAACAAAATTTCAAATAAATTCCCAGTTATCGTTGAGTTTTTCGAACATATCCGGAGAAAATTACGTTTAAGTGGAATATTAAGATACTTCTCGTCGAGTTCTTAAAAAAGAGAATCATTTCGACTAGGTTTACTCGGATGAAAAGAAAGATCAAGCAAGAAAAGGAAAAGAGCAAAAAACTGAAAGTTTCGAATAAATTCCCAGTTTTCGTTGATTTTTTCGAACATTTCTGGAAAAAATTACGTTTAAGTGTTGTTAAGTTTAAATTACACATATAGCTAGAGTAACGTTTAAAACTAAGGCAAACTTGGGTTTAAGTGGTCGAATATCACAGTTAACATTTTCTTTCAAATTTAAACAATGTGGAACTTTCATGAATAATTTAGTAGAAACGCACTCAATTTATTTCAACGAATGAAAGAACAAGATACTTAACTTCCTCCATTCAAAAGTTACGAGTCTTCAAAACGAAACAGGTTCGTCGATTTTTGCGAATATTTGTAAATTGAATAAATTGGAAACTGTACCTTGATATGCCTCCGGTTGAATCAACTACTGGTATAGGTATAGCTCCAAATAAAGGGAATGATTTAGAATGGAATGAAATTACAGTGGGATTCTTCTGATAATATTTAATAATCACTTCTTTAACAAAGTTTTAGGAAACATCCTCCTGCCACATCACTGACAACTTCTCACATTTAGAATTCATTCATATTTAAGTATCGTTATTTAGATATAAATTATAAATTAATACATATGAAATTCTATGGTATTAGGCCGGACTTCGTGGAAATCCATAATAAGAAATAAATAAGGCACTTCGTAATTTCCACACTGTGTTATTTATCTAAAAACGACCGGTTTCGGCGAACGCCACCCTCAGGTTTCATTTCTTAGTAATACATATTTTAAAAACAATACAGCTATGTTTACAGAAGGTAAGTGTAAGACAAAGATTCAGAAAGTTTAATTTTACGCAACAGGCCATCTCTCCATCCGAGATCTTTTTCACAGATGCTTCTAAAACAAGACATGTAAAGGAGTCCATTTCTCTGCTACGTGATACTTCACATTACTACATGTTGTAATTGAATTTAAATTTATTTCAGTTGAAGTTCATTAGTTTATATTTCCTAGCATTGCATTGTAATTTACTTTTAAGAAGCCATACGTGCAATTTTGTAAGGTTAACTTGTAAGGTTAATGCGGTGTAATCTCCAAGGTTTCTAATTGCTTGACAAATATTACAATCGGCAGCAAATAAAGGGATGTTTGATATAAGAATTTTTGGCAAGTTATTTATGTAAATTAAAATAATTATATGCAAAATAACGTTATGTAGGGTTCCAGGAAAGTTTTCCATTTTCCAGATTTTAGAGTGTTTAGAGGGCACAAAATCCTTTCTCCTCAAGCTAAGAATCCATAGTTTTCTCCTTTCATGATCTACTGGGAAGCTATAAAGTCAATATTAATAATTATAAATAACGAAAAAAGCCTGCGACACTTTAATAGCGCTCCAATGAACTCGATTCAAGCAATAATATTGAATATGCACCGAAGGGAATAATATTCATAAACGGAAAAACAAAGTTTATCTTGTTATAATCATCGACAAACAAGAATAAACCGTAAAAACTGCTATATTCCATTTTTGTCACATGGAATACTCTGTAGTAATAGCCGCAATCGCCTATTTGCAAGCTACTTCATTACCTTATTACATAATCTGTAAATGGCAAATGAAAGTTAAATGATAAGAAAACAATTCTAAATAAGTATTAAAATCACCATAAACACAAAACTTACGAGTTAAAAGTGATTTCTTTAACGTACTTTTCCTTGCAGTTCCATGCGCAGCATTTCAAAACCATGATTCCCAAGTCCTTTAATCTTTTACGGTTAATTTTCATCCAGATACCGAAAATAAATATTGAGTTACATTAGCCAGACTATAGAGCATCTAAATAAACTCGAATTCAGAGCATCAGCTGTCCGTAAAGGACATAAATACTTAAAAAACCAACTTGAGTACACGAATTTCTCACTTAACTTACCGGCGAGATTTCCGAAAGCGGACCAAAGTCACGTGGTCTCCTACGTTCAATCCTGTAACATGCGCAGAACGCAACACGCGCTAGGGATGCCACATCGTCTAAAAAACATCGAGTGGTCGATGTATCGATGTTTATAAAAGTACTCACTACTCACTCATTAAACATCGAAAAAAAACATCGATGTTTCGATGTATCGAGTGTTTTTCTTTTAAGATGGGTTGTACGAAATTCCAGCTAGTTAGGATTGACGACCTTATTTTATTAATTAAGAAGACGATGGAAAGAATGGAATCGGAATTCTGGGCATGGTAAAATTATCGTTTTGGATTAATTCTATATCTCCCTTGATACTGAAGATATCTATAGACAAAACTTCCACCATGTTGTAGATAAAGAACAGTCCGAAACGAAAATTTTACCCTGGGCATTTCCAAAGCAAGGGAATTGTGACTTTATGAGCGAAGAATATAGAATAATACATACTGGTGGAAAAAGAGGAAGAAATGGGGTGGCTATCAAACTCAAGTACTCACAAGTTTTTGGGCTCGATTACAGTTACTTTGAGTGAAATAAAATTGATTACATTTCAGTGTCAATTTCTTTCCAAAGAAATAGTTGAATACAATTACAAGTAAGTTACTTACGTAATTTACCGAGATCTTTGGAATGAAATAATCAGCTTTCCAATTTACATTTTTCTTGTCACGTGAACAGCTAAATTTTAATAACCGTTCTTTAAATTTTCATTTCAACTTAACCTTTGAATTTGTTGATGAAATACTTCGGAACAAATTTTTCCTACCATTTGATAGTATCTTTATCAATCTAAAATATGACCCTTATATAATTCCCATACTTTTTAAGGTACTTCCTTATCACTAGGCTTTAGAATAAAATATAAAGTAATGTTTTTGAAATAATGGTGACAATTAATTTTCTCTTAATAATATAATATTAATCATTTAAACCGAGTCTTAATATACATCTTCTTGCAAAGCAAGAAGTTCCTATCATTTCGATAAGTGCATGAAAAACTATCCCTATCTTCCTGGCAATACATCCTATGCAGCACAATAGAAGATCACCATTTCTAACTATGTGTGAAAATTAAGCAGAAATATTGGCTGTAACTGCTTGAAACGACGTCCTACTTTTCCCTTATATTCCTTATGAGAGAAATTTTAATGTGCTCTGGCATCGAACCCAGGAAATGTACGATCTTATCTAAATGTTTTTCTTAAACCGATTCTTAATATACATCTTGCAGCGAAGCGAGAACTTTCTATCGTTTCTATAACTGCATCAAAAATATAAAGAAATACTACCTCAATCTATTTTAAAAGGCAGATTTTTGCATCGTTTTAGCATCGAACCCAGGATATTTTCTGTAAAGATCATTCATGTTTTCGATAGATCATGACCATATATATATGCTCCTTGAGTTTCGATTCTCTACCTATCCGGGAAGTATTTCTTTTAATCCCGAAAATCAAAGCAATGCTTTTAAAGGGGAAAAATCGGGACTTTGGGGCCCTCTGGAATCGAACCCATGACACAGAGGTTCAAAATCGCAATTTTTCTGGCGGTTTCACGTTATGGCCAATAGGTTGTAAAAATTTCTAGTCACTGACGCAAATGGTTTAGCCTATGAATTTGTATCCTCGATATATATATGGATACGTGAAAGTATCAGGAGAAGCATCTTCATATATAATAGATAGATAAATGAAACATGAAAAATTGAATTTTATAGCATTTAAGGTTATTTTCACTCATAGCATAGTTTTCAAATAGATAGGAATGTTGATGTATTAAAATTTGTATCTTACAAACTTGAAAGCTTCGGCAACGATTGAAATGATCGACAAATGAACGCATAATACGAATTAGGAAATGAATTATAAGTGTTGTATATTGTACAGGCGTAAAATGAATCGCTGTGTGCGTACCACTCCACCGATGGAGCGTTGGTAGTAAACGTAGGAAAACATATGTCACCCTGTTTTTACCTTTACTTGTTTCCCTACACACGAATGATTGGTGGCATAAGTGGAGAAGGTTCATTTGTTCTCTTAAAAAGGCTTGTGATACTCATAAGCAATGCATTTATTGGTCAACCAAAAACATTCGTTACTACCCGCTCCTCTTCTAAAACATCGGTGCGATGTTGAGTGTTTCGAAAAACATTCCTTACTACCCGCTCCTCTTCTAAAACATCGGTGCGATGTTGAGTGTTTTGATAACATTAGTTACTCCCCGCTCCTCTTCTAAAACATCGGTGCAATGTTGAGTGTTTTGAAAACATCGAGTCAATACATCTTCTAGCGGAGCGAGAACTTCCTATCTTTTTGATAAGAGCATCAAAAAAATAATGAAAAACTATCCCTATGTATCTTAAATACAAAATTTTTGTATCGTCCTAGCATCGAACCCTGGAGGTTCTCATTAGAAGTCATTCATGTTTTCGATAGATCATGACCATATCTGTAAGCTCCTTGAATTTTGATTTTCTACCTATCCGGGAAGTATTATTTAAAAATTTTCGAAAATCCCCACCATGTATCTTTATGGAGAAAATTGTGGCTTTGGGGCCTTCTGGAATCAAACCCATGCCACTGAGGTTCAAAGTCGGCCTTTTTCTGGAGGTTACACGTTATGGCCACTACGCCGTAAAAATTTCAAGTCAGTAACACATGGTTAGAAATTTGATCCCCTATGAATGTGTATATATATGAATGTATAGGTACGAGTAAAAGATACTTACATACTGCAAGCATATAAAATGTATTTCTAATCTTTATTCACATTGCAAGTTTTGAGTTTCAATGTCATTGGGAAGAGGTATAAAAAATTTAAAAATCATAGCAATTTCTAATTTTTGGAGACGCCTGGCGTCGAACCTAGAACCTATTAGCGGATGCAAATGGGCTACTATAACCTGTTAGGAATGCTAAGTTTGAAGTCCATCTCATACCGGGAAGGTCCTGAAATAAGACTCCATTATCCCCATCTGAAATGCATAGGGCAATGTAAATGGCTTTCTGGGATCGAACCAAGGACGATCAAGGAATGCTAAAACACGTATTTGAAATGAATCTATGATATTTATTTACATGCCTAGTTTTAAGTTTCTATATTATCAGGAAGAGCTTCAAAAAATTCTTAAACATCCTAACAATTATTAATTTTAGAGGCCCCTAGTGTCGAACCCAGGACTTATTGGTAGCTGTGAACAGACCTTAAGACTTTTTAAGACTTGATTTTATTTATTGCAAAGTTTGAAGTCGATATCATGCCGGGAAGTACCTAAAATTTGTTCCCGTTATCTCCATAAGAAATGCATTGAGGAATGTAAATAAATGAATCGAACCAAGGACAATCAGCGAAACGTTCAACAACGTACATAAACGATATTTACGATCTCTATCTACATGCCGAGTTTCAAGTTTCCATCTTATCGGGAAGTGATTCAAAAAAATCTCAATGTAAATTAAATGGGAGAATATTTGCCCTGACCTAGCGTCGAACCAAGGATAATCTTCGATGATGTCTTAATAGTTTTCATCGGATGCGCACGACCTCCAGCGATACCTCGAATTTCAACTCTCTACTTTACCGGAAAGTGCCTCAAAACAATTTTCGAAAATCCCCGCAATGTATCTTTATGGAGAAAATCTAAATCTAAAAATCTCTTCCAAAACATCGGTGCGATGTTGAGTGTTTTGAAAAACATTCGTTACTACCTGCTCCTCTTCTAAAACATCGGTGCGATTTTGAGTGTTTTGAAAAACATTCGTTGCTACCCGCTCCTATTCTAAAACATCGGTGCGATTTTGAGTGTTTTGAAAAACATTCGTTACTACCCGCTCCTATTCTAAAACATCGGTGCGATTTTGAGTGTTTTGAAAAACATTCGTTACTACCCGCTCCTATTCTAAAACATCGGGTCGATGTTGAGTGTTTTGAAAAACATCGAGTCGATGTTCCACTCATTTTCGTACCACTCGATGTTTCCGATGTATCGGCAAAAAAACATCGAGTAGTCCGATACATCGATGTCGATGTGGCATCCCTAACACGCGCTCTACCCCATCCTTACTTACTCTATGAGCACAACAGACAATCACCATCTCTTACTATGTGTGAAAATTCAAGCAGAAATATTGGCTCCAACTGCCTCAAACGACGTCATACTTTTCAATAATGTAAATGGCTCTCTTGATTCGAACCAAGGACGATCATTGTGATCTTAAACATGCATTCAAAATTTATCTATTATTTCTATCTATGCACCAAATTTCAAGTTTTAATATTAAAGGGAAGGGGTTCAAAATAATTCTTAAAAATCGGTAAATTTACTGATTGTAGAGACGCCTGGTGTCGAACCCAGGAAATACTGGTAGCTGAGAATGCACAGTATGACTTATTAGGACTTCATATTATTTCATACTAAGTTTGAAGTCAATATCATATCGGGAAGTACCTGAAACTTTTTTCTGTTATCTCCATAAGAAATGCATTGAGGAATGAAAATGGCTATCTGGGATCGAATCAAGAACCATCAGCGAATATGTAAAAATTGATTATGAAATATATTTATGATCTCCAACTTCATGCTGAATTTCAAGTTTCCATGTCATCGGGAAGGGGTCCAAAAAAAATCTTAAAAATCGCCACAATGTATTTTAAACGGCCAATTTTTGCCTCGACCTAGCATCGAACCCAGGATATTTTCCGTAAAAATCATTTATGTTTTCGATAGATCTAGACCATATATATAGGCTCCTTGAGTTTTGAGTCTCTACCTATCCGGAAAGTATTTTTTTTTAATTCCCGAAAATCAAAGCAATGCATTTAAACAGGAAAAATCGGGACTTAGGGGCCCTCTGGAATCGAACCCATGACACTGACGTTCAAAATCGCAATTTTTCTGGCGGTTACACCTAATGGCCAATACGTCGTAAAAATTTCGAATCAATGACGCTTTTGGTTTAGCCTGTGAATTAGTATCCTATATATATAGCTATATATATGAATGGATCCGGAGAAGCATCTGTATATAATAGATACATGAATGAATCCGGAGAAGCATCTATATATAATAGATAGATAATGTATCTTAGTTCGTTTTATTTACACAGCTTGTCTGATAAACATACAGAGCGGAGGATATATAATTCGAGTAAGTTGACAATTTAAAAAAATGTTCCACTATTTTTTAGTTAATGGTGTACCTGCCGCACTTCCGCTTTCTCCAAAGCATGACCAACGACTCTTTGTTGTGTGTCCACTGTAGTCTCCCAACTACTAAGAAACGTGAGGAAGTTAAATTGTCTCAGCAGCCTTCCCTTTTCTTCTTAAGCCGATTTACATGCAAGAAATGAATTTAGGTTGTCCTCTGCGATTACCCAGAAGGTGTAAACGAGGAGAATTTCCCCTCTTACAATCAATTAGTAATCCTTCACTCAAAGGATAATCAATAAACGATAATGTAATTTTAAATTTAAGTAAAATAAGATAATTAACAATTAGAACTAAAAGAAGGCCATGGAATCAAATGATGTTTTTGATTGGAATGTCACTACTTTGGACAAATTGCCAAGAAATTTTTTTTGTTGCAAAATTTTCAGCAGAAGTATTTTTAGGTAATTTTTACTAAAATTCTACTAGAATATTTAAGAACGCTTTTTTTCTTTATTTTTTTGAGCATTCATCTGGTATATACAGTTTACAAATAGTTTTCACTCTTTAATTGCAAATGAATTTTTCTTTCATTCATTACGTATGTAAGACATGTTCAATCATCGGTAGTTGCCCAGACAATCAGCATCATAAATCATGACACTCTTAAAGTATGGATGTGAAAAAATATAAAAAATGAAGCGAACAGTTGTAGTGTTACATTATGACAATGATTTCATTCTAAATTTATAAGATATAGGAAGCATTTCCATCAGAACTAACATCAAGAAAGAGTGCCAAATCAGAAGCTGCGGTTGAGTTCTGCAAGCAGGATGGGATGAATTTGGAATATCTAATGTTCTCTTCCAAGCCAAAATAAGTGGAGATCACGGTGGCCCCCAAACCAAGGGCCACAATAAGATAAGCAAACTTTGTTTCCCAAGATATTCCACAAATATCATCGTACGCCATGAAATCTGATATTCTTCTGGATCCTTCATATCTTTGGTAACAACATCTAGTAAGAAGTGGATAAAGTCTTTGGGAAGCATAACCATTTCCAATCAAATCGGAAGATGTTCTGGAATCTCCCAAAGTGTCTCTTAATCTTCTGCTTAGTTTAATGTAGAATATTGGAGGTAAGAAGAACATCAGTGGTCCAGTCAACGCTGCACCAATAAGTCCCATTATCAAATCAAATCGAGGAACTGCTTCGGCTAGGAAAACAGCCGTCATTAGAATCACCGTGCGACTCAAACATCTCTTCCAGTTGAACTCTGAAAAGTGAACGGATTCTTCTTGTTAAAAGAGAAACATAAAATTTAAAATCACCTTTAAATTGTAATCATAAGATCAAAAGTTTGACTATTTGTCCAATTGATCAAATGGTGAACACTTCAGTTCTTGAAGGAATGGAATCAATTATTGTGAGTGAATTGTGTAGTTGCGTAGGCAAGTAGGTTCGCCACCACTCGGTAACATTTTCATTCGCTAAAAGTTAGGTCTTTTTTTATTGAAAGCAACAAAATGACACCCCTTTTTCGGCTAAATTTGGAGATAAAGTAAGGAAAACAACTAAGTAAACGACGATGGACTATCACGTCTCTTATACCACGACAATCTGCAAGGTTTCTTGGAAAATGAAGGAACTGTTTCAATTCACCTGCTATCCTGGGATTGCGGTTGATTTCTTGTAAGCGGTGCGCGGTCCGGCTTGGCGCAATAGAATCCCCAAATCCAGTTTCGTAGTCTTTTTGGCGATGTTAAGTCTAAGAATCAGCCTTTTACATCTTAAATTCTTGCTAATCATATTTAAAACCCATTTTAAGGGAAATTTGGATGTATAGAATAGAAAAGACCTTTCTCAGGCTAGCAAATTGAAAATCAAACAGATAGACAAGTTTTAATTGTAGACTTTCTCTCGCCCGTGGGGTTGTTGAGAATGGTTTGAAATCCTAAACCAAAAATTGAGGACTTATAGCCGGAAGGTAAAAGTAGCTCAAAATACGCAGAAAACATTGTTTTGACAAAACGTAATCTGCATAATTTAATTCGCCAAGGACGTAGCTCAGTGACAATTATGTCATTGGAGTTCATTTAACAAAATTGCGGTAAATTTCTAGTTTCACACAGTCAGGGAGAAATTCTATACCTCCCTTATTACTGGATATAATCATGTAATTCCTAAACCATTTCGTAGAATAAGGATGGCAAACCACTTGAGAAAAAAAAGGCTGACTGTGTGAAACTAGAAATTTACCAAAATTGCCACTTCCACAGGGAGTAAATAGTTCAAATAAAGCTTTTAAAATAAGGGAAACGTTACAAGTTTCCTTACCTCTGAATCAGGATCTGTCCCTTGGCGAAAGGGTATGATTTAGATCTTCCAAAATGTTTTTTCCTAGCAGAATTGTCGCTGTAACATTGACGAGACAAGTCCTGCAACTCAGGATATTGTCGCACCAATTCAATTAACTTCCCACCCATTTTAAAACAGAGCTCGCTAAATTGAAACTTGCGAGAAAGGTTCGGTATTAATGACGCTTTAATGAGGTGGCTCAACCGCGGCCCTGTTCACACTGTGCCACCCACTCAAAAGACAATCAAAAACCGTGGTTGAATATCCTTGAATGCAAGGCGACCGTGACTGCGATAGGAGTGCGCCTCCTCCAATTCCATTCCAATGTTTCAATTTTGTCTGTAACATAACCGCGAAGAGTGTGCACCGTGACCGTCCCAACTCAATAGAGCTCATCAGGAGGTACTTAACCAAAGCAACAGCAACAATGGATAAACACACACAACTATTCCCTGATCAGAAAAATCCATTCAACCGAGATTTGGACCTTGGGGTCAGAGCAATGGACGATTACCACTCGGCCACCAAGGCTAGTGCTTAGGTTACATAAGATAAGGTATCACTTACATATTTTATTATAATCAAATAGCTCTAAGTGTAATAAATATTACATAATAATTGACTCTGAATATAATATTATTATCACATTAATACATTATTATATTTACATTATATTTGTTACATTTTATACTCACAACCACCATATATGCCAGTGTATTTATGTGTCTATGATCTTCCCAGTTCTGTGCTTGGTGATGTTTGTATGTTTGCAGATGACAGTAACAACTTGCTAAAAGGTATAAATGATATATACAAATCTGTGGAATTATCTATCCAGAAAATGGAATACTGGTGCAAACAAAATAAGATCTCAATATATAAAGAAAAATCAACTTTCACGCAGTTCCATCAACCCCAGAGCAAAATCTCTCATAATATTTCTTTGAAACTAGTGGGTGATACCTTGCTTGAATCACTACATGTAAAATTCCTTGGAGTACACATCAATAACTGTTTGAGTTGGGAAACACATGTTAAAATAATTGTGTAGTCATATTGCCACTGCTTGCTTTCTCTTAAGGAGACTCATGGACACAGCAAATAAAGAAACTGCTATCGTGGTGTACCATGCCTACTTAGCCAGTAGAATAAAATACGGTATTGCTGTTTGGGGGCAATCCCCTCATGCCGCTCGTTTATTTAAACTACGAAAATGGGCAATCTGAAATATCTCTGCAGCCAGGAAAAGAGACAGCTGTAGAGAACTATTCAAAAATCTAAGTATTCTTCCTTTCCCTTGTATGAAATTATTTCACACATTGCTATTTTTAAAGGAAAATGGCAAATTGTTTAACGTAAAACCAAACTCTGATGTACACGACCACAACACCAGAAACAAACGAGATATAAACGTGTGCCCTCACTATCTGAAGTCAAGGCCCATCACTTGCTGGAAGTATCTTGTACAGTTAACTTCCCAAACTCATAAAAATAGCAAAATCCTCCAAATTTAAATCATTGATCATCATCAATTGGTAGCTTCTCCTATCAGGAGGTTAGCTCTCATGGATCTACACTCTTCTCTTCTACTTGCTTTCCTTTTCATTTCCTCATATTTGTTAATTTCAGTCCAGTTCTTTAAATTGTCCAACCATTCCATCCTTGGTCTCTTCCTTACTGTCCATCCTTCCAGCGCTGTCACGTTTCGATTTAAATTTACATATGTTTTTAAAAACTTTTTGTTGGAAAATTTTTTCTATTCTGTTTGTGAATATTTATTTACTTAGGACTTTATATTCTAATTCCTTTTATTGTAAATAAATAAACTTTTGTACCATTATATATAAACAGTATGACTGATATGAATTAATATAATATTATATGACTACGCCTATACATGACTTGTATATGTCCTGGGATGTAATAACATATAATTATTGTTGAACACAGATTTATACTTTTCCACACCTTTGGGCATGGGCGTACCCAGCTTTTGGCCTAGGGGGGGCAAATCAGAAATGCAAATAAAATATTCAACATAAATATAAATTTACATTTACATTTTCCACTTTTTGTGGCGTCTAAAAATAGAGGTATTTCTCAGAAATTATTTGCAGGTGCAACTTTTAAATGCCCATGGAAAGTTCAATTCCTTCCATGTAATGCGTTAGTTTATGCTTGATGTAGGTCAAACGGATATGGTACAGACGTCTGCATGTGAATCGAAACATACTTGCCCATGCATTTTACTTTTTCTACAATTTCATAAATTCAACAGTACTTCTGCATATGCACATAATTAGTAGGCTAAATGTATGGGAGCTAGATCGAAGGGTCCAGTGGTGGCTGTTCAGGGGGGGGCAGCTTCCTTCCCCTTGGTCTGCCCATGCCTTTCGGGAAAAGTATAAATCTGTGTTCAGCTTTGTCTTTCCACATCATCTCAGCCAAATTGATAGATTATATTATTATTATTTTTACAAGTCAACCTTTGAAGCCTAAAACAATCTTTGGAAAACCAGGGGTCGACTTATACGCTGAACATAAAATTTAATCCTTTACCACCGAGGTGATACAACTTGCTTCACACTTTTTGTACACAAACTCTTGTAACTCTCCACAATTTTTTTTACTAAAACTAATTTTTGGCATCTAATTAAAATAGATATCATATAAAATGACCACAAAAAAAATCCAAAATCAGATTATTTGCCGACGACTGCATACTTTACAGACGAATGACGAAAGCATACGATCAAGTACTTCTGCAAAATGACTTAAACCAACTAGCCGAGGACTAAATTAAACAGGATGGAAATTAATGTTGGCAAATGTAAGCACATCAAGTTCTCCAGAAGGATATCTCAAATACAACATAATTATTCCCTTATTGACAAAAATCATTCAAGTCGTATCTGATTGCAAATATATAGATATCAGGTTAACCGAATATCTTAAATGGGCACGTTGAGGACATTGTTGCAAAGGGAATCTCCATTTTATAATGAGGAACCTAAAGTGTATTGGGAAGGGTGTCAGGGAAAGAGCGTACAAATTTCTCGTTAAGCCGACTATAGAATATGCAACGAGTGTTTGGGATCCCCACGAAACTGGCCTTATTAAGAAACTCAAAGGCGTGCAAAGAAAGGCAGCTAGGTATGTAGTCGGAAAACACGGGAAAGCCGAAAGTGTTAGTGAAATGCTAAACCATTTGAAGTGGGAATCTCTAGAGTCAAGAAGAAAGACATTTAGATTAGCCGGGATGTACAAGGAACTCAGAAGAGGGCTGGGATGAACTGCGTGGCAGATTTGAACTTCCTAATTATGTAGGACCCGGCAACCACAGTTTTAAATCAAGGAACACGAGTAGAAAACAGACATAGTGAAATTTTCTTTCATTAATAGGGGTATTAGGAACTCTTTACCTGGTGAATTTCTCATGTCAATGCCTAAAAATGTAAAAATTTTCAAAAATAAGCTTCAGTCAAGATGTATGTAAATTTTTTAAATGTGGTTCACAGCTACCTCCGCTGTATTATTATTATTTTATCAAGTTGTATTGTTATATTCCATCAATATATATTTATGTATGTGCCTATATGGATATTCTACCATGTACTGTATTATTTTATTTAATTGACGGATCTCATATATATTTATGTATGACAGATCTTATTCATGATTTATGATTTTATTTTTTGTACTTATAATATATATATGTTGTAGTTTAATTGTACAACCTATGGGAGATTTTTGGAGGGGTTTCCCTCCTGCCTTTGGGCAAATGCCGGGCTTAGAATTAATTTTAACGTTGCCACCTAGCCTGAAGGCTAACTTGCAACGTAAACTTAAATACATAAATAAATAAAACAAATTTCATCACCAAATATAATTGTGACTGAAAGTATGTTACTATATGACAACTTTTCATAATAAAAGAGTTGAATTAATAAACTATATCATATCTTTCAAATAAATTTGACGCATATATATTCTTTGCAAATTACCATATTTGATGGCATATAAGACACACCTGTTTTCCTTAATTATGTTTCAAAAAATTTCCCTGAGTCTTATATGTGAAGGTTCAACATTAACAACAGGTTAACTTTCAACACTGAATGCTAAGCCCAGATTGTCAAAACTATCTATTTTGACTCTATTATATCAGTTATACTATTATTATCACTTCGATATAATTTATTATGAACTTTTCACAAGGAGTTTGAAATTGAACATCGGGCGTATTTTGGCTATTTCAGCTCAATCTGGCAGTGGTTTGTTTGGATCTGGAAACCATGCTAATCATAACAAAACAGCTCTTCTTGCTGAATAGAGCTATTTGTTAGAAGATTACCTTTTAGAATATGTCTGCAAGAAATAAGAGATTAAGCTACATAATTGAATATAAATTAAGAGTGTTAAATTGTGATAAAGTGCATGGGAACAGAGCAGCAGCATGGCATTTCTGTCCACCATATACCGAAAAAATTATACATACTTGGCAACTGCAGGAAGATCAATTGAAGACTGATAAATAACAAAAACATAATCTTTGATGCCCAGCTCCATGTTGGCCAGAACTTGAGAATGCCATAAAAATGTGGATAATAGATAAGAAGAATTCAGGGATATGCATTTCAAGCAAAATGATTATCAATGAGGCCAAGGGATTTGCAGAAAAACAGAACTTTTCGAGATCTGAAAAATGGTGTGACAGATTCATGAAAAGGCATGGCTTATCAATCCGCACAGAAACAACTATTGCACAGAAAATGCCAGCAGAGTATGAAGGAAAGATACTAGCATTTCATAGATTTGTTATAAATGCACGAAAGAAAACTTCTTTTGGGTCAAATAGGAAATATGGAAAAATTCCACTCACATTTGATGTACCTTGTACCAACAAGACTGTGAGTATCAAAGGTTCTAAATAATTACAATAAAAGCCACTAGTCATGAAAAGACCCACTTTATGGTATTTCTAGCATGTTGTGCTGATGGTACAAAACTCCTGCCTTTTTATATTCAAAAGAAAAAGTTCCAACTGGTGTATTTGTTCATGTCCATCCGACAGCCTGGATGGACGAAGCTGTAATGAAACAGTGGTTTCAAAACGTATGGGCGAGGCGACCTGGTGGACTCTTAGAAAAACCCTCTCTTTTGGTTTGGGATCAGTTTAGAGCCCATAGAACCGAGACCACTAAAAATAAGGTACAAGAATTAAGAACCAAGATAGCTGTCATTCCTGGTGGACTGACATGCCAATTGCAGCCTTTAGATGTATCAGTAAATAAGCCTTTTAAGCAAAAGGTACAAGAACAGAGGAACAAGTGGATAGGAAAACCACATCATGAGCTCACGCCCACAGGTAGAATGAAGCAGCCTTCTATTTCAGAAGTGTGCAAGTGGGTAAAAAAATCTTGGGAAGACATAAACATTGAAATAATTCTCAAGTCTTTCAAGAAATGCGGAATCAGTAATTCTCTTGTTGGAACAGAAGACGACGCATTATTTGAAGAAAGCAATAACGATTATTATGATTAATGATGATGATTTTTTCAATTTTGAGGATGATGATAATGAAGAGGAGTTTTTTTTGGATTTGAAAGTGATTAGTCTTATTTTATAGTGGTATATGTTTACCTAGAATAGGTGTTTTTCTTTTTTTGTGCTTTATATTAGGCTTAGCTTTGTATTATGTTCAAAATAGCTTGTCATTTGTTAATATTTTCCTTAATAATAAACATTTTTGGTAATTACATTCAATAATTGTGTTACCTATTTGGTTTTCATGGATCATGAGAACTAAAAGAAACTAAATTATAAGTTTTTGCGGTACCAGAGTTTTGCGCGGACTGTTTTTCCTTGTGTGTGGCTAACTTAATGAGGGTGCGTCTTATATGCTGTCAAATACAGTATATTCATTTTTCACATGTATTTTTTTTACAAAATTTAATGAATATTTCAACATTTTCTTTTCACAAATGAAGATCAATAAGCACATCATGGTTTGTTTTTCATATAATTTTTACTTTCTCCATATACGAAGTATAGAGAAAGTATTGTTTTCATGAAAAAATTCGACTTCGAGATTTCAACGGAAAAACATGTTTTGGGGTCCCTAGAACACGTTTTAACCATTTTCCGAATGATGTCTGTGTGTATGTGTGTGTGTGTGTAAGTGTGTGTGTATGTATGTGTGTCTGTGCTTGTGGGTGCTCTAACGTTAAAACTATTGGTGGTATCAATACCAAACTTCATATATAGTACTATGGTGTGTGCTGTCAGAGTTGATTAGTTTTTGGAGTAAATCGGTTTACCGGAAGTCGAACTTCATTCATCAAAGCTCATTTCCGGTTTTCATAATATCTCCATAAATATGACATATACGTATATTGTATTTCTTATAAAAGTTTTAGAAAATGTAATTTACTATAACTTTTGTATTTAACATATTTTTATATCACCGGTCGATTAGGAGTTATTCGTGAAAAACCGATAAACCGGAAGTAGCTGTTATGTACTTTGTGGGCGCTCTAACATAAAAACCATTCGTTATATCAACATCAAATTTCATATTTAGGTCTTTATTTGGTGTAGTTAGAGTTGATTAGTTTTTGGAGTAAATCGGTTAACCGGAAGTTGAGCTTCATTCCTCAAAGCTCATTTCCGGTTTTCAAAATATCTCCATAAATATGATATTTAGGTATAAACTATTATTTACAAACGTTTTAGAAAATACTTTTTACTATAACTTTTGTTTAAAACATATTTTTGTATCACTGATTGTTTAGGAGTTATTCAGGAAATACTGATAAACCGGAAGTTGCTGATTGTGTACTTTGTGGGCGCTCTGGGCTGTATGGGTGAAAAGCCAATTTCATCGTTTTTCATCGATCATGTCCCGAAAAACATTATTTATAAAGTTTGTGACGTCAAAGAAAATAATATTTAAATAAATCGCTCATCTTCCAAGTTTAGATGGAATATAGAGTTCGAAATTACTGTCGTAGATAAATATATACATCTTAAAAATGGAGAAAGTTATGTGCTGGCCACATCAGATTTTTTTCATATACTTCATATAATTGTTATGATTCATCTTAGTATTAGGAGTTCATGGAAATTGTTTTAGCTGCATCTTTATTTGATCTTACCATACTAAATTACCATTATTTTTACTTTAAATTTTTAATACCATTGTGTTTCTGTTTTATAACGCATTTTATTTGTGTAGCCTGAGTGATACCAATGAAAGAAACTTGTGTAATAGTTAAGCAGAGTTGAGAAGTTGACATGGCAGCTGAAAGAAAAATTCTAGCGTCTTAATCTTATGCGGTAAATACTCCTTAAGCTATTGTATATTTATGGATACTGTAGTTTTTCTTCCCATAAAATAGAGCTGAGGAAGTGGTTTTGCTTTATTTTCTGGGTTGACTTATACACTGAACATAGGCTAAAACCTGGAATTCACCTAAATATTTATGGGGTCGACTTATATGCCGGCATTCGCAGAAATTTATATCCATTTAATGGATTACAAAATGAAGCTACCTACCTCTTGGAATTCCTAGTTTATCTTCAACATCTTGGAAAAGGGCGCTTCCCCCTACAACCATAGATAAGCATATTTGGACTGTTACAAGGAGTACGTTAATGTATAAGAGGTAACTTCCTGGTA
This sequence comes from Sympetrum striolatum, assembly GCA_947579665.1. NCBI lineage: Eukaryota > Metazoa > Arthropoda > Insecta > Odonata > Libellulidae > Sympetrum > Sympetrum striolatum. Next base: position 3,800,436 of record OX388350.1, read on the forward strand.
ATCCTTGAAGTAAATTCGGCCTGGCGAGTTCACCATATTTGAAAAGAGCAATCAGAGTTGTTATCACCGAGAGACCACCAGACACTAAAAAAAAACAACAATATAATGTTAATCTATATTCACGTTATGATAGGGGGGTATATACTGGAAACAAAAATTTTAACATAATAAATTTAATGTTACTTTTTAATAAAAAAACCATCACATTTCACAATATATGAAATCATAATGTACCGTATTTGACGGTATATAAGACGCACCTTTTTTCCTAAATTATGTCTCGAAAAATCTCCCTTCGTCTTATATGTGAAGGTTCAACCTCCACAGGTCAACTTTCAATACTGAATGCTATTTTTAGCCCAGATGGTCTATACTACCTATATGGTAATTGCATTCAATGATTGTGTTAATATTTGGCTTTTACAAAACATGACAACTAAAAGAAACAACATTTTAAGTTATTGTGGTACCGCGCTTTCACACGGGCAATTAAAACCTTTTTTCCTTGTGAGTGACCAACTTAATGAGGGTGCATCTTATATGCCGTCAAGTACAGTAATCATCATTTTTGCTGTATTTATGAATGATTCGCCTTCATTATCCTTTATGTGCACCACTGACTCAGGTTGCAAGAACATTTTACCTCAAAACTCTTTACTTACATTCATGATATTTCACCTAACAATTTTTATAGAGAAGAGATCAAGAGAAAAACCTCTGAAAAATTTCTGAGTTTTATTTTTCATTTATTTCGAGCCCCTATTTTCTCTGCAAAAGGAAAGACACCTGTTAGATCTTTTTCAGTAATTATCACCCTATTTTTGGTAAACAATATTATAGAGATCTATTCTTCTAGTATTTGAATTCTTGCTTTTGTATTTATCTTGACTTTTTTTATTGCCTTCTCAAAGTATACATCAAAGATCAGTAGTAATTAGCAACCATTTTATTTAATGTTAATTTTATAACTAAAGAGGAATGCTTGTATGTTAATGTGTCTGCTAAGACCTCAAGAACCAAAAGTGGCTTTCAAAAATTGTCAATTGCCCTCCCTGTCAAGATAATTTTCTGTTTTGTGCATTCTATTTATGTAGCTTTCATGGCTTCACTCTGTGCATGGTAAAGTGTCTGTATTACAATTGCATAAAAAATTCACTTTATAGGTTGCAGGTTTTATTTCTATACCAAATTAAATTAGAAATAACTGTCATACAAAATTGAGACAAATAAATGAAGGTTTTGTAAAATGTTGTGACTGTAAACAATAAAACCTCTTGACAACCAAAGCAGAGTCAAGCTCATACTGTTGTTCATTTTTTTCTTGCCTAAAGATACATTTATAAAAGAAAGATTAACTCATGTCAGACCTTTCTAATTGTTGCTCTTTCTTTTTTATTTTTATCTTCATTTTCTTTCATGTCGTCCTTTTTGTTACATTATCAACATAATGGTATTTTTCTGCTGTATTTGATGTATAATTTAATATATTTTCCCAATGGACACGACTCAATTAAAATGGAGAGCCTCAGATAATAAACAGGGTACTTTACAGTAGTCTTTCACATCAAAGTATTGCAGCCATTTAAGTAAATATCCCACACTGCCAATAGTTAAGTGAGGGCTTCTATACTGATCACTATGTTCTCTACACTCATGAAGGGAGGCACCTCCAACATCTTGTGTATTTTATTGACATATGTATGTGCCAAATCCCTTTACATTCAGAGGTTTTTGTAGCATTCATAGGCCATCTTACCAAAGGATGTACTTTCTATATTCCACAAATTGACAATACTATCTGTCCAAAAATTTTTATCCATAAGGTAAATTGGCTTATTTTCCAACTAACTTCAATATCTAGAAGTCAATAAACCGCCTGCAACCCATTTGATGACATTAATAGCTGTTAGCATGGCCACAAGAATACTTAATTACCATTGTGAATTGAGGTGCATTTAAGTTATAACACCTCCGATTTTTTTTCTCAGGACTGGCTACTGATGGAAATATGTGGTTTGTTTCAAAATACGTGCACACTCATTGTTAATGCGCGATAGAGATTTCAGCACTCTATGGCACATAGAATTTTAGCAGCAGTGGAGGTATTTAGGACTGTCATCGATACTTAAAATGGCGACTTTCTCAGTGCAATATCAGCGTGTTATCATTCGTTTTCTCCATTTGCGTGGTATGCCACCGATTGAAATTCATCGCCAGTTGACTGAGACATGTGGTGATGGTGTCATGGATTTGTCCAAAGTGAGTACAGGTGAGTAGGGACCACGAGAGATCACTTGAAAGCTGTTGGCACGGAAACACTGCAGCATAGCATTCGCCTGATGTGCTGGTGCGTTGTCTTGATGAAAGAGACCACGTGCAGCCTTTTCCTGCTGTTTTTCACGCAGTGCTGGAAGGAAATTTGTCTGCAAAACATCTCAGTAGGATGCACCTGTCACCCTCGTGCTCTTTGGAATGCAATGAGTGAGGATTACGCCATTGCTGTCCCAATACATGGCCACCATCATTTTTACAGCCCTGGCGCCTACCAGAAATGTTTTGGGTGGCGGTGAGTCTGTGTGCTTCCAATGAGCTGGCTGGCGCTTCGTTTCAGGATTGAAAAAAGATATCAATGTCTCATCCATAGTCACAATCGATGAACAGAAAGTCCCATTCATGCCGTCATCATGCATCAACATTGCCTGACAACATGCCACGTGAGCAGCCTTGTGGTCATCCATCAGCAACCGCGGCACCCATATGGAGGACACTTTTCACATTTTCAGGTCCTCATGCAGGATTGTGTGCACAGACCCCACAGAAATGCTAACTTTGGAGGCGATGTGTTCCACAGTCCTTCAGTGATCATCCAAAAAAATTTTCTCCACTCGTTCAATCATGTCATCAGACCGGCTGGTGTGAGGCCTAGATTGTCTCTGTCTGTTGTCACACGATGTTCTGCCTTCTTTGAACTTTCGCACCCACGAACGCACATTGGACAAATCCATGACACCATCACCACACCACACCACTGGCGATGAATTTCAATAGGTGGTACACCATACAATGGAGAAAACGAATGATAACACACTGTTCTAGTACTGAGAAAGTCGCCATTTTAAGTATCAATAACAGTCCTAACTATCTCCGCTGCCACTAAATTGTTATGTTCTGTAGAGTGCTGAAATCTCTATCAAGCATTAACAATGAGTGTGCACGTATTTTAAAACAAACCACATGTTTCTATCAGTAGCCAGTCTTGAGAAAAAAATCGGAGGTGTTATAACTTGAATGCACCGTGTAGTACTTCCCGATTGAATTGTTAAACCCAATGATTTTTCTATTAATTCACATTCTACTATCACCCTATCATTTTTTCAATCTTATGCTAAAGGATCAAAGCTTCATGAAGGACTTTAACCCTCATATGGATTCTCTGCGCCTTTGCGGCGCTCGTGGTTTTTTTAAAATGCTTTTAATACTGCCCAATCCCATGGATTTTGCTGAAACTTTCAGTAGTCTATTTTTTCTGCATTCTTAGTCGATAAATTTAATTTTGCCCGCATAGTGCGTATAGTTTTCATTTTATAGGCCACTAATGGAAAAAGTTACGGCGTTGGATTTTCGGTGCCGCTGCGGCTACGCGAGTTTTCTCGTCACTATGTCGGTCTGTCAATACTTATTTAATAGTTCTTATTTTACGCATGAAATGGTATATTATATTTATAATCATAATATTTAAACGATGAAGCTTTCTAAATCATTTCAAATTGTTTAACATGGAGCCAAGTTTGCTATGCCAAATTTCTTTCATCTATTATCCAAGTATCATAAATTTTTCTTTTTTAGAATGTTCTTTTACAAAACTTCATCTAAATACAATAATAGATTTTAGAAATTCGTGGCTAACCTAAGGGTGTTATTTATATGGCCTCTGTCATTATTTGACAGCAAACGGAAAAGAATGCAGTGTTAAAGGTTTTTATTTATAACTTGTAATAATGGGTTCAATCGAACAAAACACAGTTAAAAATAAAGAATATAGAAGTAGTAGCATTATCAATAAAAAAAAACTTGCTAAGAAGAGCCAAATTTGGAAGATAATGAAAAAAAATACCGCAGCGCCTCTGCGGCGCCGAAAATCCAACAACGTAACTAAATTTGTAAATCCATATGAGGGTTAAAGAGAGATGGAGTTTTATCAGTATTCCTAAAGGTGATTTTGATTCTTACCTAGGAAGCTTAGGAATACTGCTCTACCCAACTTGTATTTTTGCTGCATGTCCACTTGTATGGTCAGAATGTTTGGGTGAATGTCAAACTGCAATACAAATTATGGAAAATTTTTATGATATCTGAAGATTGAGGTCAGTCGGTGATAAACGTTCAATTTCTACCCTCATCCAAATTTCAAATTATTTAATAAAAATGTTTCTTACATCTTTTTATTGTTCACTTAATTCAATAAGCTTAAGTCAAAAGAATTATTCTGTTAAATTTAAATTTTTCGAAGACATTGCTTAGTATTCAAGATGACTTGTGAATTAAAGACAAATGATTAACTTCATTGACATTTGATAGTATTTCCTCTAAAAGAGGTTCTCAGATATTGTAAGTGAGATTCTGACCTGAAAAGCCAATATTCCATAGGTTAAGGCAACAGATTCCCAAGTTGGTGTTGGAATTACAACTGATCCTGCAGCTGATGCATCCAACAACATTGATGACCATGTTAGAACAGCCACTGTCAGAACAGTTATAACTGAGGTTACAGCTAGCCACCTTATTAAAAATTAATAACATCATATACAATCTGAAAATGTTTTTTAGAATTTCTTATAAAAATCAAATATAATTACTTTAACAATGTTGATCATAAATTACAGTATTTATCAGCATATAACATGCATTTTCTCCAAATATTTATGTCTTAAACTTATTTACATAATTATAATTTTTATTTAAACGTGATTAAATACAAAGAATCTTTCATTTTTAACTTGTTTAATATCTCCTCATGGTATTTTATTTTGGAGATGTCTTGTCTCCAGAAAACAACTACTTGCAATACTTCTCAAAATAAGCTGACCAGTATTCATATGTAAGCTAATCTTCACATTCAAAACATCACATTTTCCTGATTATGTACAATAAATTCAATAATTAGATATCAAATAATTCTTGTCAATTGTAGAAAAAAGAAGTGTAGGAAGCAAATATATGATTAACACAATTGGCACAAATATGCTACTATCTGAAATCATTCTTTGCTGTGAATACAATTTGATAAAGAGATTTTTACCATTACTAAATAACTTTTACTTGACAAATTTTAATGATAGACTAGCTTTTATAACTGTTGGCAGTGTGTGTTGAGTTCTGACTTTACCAAGTCTTGAATTTTAAATATTTTAATTTGAATTTCCTTCTTCAAATCACAATGAGTGTTAACCGGTGATGCATATTATACGCTGATAAATAAAGCATATCAAAATGCAAATTGCAGTAGAAGTCTGTTATAATGATAGTTGCGTTATAGTGAGTGAATCTTTGAATGTTGTCTGTCCCACAGCAAACAGGATATGGAGTTACGTCCATTATAACAAGTGATCAAATTCTGAGGTATCGTTATAACGAGTCCCTCTCGCAAGCATTAGGGTTTCTTAATTCTTTGTATCTAGCTAAAAAGTAAACTAATTAACACGCTTAGCTAGATAAATCTAGCTAATGCATGTAGAAGATTTTTTCACTAAACACTGTAGTAATAACTTTAAACAGAAAAGAATATATTCATTTTTTAAGTTATTACTTTTTTTATGTACAGTGAGACCGAAAAATCAGGTTTTTACACCAATAGATGTTTATTAATTATTGTCAAGTTCTTATAACTTCTGTTAAGGTTTATTTATTCTTACTTTCAATGTTTCTGAAAAAGTGAATTTATCATTAATTAATCGTGAAGTTCAGCATATTGGGAAATAATTAATGCGAATTGACTGGAACAGCAAAATTTTTGGGCTAAAACTTAACTAAAGGATGAAAGTATGCACCTGCAAGTGGCCATCAATTGTAATGTTGCTTTGTTAAAATGTTTCAAATAAAATCCCTTTCATTCTTTCATAGTTTATCCGATTCTTATTTCCTAAAAATTAGCACCATTACAAGAAAAACATTTTTTCTTGGTTCCCTCGGTTAACGTATCGGAAGTGAGAGGTGACATGGCTTTGAAGGGTGGGAGTTGAACGGGGAGGTTTCCAATAGTGCCTGGAGTATAAGAGAGGAAAGATGAGAGCTGCCATGGGGGAAAACGATATGTGAGAGTAGAGGAGAAGGAATTCTGCTCTCACAAACTGCGTTGAAGAATTTCCAGCACCAGGGAAAAACTCGTGCCTAACGAACATGACTCTCGTAATTACTTATCCTACTGGAAAGCCATCTATAATTATTAAACTACATCACCTAATCCTAACTACGCTCCTAACATATTTGAAACTTCAATGAGGTTGAAGACTAAACCTTGTATATAATAAGTCAGAGCAGAAACTTTCATTTTTACACAAGGGTACATTATGCCAAGTGGCATGGTGTGTGGTGCTACCATAGCAACGTTCTCAACGTGTTTCATACTTTTATGGCTGTATGTGCTCGCGATGAAAAACCAAGAGTACTTTTTTAAGTGGTTTGAAACATGCTCTTTCAAATAGAAATGATTCAAAAGAGTATCCACAAGATTTTTCTTTTCTAAGAGCGGTCAGAAAATAACCTGTTTTTGTCGTTTTCACAAATTTCATCCTCAAAGTTGCCAGTGATGTTGGCATCAGGACAGTTTATATGCCAGCGATGAAAAACCAGATATTCTTTTTTATAGGGTTGAAATCATTCTTTTTCTAATAAAATGATTCAAAAGAAATTCCAGAGGGTCTTATTTTGTAAAAGCGTGGTGAATAGCAGGGTGATTCTATTTTTGGTTTTTTCACAAAAATTGTCCAATGTTGACTCAATTTTATAAATAATGAAAAGAACTAGGAAGATGAAATTTTATAATCCTAAAGCCTGTATTGATAGGTTATTATAAGCAAAGTTTCACGTTGAGTACATATTTACTTCCTGAAATATAAAATAGCCAAAATTTTAATTTTTTTTAATCTGCAATTTTTCGGGCCAGTTTGGCACTGAATTTTCTGCAAAATGGTCAAAATGTAAAACGCAAAACGTTGTACAAGATAGCCAAATTTTGTTTCCTTCGTAGAATTTTTCCCAGAGATACTATGCATCAAAGTTACCAAAATCTCATAGTCATACTGAAGAAGACTGCGGCATGGGGTCAAATAAAGTGCTATATCTCGGCAAGTATTCTATTGGCGAAAGTAAAACTATACAAATGTATAAATGAACAAATACTGTTATTTAGCAAAAAATAACACACTATCGATTTTAATAAATACTTAAAAATTTGAGTATCAGAAATAGAGAAATCATTTTCCCACGAATCTAATTTGTACCTTATGACATGTGGCCGTGCCATATGTATACTTGTTCGCAATCATGTGTGCCATATATCTATACAAAACATGGGAAGTCATCTGTACCGTACGTGCCCACATTAACCAATCATTAATTGAAAAAGGTAGATTGACAGTTTTCAATTCAATTGGCACAAGTCTCATCTTAATAATTAATATTGCCTCAGTATCTTAAAATGGTATAAGATGTCTATCAGACCAAAGATTTGTGCCCAAAAGAATTAGATGCACTGAAATTTTCGGTTCCGAGAATGGTGGCCTCCTTAAGTGCTTCTTTCCTTACGAGCACACCTTCAACTGCAATTCTGCTCCTTAAGTGTTGAACCAGCGTCTTATCACCTCCTCCAATTCCTCATACTTTGAGTAAGTAACATATTTTCATTTCTTGGAGGTTATTCCGCATTCTGATGAACTGGACAAAATACTTGACCTATTCTCATCATAGAATTCAGTGTGTATACCAAAAGCTGTAGTTCACGTGCAAGCACAACGAGTGTTCTATGGAACGAATCTATTCTCTCCAAAATCCAAACCTTCTCATCAATAGTGAAGGTCTTTTTTCCTTTCTTTATTTTCATTCCTAACCAGAAACTCAGAATATCAAAGGCTCAGAATACCAAAGGCTAAGAAAGCTCAAAGATAACAAAGCTCGGAATTGACTCGAACAATTGGTACAAAGGCAAAAGACTGATAAAAGGTGAAGCCCAGTGCCACTAGCCGTATCCGATTCTCCACAGTGGGCAAGATCCCTTGCTTGGAAAACCCCTTCTTGCACTTGAAAGGGTGGTGTTAAATTTCATAAATGTAAACTTGAGGATTTTAATAAATTGTGAACATAGGAAATCTGAGGAGATCAAGAAAAAGTGTTGTAAACATGGGAAAACGTTAAAGATGGGAATGTAAATGTGAGGTAATACAGTATATGGAAAGCCATTGTATGAAAGGAAGCACATTTTGTAATTTCCACAGTAATATTGTTCAAGAAAGTGGTTTTTGCTTCCGTGTAGGCATCTTCTGGGTCGCAGCAAAAATCTGTCTCATTGGTTGTGGAGCAAAATTTGCTTCCTTTCATGCATGTGACACAGATATTGTGGTTTATTAATACCAAACCTTAGCCATGATCTAAATTCAGAGAAGCTTGTATTTCCTTTGATGTATCTACAAGCATCTATTATGTATCATTCCTTCTCCGGATTTATTCATATAGATAGATACCCAGATAAGATACTAATTCACAGGCTAAACCACAAGCATCATTGACTTGAAATTTTTACCGCGTACAGGCATTAATGTGAAACCTCCAACAAAAATGCGACTTTGAACCTCAGTGTCACGGGTTTGATGCCAGAAGGTCCCAAAATCCTGATTTTTCCAATTTAAATGTATTGCTTTGATTTTCGGGTATTTCTAAAACATACATCCAGGATAGGTAGAGAATCAAAACTCAAGGAGGCTACAGATATGGTCATGATCTATCAAAACATAAATGACCTTCATAAAAATATACTGGGTTGATGCTAGGGCGATGCAAAAATCTCCCATTTAAAAAACGTTGGGGTAGTTTTTCATTATTTTGTTTTCGATGCACTTATCAAAATGATAGGATGTTCTTGCTTAGCTAGAAGATGTATATTAAGACTCGGTTTAAGAAAAAAATTTAGGTAAAACCATACTATTCCTGGGTTTGATGCCAGAGCACATTAAAATTTCTCACATAAGGAATATATGTGAAAAGTAGGACGTCCTTTGAGGCAGTTGTAGCCAATATTTCTGCTTGAATTTTCACACATAGTTAGAGATGGTGATTTTCTGTTGTTATGCATAGATAATATTACCAGGAAGACCCAGGTTCTTAAAATCGCCACAGTGCATTTTAAATAGGAAATATTTGCCATGATCTAGTATTGAACAAAGGATAATCATTGGGGATGTTTTCAGTTTTGCTCAAATATGAACGGTTTCCAGGGATCCCTTGAATTTCAGCTCCCAACTTTGCCGGAAAGTGATTTTTTTTTTTTAAATCCCTGCAATATATCTTTATGGAGAAAATTGTGACATTGTAGCCTTCTGGCATCAAACCCATGACAATGAGGTTCAAAATCGCTTTTTTTCTGGCGGTTCCTTGTTATGACCAGTATGTGGTAAAAGTTTCAAGTCAGTGATACTTGTAGAACATGGTTAGAATTTTGATCCTCTATGAATGAGTGTATATATAGGTACAAGTGAAATGTTGCTTGCGTACTGCAAGCTTATTTATAATATTTGTTCACATGCAACTCATTTTCAGTTTCAATGTTATCAGGAAGGACTTAAAAAAAAACTAAAAAATTGCTGCAATTTCTAATTTTTGCTAACGTCTGGTGTCGAACCCAGGACCTATTGGAAGATTCAAATAGGCATAATAACTTGTTAAGACCTTATCTTAATTAATACAAAGTTTGAAGTCCATATAATACCAGGAAGGTCTGAAATAAGACTCCATTATCCCCATCTACAATGCAATGGGTAATGTAAATGGCTTTCTGGGATCGAACCAAGGACGATCAAGGAAATCTAAATCACGTTTTTGAAATTTATCTATGATCTCTATCTATATGCCAAATTTCAAGTTTCTATATTTTTGGGAAGGGGTTCTAAATAATTCCTAAAAATCTGATCAGTTACTGATTGTAGAGACGCCTGGTGTCGAACCCAGAACATATTGGAAGCTGCGAATGCACAGTATGACTTGTTAGGACTTGATCTTATTTAAGTTTAAGTCGAAACCATGCCGGGAAGTACCTTAAATTTGTTTCCGTTACCTCTATAAGAAATGCATTGGGGAATGTAAATGGCCCTCTGGGATCCAACCAAGGACCATCAGCAAATTGCTAAAATTAGATTATGAAATATATTCATAATCTCTATCCATGTGCCAAGTTTCAAGTTTCCCTGTCATCGAAAAGGGATCCAAAAAAAATCTTAAAAATCACAATGTTAACTAAACAGGAGAATATTTGCCCTGACCTAGCGTCGAACCAAGGATAATCATCGATGATGTCTTGATGGTTTTTGTAGGATATCAACGACCTCCAGTGATACCTCAAATTTCAACTCTCTACTTTGATGGGAGGTGCCTCAAAATATTCTTCGAAAATCTCCGCAATGTATCTTTATGGAGAAAATCGTGACTTTGGGGCCTTATTGAATTGAACCCATGACACTGAGGTACAAAATCACCTTTTTTCTGGAGGTTGCCTGTTATGGCCACCACGTCATAAAAATTTCAAGTCAGTGGCACTTGTGGAACATGGTTAGAATTTTGATCCCCAGTGAGTGAGTGAGTGAGTGTATATCTAGGTATATTCGGAGAAACTTCTATATATAATAGATATCAGGAGAAACATCTATATATAATAGATATATATTTATATTTATAAATTACTTGAAAAACAATTAATGATATTGTCATTAGCTCACTTCATATCTTTAGGGCTCCCTAGCCACATCATTGGGCTCATTGCAATTCCAATGAACAAAAGCCAAATGCAAAATGGCATGTTGAATGAGAAGCATGACATCTTCATTCCAAAAAGTTGGAGATTCTGTGCCGCTAGAAATTAAAACAATCATAATTTAAGATCAAATTCCAAGAAAACCAAAATATCATAAATATCTATATTTTCTGAATAGCAGCATTATTAAACCTTTATAATCTACATAACTAAATAAATATTTTCAACTTCTAGTTTTTTATTTCCAAGTTTTTTTTTCCTCACCAATCAGAAGATTTGGTACTCCTCCTCCAAACACAGTCAAGTCTAGAATTATGTTAACTATATTTCTTATTCTGGGCCCAAGAGTCATTTCTGCCAATGCTGCATAAGGAAACCTAATCAATGATACATAATTTATATTAAAATTATTCCATAATATTTCTGGTATTACTATCATTCACGTCATTTATTTATATCAGTAAACTTAATAATAAATCATGATTTATAAAATCTACAGCAGGTCAATACAGAAAAAGAATAAAACAAAAAAAGTCCTCAATAGACAAAAGTGTCACTATTTTTGGGAGATTCATTCCTGAAAATTATTATTTTTCATCTGAAATGTAATTCATATGAGGAAAGAATAGAAAAACTTTAATGAAAATTATGCAATTTCAAATGTGAGATTTAATTGTATACACTTTTTAGTAAGCAATAGATTAATTTTCAAATTTAAAACTGAAAAAGACAAAAAAAGCATAAATTTAACATGAGATATTCTCATGTCAAATACAAAGTTGATTGGAAGAATGAGTTTATCTGTCATAAATATTTGCTCTTTTGGGAGTTCAGAATTGGTAACATTAGAATCAATACCTTTGGTGTAACATGGTGGAGGGCCAAGAAAGAGATGAAAAACTTTTTTCGACACAGTCATTTACAGGGAAATAGTTAGTTCAGGGGATAGATTAACCCTTTCGAACGACTTAGACAGAATTATGAATTGGTGCGATGATTGGCAATTAGAGCTTAATGTAGAAAAGTGTTCGGTAGTTAACTTCTTCGAAAGTAAATCTATAATAAATGATTATTCTTATAGTCTCCGAGGGGTAAACCTAATGACAGTAGAATCGGTAAAGTATCTTGGAGTAACTCTCACGAATAATCTATCATGGAGTGCCCACATCCGAAATATATGTGGAAAAGCACTTGAGAAACTCGGCTTCGTTAAAAGAATAGTCGGTAGGAGCGAAGAAAAGGTTCGCGAGCGATGTTACTTAGCGTTAGTTAGGCCTCACCTTGAGTATGCATGTAGTGTATGGGACCCCGCCGAGAAATGTCATATTCGGGATTTAGAAAAAGTACAACGAAAGGCGATACGATTTGTAAAGAATTGCTACGATAAAACAGCGAGTGTCACTCAGATGTTACAGGACGCGGGATGGGAATCATTAGAAGATAGAAGAAAAATTCAAAGGATAAATTTATTAAATAAGTTCAGAGAAATTACGTTTTCAGATGATATAACCGATATAATGCGACCCCCCTGTTATATGGGCCGTGCTGATACTGCCCGAAAGATTAGGGAAATAGATGCTAAAACGAATCGTTTCAAAAATTCATTTTTTCCGCGAAGTATACGCGAAAGCAACCGTTTAGGAAAATAGAGTCAAGGTGCTTGCACCCCCTGCCACACGCCGAAAGGTGGCTTGCAGGGTTCTTACATAGACATAGACAACTTTGTAGTTCCCACACTGTTTGCTTTCGACCAGTTTTGCTACTACAGTAGCACCATCAGGACGTATAGTGTATGGTTTAAATAGTAAAGAGAAGAATGGATAAGAGGAGGGAGGTTATGGGAAAACTCTTTTTCGGATAAGGGATGTGTGTGTGAAGATGTATTTATTTGTAAGGAATCCTTTGTCACCAGGAAAAATACTGCTTATAATTCAACTAAAGTTGAAAAACTGGGAACAATTTAACAGCATAGAAAGCTATGATGTGTTTCTCCTCCTTTTTAGATGATAACAAGAAAATAGGCCATGGGTAAGTGGAGTTTACTACATGTTCCTATATGTACTTCGGCACTCACTTAAGATATCAATACACTTCCTTGCCTAATCAATTCTAAGCTATCCTTAACAACTAGAACAACCATCACACCTGCTCTTCTGCACAATTGTTGGCTGAAGTATCTCTGCCATGACCCAGCATCGTCCCAAAAGAATAGCTGTATACATTTGAAGGGCAAATATGCCAAGAGCAAGAGGTATCCCCAACCATCCTGTAAAATATTAATGTAAGATATAAAATATACTAAATAGTATAGCTATTTGCATAAATTGGAATTTAAAGTAACAGGGTATTACATTCTTCCTTAAATATATTTACAGATCTTATGGTTAAGAGAAGACTCCCAAGTGATCATTAGAATACATTCAAACTCTCATTTGGCTAGAAAAATATCAGTTAAGCTTTGCAGTCAAAGGAGGATTCATTCAGGAAGGATTTCATGATGTGACATTTGATGAAACTTAATATTCACTTTTGGAAGAAACATCTAATACCATTTCACCAAATTCTGACATAAGAAAAGTCAATTGATATATTAGCAATCCAGGCAATTACTTAACATTCTTACAAGAAAATTTGTAGCAATTTATTCTTGCTTTAATCTCTAAAGCTTCAAGAAATTCATATTTAGCCAATGAATACAATAACGTAGCATAGGGATTGGCAATTTAGTTATGTGCAAAAATTGTACACACACGTGCATGCCTGCACTCACTGGGTATGTATGTATAGCCCAGGTTCAACCATGCTAAGAAGGCACTATATCTGGCCAGGTAGTGAAAGTGGCATTCACCAACTGACAGTAGTACAGCAGCCTCGTGAATTAGTCTCCAATAATTTCAATATAGTGATCATGATGACCTCCTGTTATTGAAAATTTTCCTAACAAAGAGGCACCACCCATTCAGATATCTTGGACTAAGTGAGCACTATGGAGCATTGTTTTGATGCTTCATTCCAATGCCTCAGTGTGCCACTTCTCACTTTGCTGCTCTTTTTAACAAAAATCTAGGATTCGTCACCAGTGATCACACTGTTAAAGAATTTGTGGTCATTGGCAATCCCCCTACAAAGATCAACGCATGCATCTCTTTGATAGTCTTTCTGTTCACTGGTGAGGTTTTTCGGCACCATTTTGTCACAAACCTTTTACATGTACAAATCTTTGGTCAAACTTTGATGTATGGCAAAATTATTTTAGCTTAACCCATCTAACTAATCATCCTTAACAATAAGGATGATTAGTATCATCCTTATTGTTGAGCATCTATCTGATCTCACAAGAGCTCTGAAAATTGCGACATATTCTTTGGTTTTTAAAGTTGAAGGTCTCCCTGAGCGAGGTTCATATTCAACGTGCTCTCTGCCTTCTAAAAACAATATGTGCCAGCAAAAAACTTTAATGAAACACCTGTGCCATGTTCATCCTGTGAATCACAAAGAATGGATGGGAAAGATTTATCCAAAAAATAAATAAAAAATCCAAGCAAATAGTTTCACTGAAACTTCAAAAGTTCTGGAAAAGACTGCAAATGTGCAGGCCATATTTCATACATTTCAGTGATGTAAACCTGCTTGCTCACTGCTACCATCAAGGCCACTGTGTGTATCATTGTTACAAAGCATGCTTCATGCAGGAAGCAACTAAACAACCAGCTAGGCTCCTGCCCTGCTCCGATGTGTTCTTATGTCTTCATGAAGATAGGTTGCTATAGATAACAACAAAGTTATTTCCTCTGATGGTTTAGATGATATCAACTGGAACATGCTGCGAGGTACTAAATTCATTACAAAGTCAACATAAGAATTGTATTTAATTAATTTTAATCACTAGCAAGATATATTCATCACTGTAAGAAGATATTGCTTACATTGATTATAATCTTGAATTTCTTTCATGCAATAGGGCTCTGCCCATAAATAAGTTTTAATCATTATTATTCATTATTAGAATGCAGAGTAAAACTTAGCAATTTAATGCCAATCTATCACATAACTAATATATAAATATTTTTAATAAAATCTGTCTTTTGACAGGTTTCAACTGGCTACCCTCCATCGTAGATGGTCCTGAGCATCTTATTTCTCGCTCTTCTCCAATTTCCTTCAATAAGTCTCCAAAGTAAGCAATTTTGAGATATATACACAGACTGACAAGGTTTTGGTAACATTGATGTTGCTACTTGTTTCTTAATTAATCATTCTTTGTGGTAAATTCAGAAGAGTTTATGAAAGTTGTCCACCATGTACCATATTCGATAATTTTGAATGAATTAAATAAACAAAGTTATTTATTCGTTAATTTTTATCTTAATATTTTTAGGTTGAAAATGTTGGAGTTATTAGCTCATAAACTTCGTGTACAGCTACCATGCTGCACTCTAGTGGGTAAACCTATATTTGTCTTTTCCACTGTCTTTTGTTTAGCGCGGGAATATCAGACTTTTCCCTAGCTTGCGCTGCCAGTACTTGAACGTTGCGGGGAATGGTTGATTAAATAAATAAAATTCCATGAATGGTGCGTTAAGGTCTTTCTTTTAACCACAAATGACCGCCTAATAGAAAACACTCTAAATGTATATCTAAAATGTTTAACAGTCCATTAATTCACTATACTTAGACTTAACTTATATTTCTAAACCGAATTCGATGAGTGACAAAATAGCGAGTTTACACAACCTCCAAAAAAGTGTGGATTTCGGTGCCCCCTAGCTCACTAAAAAAACTCGTTTCTCAAAGAGTTTTAAACTTACATGACATCATGCACACCCATCTTAAGCTCCAAAAAAACTTTATTCTAGTATACAATTTTATTCCGCTTTAATTAAACCTTGCCGATTTGTAGGCAAATTATGGTTCTGTGCCGCTCGCTTCCAATAGAAATGCTCCATCCTCAAACCCGTCAATGTGTTCACATTTCCGGCTGTAAACATTTAGTTATTAAACATTCTTAAGTTTTTCGTAATGGAAGAATAAACATCACACAGACAAAAGAAGTTAAGCAGAAGAGGGGTTCTGGAAATATTTTCGTAGACGTTTTGAATTTTTTCGCCATGTTCAAGGGTAAGTTGAATGCTCATTTATACCTCTTAAAGAAACTATAAATATAATTTCGATAATATTTCCCTTCTTTGTATTTATAGTGTCTTCTTACTTCGTATAACATTCAAGAAATTGGAAAATCCAGGATAGTCATGTGGACGCTTGCCTTTCGTGAAAGTAGTCCCGGGTGCAAAATGACCTAAGCTGTTGTAGCACTTTTAAGGATACTACTACTACGAGAAAAAATACTTTAACATGATAATTGCGATACAGACAAATACATCTGGAATTATGGTTGAGAAAAATGGTTAAAGTGACCATAACAATTAATTCTAATCTGTTTGGACTTTTTCGAGTTCATATCTGTAATCATTGATCCAAAATTAGTAGAGAGCTCCAAATAGAAAATAGTAAAAGTTGCAATAACAAAAAACCTTACGTCATGAGACTTTTCTGAGCTCATTTCTGGAATCCCAAAATTAGTTAAAAACAACTATTACTTTCTATGTTACCGAAAAAAAGTTAAAATTTGTCGGCCTGTGATATTATTTCTCCTTTTTAGAGTATCGCATTTTTATGTGGTCTTTTTGCATCAATTCCATTATGGCTGTAATTAATAGATAGAAATTTATTTATTAAGCAGAAATTCTAAGAAAAGTTTCCCTACTTCTATAACATCAAAGATATTATTGCTAAAGATAATAGGCCATAAAAAAATTATACCATGTACAAGGGCAACCACTCAATTGGTGGCAAGGATGATTCTCAAAACCAAAATTTTGGTATTTTAAATTTGCTTGGAATTCCCCTTCATTCGCAATAAAGGGTGAACCAAAACCTTGTCATAAAAGCGGTTAACAAATAAAACATTTAGCAATAACTGACAAATTAAAACTGGGAGAGAAAAAGTAACATTTTGTCTTTATGAACTTTAAACTGAAAACGTAATTCCATAAGCAGGAGCTGTTACACTCATGATGTCTTACTCTCAAAAAATAAATTAAATTTCAAATAGAAATGTGAGTAAAGGAAATTGTGCACTCAACATTTGAGTAGGACAGAGGACACTTTACTTTCTATGATATCCTTACCACATCTAATGATGGAGCCTGGGAGGGCTATAATTGGAAAGACTCCAAAGAGATCAATGAGGCAAAGCGTAGCAAAAAGCAAAGAAAGGCCTTCTGGTTTCAGGAGAGGCTGCTCTTCATTCCCCTTCATCCTGTTCACAAATCAAGAAACTATTTCAATATAATTGCATCATCTTACATAAGGGTTGTCACTTCTACAATTGCATTTGCAATTAAATAACACTTAATTTATTTTAATAATGATAATGTAGGACCACTAATCTAAAGGAAATGTACATCTGTCAAATTTAGTGTTAATATAGAGACATTCTCTGTAATTGCCATATTCAGAGGCACGCAAACAGGGCCGGATTAAGGTTTCTGTGGGCCCGGGGCCAGAGAATGGTGGTGGCCCTTTTTTCAATTGAAAGATAGAGGATAAAATTTCAAACAATAGCTGAAAGTGTGTTTGTAAAAAGGTTATCAATTATAAGAATGAAAAGAATTTTCAATGCTCAAATTATGTTTATTTAACAGTTTTCATAAAATGGTCTGTTTTTTCAAGTAAAAAAATTCTTTTTAAATCAACGTCTTTTCAACCCACATGAACTTTTCTCGATTTTTTCCTAGCAAACACATCAATGAGATTTTCAAAAGATAAACTTTTAAATACGTCGCTTTCGATACTCAGAATCATCAAACTAGTCAGACGTTCCTGTCCTATGCTCGTCCGTAATCTGTTTTTTATGATTTTCATTTTTGAAAACGGTGTTTCTCCCAGTTTCTCCACTGCAATTTGTCGCCATCACGGCAAGTAAATGAGAAGTACTATCTCCGCATTAACAAAGGTTGAGCGTAAATCATTCTCTATGATTATGCGGTAGAGAAATGCCTCAATTGATACTTCTTCAATCTGTTTATACAACTCTGACAAATTGGCAAGTTGAAGCAATTCGGGAGATAGAGTTGATTCTAAATCCTCTGGATAGAGTTCGATGAGATTTTTCGCTGCGGAATCCAACTCTTCAGGTGTTATAGTCGGAAGCTTACTCAAAAAACAAAATCTTTCACAAACGACTTCATATGCTGCAATGCGTTGTGACAGTGACGTAAGTGTGGAATCTACAACTGTGAGAAAGGCTTCAGTGCGAAATTTATCTCTTGGTGACAGCTGCGCAGGAAGTGTTTTTCCATAGTCAAGTGGCTGCAGTCGAACATTCGGTTTCTTGATTCTTGAATTTGTATGATATTGCTCATTTTTTTAATTTGAACTTATGTCGATCTTCTTTTCGATCAGCCATATTAAGCTGCTAATACTTCTGTAATTCGGAAACGTTTCATTTGTAAATTTTAAAAAATCTTGTTTAATTATCTATAAACTGTGTCATAGAATGAATCAATTTGAACCATTTGTGCCATCCAACTAAAAATTAATCGATATTTCCGAGAAAAAATCCTGATTCCACTGGGGGAGAAACCCAGGACCTCTCACTTTCCGGGCGAGTGCTCTAACACTGAGCTATGTAACCATTAAATTTATCTCTCGGAAATATCGATGTCACTTTTGTTTTTCGTATTTTTCCCTCGTCCAAATCTTATCATTCGAGGAAACAGCTTTGAATTTCGTCAATCTAAATTTTATTTTTATCATCAAGCTCGGCTCTTTGTTTTGGAACAGTCCCACTTGATGTCCCCCCGCACTATTTTTCAACCTAAGTGCGAATATTTATAAAGCACTATGTCATTAAAATTTACTTGAAAGTCATATACATATATAATAAAAAAATATGCGCATTATGTAAACATGTATCCCAGACAAAGGATAAACGAAAATCATTCCCCAATCATTTCTATCTACGCTCATAAATTACAAAAACAAGGCAAAATAAATATCATGGCTATCTGTATTTTAACAAAATCCTTTTAACCTTAAAATCATGGCACAAAATTATTTCCACTTTTTCCCTTACAAAATAAACACAACTTTAAAAAATCGTCATAAAATAAATTATTCCGCAATACAAATCTACTGCTACACAAAAAACAATCCGTACTTCCTCGTACCTAACGAAAATTGTACAATGAAAAATACTAGAAATCCCAATACTGGACTTCATCACAAAAATTGTCAAGATTTTCTTGACAAATGTGCAAAAAAATGCCAACAAACAAACTACCTCACCAATTACTCTTATCCATGATAACTGTCACGAGAATGTGAACAAAATTGTTATATTTATAAACTCGATGAGGTGCAAAACATGACGATACATACAATACACGGAACATAAATTTTCGTAGCAGCCATGACAGGGCGCAAGGCCAGTATTAAAATATAGATGGTCGCCAGTCGACTCGCTGGAAATCGCCAAAATCGCCACAACTCAAGTTATCGCCAACAGATAATCGTGTGAAATTTCGATTTTTAGAGGGAATATTCAAATAGAAACATGGTGTTTGACCGGTTTGGCGCATAGGAAAAGTATAAGAATTGACTAGGACAGACGTATGTGATCGGAATAAACTTCTAAAAAATGTTTTTTATAGAAAATCGCCAGAATTGCTGCAAAAATATAAAAAATCGCCAAAAAGTCACCAGTTGCCAGGCTCGTAATTTTGGTCGCCAAAAGGTTGACGAAAAATCGCCAGAATGGCGCCAAATCGCACATACACAACCCTTGCAGGGCGTGAAAATTGTGCGAGAAATTCTCCCACTCCTCATGTCCCAATCCCCACTCACTACACCATCTCTGGCACCGACTTGTTCTCACCACTGCCCACCCACAGCACACTTCTCCTGCTTTCCCTTTTCTTATACTTTTTCAAAAACATATCGATACTTATATTTACACCGATTCTAGTATCAAGTCAGCAGCAAATATAAAGTGTACATGGCTTTTGAATGCTTAAAATTTTGGTACATTAGTTCATTATATTTACCACTTATTGTAACTGGAAAACTTGATTATTAAGCAATTCATCGAGAAGTTTTGTCTATTTTTTTCGAATTCGGATTTACTATGATGTGCTTAATCATTGAAAGCTAGTTTTTTGATCCAAGGTACAAAAAAATTGTTTTCGACAGAAACTTTTATCACTACTGGTGGGGGCCGCCAAGTGGTGGAGGCCCGGGGCCACTGCCCCCCCCCCCCTTAATCCGGCCATGCACGCTAATGAGGTTCTCCTAATTGGCCACTAGTACTGTAGCAGACGGCCCTCTGAGTGTCAATTCCCTAAGTGTCCGCCAGGGATAACGGGATCCTAAAATTTTTTTTGTGAATTTTTAAATGTTATAGAACGATTTGGCATTGACGAAAACCACAGATTGGAAATTTTTACGACGAAATTCGAAAAATTCTTCCGCCATCGTATTTGATGGAGGTTTTTTCCGAGGCACGAACGAGTGGTTTTATATGGTTTCCGTCAGATGGCATAACAATCTTGGCGTAACGTGACTGACTTTTATCAACAATTCGGACTTTTTTCCACTTATTCCGAAAATATAAGTTTCATTGGTCCAGTATGAATAGATAAAATATTCTAGAATACGAAATTCTGCAGATTTAGGACATCGGTCAACATTTTATTTAATTAATTAAAATTTAAACAAAATACGAGGTAAAACACCTTATCAGCATTTGTGTAATGGTCAAACTTCGAAGTTATGCAAAATTCAGGTATTTGAAAATCATCAAAGTATCTAATTACCAATTTTAAAATTAGGTGGTAAAATGACCACCTCCCGTCCTTCTAGGTAGGCCGAAACTGCCGTCCTCCTAGTGTAAAGTGAAGAACTGGCGAAGTCAGTAATTTAGCAAAGATCACAAAATTTGCAAGTTATGCGCAATATTACAACAAAGATAGCGAATGAAAGTGTTATCGGGCAGCCAGTTATTGCGGAGGATTCTACTCTTGGTGCATCTACATCGGACAGCTCCGGGAGAAAGAGGATCACAGGGAGCTGTCACCTGTGCTATAAGCAATTGATAAGAAGGAGAAGAAAAACTAGAAAAGTGTGCGAAAACCTGTCTGTAATTAACATTCGAAAACGTATGTCAAATGTACCGATTGTTGTGAATTAAAGTTCTCCGTGAAAATCATCATTGATGCACATATTATGCAGCATATATTGCCCTAAAGAAGCCAACGAAAAACTACCACACAGTCAACTGAAGGCGCTCGGGTGAATTTGAGGTGTTAGTACTTTAATTTTGATTTTTTCAGATAAAACGATGTTATCGTAGCTGAAAAATGAGACAAAGAAAGAGCAGGGCGAGATAGTGAGGTTAGGAACTCCCGAAGACATCAACACGGCAACACTGCTCAACAGTTTCAAATCTCGGCGTTAAATATTAATTCGTATAAAAAAATCCGCTACTTTGTAGTGGACGATAATTATTTACCGTGAAAAATCATTTCGAAATCTTTCTAACGAACCCAATTTTGTATTTCTACGGCTATCCATTTCCGAGAAAAAATTGTTTTACAAAATCGACAACAACGTTTTATCGTTTCATACAAATATTCTGAAACTTCGTATTTTAATTAACAATAAACGTATTAATATTCTATCGATATAACTTTGTGATTGAAGTAATAGCGTTAGAGGAACAAACGTTCAAAAAGAGGACTCCGTGAAACAGCTCGTAAAAATGGGCACTTTTCCCTTCCATCTATGATAAATACCAAATGTTACGAAAACAGAAATGATTAGCTTATATGGTTACACGCGCAATAGAACGTACTAAACGTTGAATTCACTTGTTTTTTGTGCAATTTCTACTTAAACATTTATACGACTCCAAAGTTGAGCCTCCTTAACAAAAAAGCCGATATTTCGCGTGACTGACGCTGCAGCGTTGGCCGTTTTACGGATGTAAGAAACATACCTTTCTATTTTTATTCATAGTAAAAGTTCTAACCGTTCAATTGATATAGAAATAGCTTTAATATCTTCAGAAAATCCAGGGATAACGGGATCCTAACGTGAGGACGCTAGAGGCAGGGACTCAGTGTGAAAGGATATACAAGAGATATTATAGTATCTATAATATAAAATAGAGTGTGGGTGTGTGTGTGTATGTTCGCTAAAAACTCAAGAACCGAGAGTCGCGAAACTTTGAAATTTTCTACATTATTAAAAGTCGTCCCCGCTCAGAGTATAGGCTACTTTTTATTACCCTATGGTCCACGGTTCGAACCCAGACGGGTCAAAACTTTTCCATAAGAAATGCACGTAGAGGTCAGTTTTTTCGTTACAGGGTTAATTTCTTTTGCAAAATTAAATTAGAAATAATGGTCCTAGAAAGTCGAATTAAGCACCAAAGTGAGGAGAATAGAATAAAAATTCTTATTATAGTCGTATAATATCGTTTTTGATTCCAAATTGCGCACAATTAGATAAAGTACGTGAACATTCTATCGAAATTTTGAGGTCGTAAACAACCCATCCCCCTGACGATCAAGGCGATTGTTGATTTCGAGCTCATGCGTAATTCCGTAAGAAGACATGGAAAATGAATGCCCAGATACAATTAATGCTGTAAGATATCTTTTATATATAATTCCTTTTCCAGATTCATTCATATACATAGATACCCAGATAGGATACTAATTCACAGGATAAACCACAAGCGTCATTGATTTGAAATTTTTACAGCATATAGGTCCTAACGTGAAATCCCCAGAATAAGGCAACTTTGGACCTCAGTGTCATGGGTTCGATGCCAGAAGGCCCCAAAATCCCGATTTTCCCATTTAAATGTATTGCTTTGATTTCGGGAATTTCTAAAAACTACTTCCCGGATAGGTAGAGAATCAAGATTGAAGGAGCTTACAGATGTGGACCTTATCCATCCTTTTACAGAAAATGTCTTGGGTTCGATGCTACGACGATGCAAACATCTCCCTTTTAATAAACATGGAGGTAGTTTTTTATTATTTTTTTGATGCATTTATCGAAACGATAGGAAGTTCTCTCTTGGCTGAAAGATGTATATTAAAACTCGGTTCAAGAAAAAAATTTAATTTATTTTCCTGGGTTCGAAGCCGGAGCTCATTAAAATTTCTCACATAAGGAATATATGTGAAAAGTAGGACGTCGTTTGAGGCAGTTGCAGCAAATATTTCTACTCGAATTTTCGCACATAGTTAGAGATCGCAATCTCCTATGGTATGCCGAGCAGTAAATATATCTTTCATATAAAACACATTGGGGTAGTATTTCATTATTTTTTCATGCACTTATCGAAATGATAAGAAGTTCTTGCTTAGATAGAAGTTGTATATTAAGACTCGGTTCAAAAAACATTAAATAAGACCATGCTGTGCCTGGGATCGATGCCAGAGCACATTAATATTTCTTACATAAAGAATATAAGGGAAAAGTAGGACGTCGTTTGAGGCAGTTGCAGCAAATATTTTTGCTTGAGTTTCCATACATAGTTAGAGATGGTGATCTTCTGTTGTTTAGTATTTTGGTACAAGTCAGCTCCATAATACAATTACTTTCTTCGCTGGTTTTGAGTGATATCTATTATATATAGACGCTTCTCCGGATATACCTATAAGTTATCTATTATATATAGATGCTTCTCCGGATTCATTCATATCTATTATATACGAGTAAAATGTAGCTTGCATACTGCAAGCAGATCGGCAATACTAATTTCATATCGGCATCATATCGGGACGGACTTTAAAAGAAAAAAAAAGGATTTAATTTTTTCTTAAAATTCGCTGAAATTTCATCGTCTGGCATCGAACCCGGGTCTTACTGGTAAACCTAGTATGAAACACAATAGAAGATCACCATCTCTAACTATGTGTGAAAATTCAAGCAGAAATATTGGCTAAAACTGCCTCAAAAAACGTTCTAATTTTCACGAATGTTAATGCCTCTCGGGATTCGAACCAAGGACGATCGTGGAATTCTAAAATATGTTTCTGATAGATATTTATGATCTCTATCTATATGCCGAATTTCAAGTTTCTATTTTAGTGGAAAAGGTTTCAAAATAATTCCTAAAAATCGGATCAAATTCTGATTTCAGAGACACCTGGTGTCGAACCCAGGACGTATTGCAAGCTGTGAATGCAGAGTTTGATTTGTAAAGACTTACTCTTGTATCAAGCAAAGTTTGAAGTTGATAGCATGTCGGAAAGTACCTAAATTTTGTTTCCGTTGTCTCCGTAAGAAATGCATTGAGAAGTGCAAATGGCCCTCTGGGATCGAACCAAGGACCATCAGTGAACATGTAAAATTTGATTATGAAGTATATTCATGATATCTATCCACGTGCCGAGTTTCGAATATCCATGTTATCGGGAAAGGATCCAAAAAAAATCTTCAAAATCGCCGTAATGCTTTTTAAACGGCCGATTTTTGCCCCGACCAAGCATCGAACCATGGACTATATTCTAAGATGTTTTTCTGATTTTCGTTGGATACGCACGGCTTCTAGCGATCCCTCGAGTTTCAACTCTTTCTCTTCCCGGGAAGTACCTCAAAAAAATTTTCGTAAATCCCCGCCATGTATTCTTATGGAGAAAATCGCGACTTTGGGGCCCTCTGGAATCGAACGCATGACCCTGAGGATCAAAATCGCAATTTTTCTGGCGGTTACACGTTATGGCCAATACGTCGTAAAAATTTCAAATCAATCACGCTGGTGGTTTAGGCTGTGAATTAGTATCCTATCTATCTATCTATCTATATAGGTATACGAGTAAAATGTTGCTTGCATACTGCAAGCAGATCGGCAATTCTAATTTCATATCGGCATCATATCGGGATGGTCCTCTTAAGAAAAAAAAAAGGATTTAATTATTTCTTAAAATTCGCTGAAATTT
Source organism: Sympetrum striolatum (assembly GCA_947579665.1). NCBI lineage: Eukaryota > Metazoa > Arthropoda > Insecta > Odonata > Libellulidae > Sympetrum > Sympetrum striolatum. Next base: position 3,825,468 of record OX388350.1, read on the forward strand.
CATCGTCTGGAATCGAACCCGGGTCTTACTGAAAACCTACTATGAAACACAATAGAAGATCACCATCTCTAACTATGTGTGAAAATTCAAGCAGAAATATTGGCTACAACTGCCTCAAAAGACGCTCTAATGTTCACGAATGTAAATGGCTCTCGGGACTCGAACCAAGGACGATCTTGGAAACTTAAAAAATTTTTCTGAAAGTTATTATTGATCTCAATCTATATGCCAAATTTCAAGTTTCTACATTATTGGGAAAGGTTTCAAAATAATTCCTAAAAATCGGATCAACTTCTGATTGCAGAGACACCTGGTGTCGAACCCAGGACACATTGATAGCTATGAATGCATAGTTAGATTTGTTAAGACTGGATCTTCTATCATGCAAAGTTTAAAGTCGATAGCATGCCGGGAAGTACCTTAAACTTGTTTCCGTTATCTCCATAAGAAATGCATTGAGGAATGTAAATGGCCCTCTGGGATCGAACCAAGGAACATCAGGGAAAGCATAAAAATCGATTATGAAATATATTTATGATATCTAACCTCATACCGAATTTCAAGTTTCCATGCCATCGGGAAAGGGTCCAAAAAAAATCTTAAAAATCGCCACAATGCTTTTTAAACGGCAGATATTTGCATCGACCTAGCATCGAACCCAGGTTATTTTCCGTAAAACTCATTTATGTTTTCGATAGATCATGACCATATATAAAGGCTCCTTGAGTTTTGATTCTCTACCTATCCGGGAAGTATTTTTTTTTAATTCCCGAAAATCAAAGCAATGCATTTAAACAGGAAAAATCGGGACTTTGGAGCCCCCTGGCATCGAACCCATGACACTGAGGATCCTAATCGCAATTTTTCTGGTGGTTACACGTTATGGCCAATACTCCGTAAAAATTTCAGCTCAATCACTCTTGTGGTTTAGGCTGTGAGTTTGTATCCTCTCTATATATATATATATATGGATACATGAATGAATCCGGAGAAGCATCTATATATAATAGATACATGAATGAATCCGGAGAAGCATCTATATATAATAGATAGATGCTTCTCCGGATTCATTACTATATATAAAGCTGCAAATCCTACTGATTGACACAAATTCCTGGGCATTTATAATCGAGGTAGAAGGCTGAAATTTTCAGGAGAGATTTATAATTGACAGTCGAGTTGGGAAAAAATCGAAAATCTACAGATTTTGTCCTAGGTTTGAGACCAGAAAGGATTATATTTTTCAATGTATTTAAACGGGAAAAACGAAAAATGGCCATGCAGAGCAAATTTCTTTCGTTCATAAAAATATGAAAATGTAATCGTAAAGCAGTGGGACTTGGTCTATATTACGTCTAAAGGATCAAAGTTTTCTTTTCTTGCGGCCGATTTGAACATTCCGGCAGGAAATTTGCAAAATTTTAGTTTGAACGCCAATTTATTACGTTTTTTTCTCCTCATTTTGAAAATTAAATCTATGGCAACAACCATTGTTTGAATCGAAAACAAGTTTGTTTACGATCCTATTTTCATATGCAATGATAAAGGTTTGATGCATTTTTAATTATTTTAAATCTTTCTTTCGATACATGTTATTACTGAATGCTGAAAAATGTAAATTTCGTTAAAATAGACAGTGGATATCTGCACGGTCAATGAATCAATCGTGAATGCATGCTGTGATAACATAAGTTTATGTAGAGAATACGAGACCATTAACAACGAAGATAATCGTAAAAGTCATGTAAGTAGTGAGATTATTCTAGAATGAAGTACATAGATACGAATATAAATTAATAAATAGGGATATTAATGTAAATTAAAAGGTTTAACGACAATCTTTAGAAATAACATAACTGTAAGCATTACGAATCATTAGTTTCGCGAACACTATAATTTATTAATATATTATAATTCATAGCTCACTTAACCAAATACATTTATCATATACTGAACTCTCATCTAAATGAACAACAAATATCTAATCAGGAAATACATGGTATTATTGAACTATGTTAGGATATCGTTGGTTTACGCATATGGTGAATTGCTTTTCGTGTGTGTGAGTTTCTGTTCTTTTAATTTTATGCCTATTATGTTTATTCTTTTCTATTTTAATTACATATAATTATTCTGTCATCCTTTCCAAAGAGAATTTAAAATTAAGTTCTTTTTCTACGTTTCTTTAATTAATACGTAGTACACAATTAGTTCGTAATATATTACGTAATTCAACATTCATCAAAATAAAAAAAACAGAAATCTACTCATAAAATACACTGATTTCCTTCAACGACTTTCTGATTACGTTGTTCTACGCTGGATAATTCTTGGTTAGTAAAAACAATCTTTGCATGTATCATTGTATGAATATTATTTTCCCATCTTCTCCAAACGGACTTTAGTATAAAGTTCTTTTTCTACGTACTTTAAAACTATTTACATAATTACGTTGCCTATTGTCTATTTGTTTATTTAATTAGAAACGGAGCTCATTGTCGTAGTAGACAACATTTAATGAATATAGGATTATTTTGCAGAATGTCTTGCACTCAACCACATAATACACAGGTAATCGTCTATTTATTCCGCATTTTATCTTATGCAGATTTTTATTCTGACTTTACTTTGTTTGGCGTATTTCTTTAATATAATTTTACGAATGCGTATTCATTACAGACTCCCGTATCTCATAAACGCGAAAGGCTTTAGAAATGATTATTTTACTATCATATTATTTGGCGAATCTCGATCTCACTTATTTGAAAATTATGCATACAATAGACAGTGGTATAATTAAAAAAATTTTCTTTCCATATATGTTATGACTGAAGGTTGAAAAATGTAACTTTCATCAAAATGGACAGCGAATATCTGCACGGTCAATGAATTATTCGGGAATACATACTGTGATAACATAAGTTTATGTAGAAAATACGAGACCATTTATAAACGAAGATAATCGGAAAAGTCATGTAAGTAGTGAGATTATTCAAGGATTAAATTTAAAAGTCTACACTGAATCTATATAAGGGGGATAAGAAAGCAATTTCGATGAAAAATACTCATTAATTACTGATGAAGAACGTATTATACCGGATCAAGTCTACCTATGCCTGAGTAAAAGTAAGTACAACTGAGATTTACATCATCCTAAAATATTACTATCAGAATATTAATGTAAATTAATAGTTTCAACGATATTATTTAGAAATAATATAACTGCAAACAATACGAATCATTAGCATCAAAATCGGTATAGTTTAGTATAGTAGTATTTCACTTTATTCTCACTTAACCCAATGCATTTATCGTATATTAAATTATGTCTAAAAACTTCCTTTGCAATGGCCATTTCCGATTCCTACTTTATGGCGTTATAATTAATAACAATATTCATAACATCTCTGATGAAAGCAGGAAGATCCCAATTACCACCATTTCAATAACTAATACTATTATCAAAGACAACTCAACCATTCTATAGCCAGAAAAATCTTGCTAGCCGGAATTCGTACCTTGGTGTTGGAGTCCTAGCACAGTGACCACTTTCTCACCGCACTCGGTGTGTTTGGTATTTTGCCCTTAGTTTCTCTTAAGATCGACAGATAAGCTCCTGCGTCCTGTCTCGCGTGCCACCTCATAGTGTGGCTTCTTTAGATGATGTTCCTTTTAGGAGGGGAAGCTTTAAGTAACGTATGCCTCAATTTCATACTACATACATTGTGATACATTGTAACCAAAAAGCTCATACGGGCAGCCAAACCCGTTGCAGCCCGCCTTTCTTGAAGGACCATATTATAATTGAATATCAAGAAAGTGTAACTTTCATTTAAATGAACAACAAATATCTACACAGGAAATAAAATTATATCCTTGAACGATGTTAGGATTATACGTATATGTTGGATTGCCTTTCGTGTGTGAAAATTGTGCTTTTAATTCTATGCCTATTATGTATCGTCTTTTCTATTTTAATAACATATATTTATTCTGTCATCTTATCCATACAGAATTTAAAATTAAGTTAAATTTTCGTTTTTTTAATTAATACGTAGTACCTTACGTAATGATATGGGATACTGCTGGGGAAACGATAAATGTCCATGAAGAACCAAATGTTTTCATTCACATAAGCATGAAAAATGTACGTACAGTGGAGAGTATTTAACTAAATTATACCTCAAAGTGGAATTTTCATTTTTCCTGCATCCAATTTCGCCATGTCGGCAACATCTTAAATTAAATACAAATTAATAATGTTTTTATTTGCACCCTTCCCAAGATAAAAACTTTGGCTACGACCATTATTTACGTGGAATACAAATTTGTTTGCAGTTCAAATAACATACGCCGTGATGAAAGTATGAAGTTTTTGAAATATTTTTCAATATTCTTTTGTTTGTAATATTAATATACATCAAGAACATTTAACTTTCATCAAAATAAACAACAAAAATCTACTCATAAAATACGCTGATTTCCTTGAACGAACTTTGGATTACGTTTTTCTACGTATCAGCTGGATGATTCTTCGTAAGTAAAACAATTTCTGCGATTAAAAATGTATGCTTACTATGTTTACTCTTTTCTATTGTATTCACCTCAAATTATTTTTTCATATTCTGCAAACGGGCTTTAGAATTAAGTTCTTTTTCTACGTTTTTCAAAATTATTTACATAGATACGTTACCTGTAGCATATTTGTTTGTTTATATAATTAGAAACGGAGCTCATTGTCGTGGTAGATGCCATTTAATGAACATAGGATTCAATTTCATTATGTCTGGCACTGAACCGAATACTTCACAGGTAATCGTCTATTTATTTTCCGCATTTTTATCTTATGCAGATTTTTATTCTAACTTTGCTTTGATTGGCGTATTTTCTTAAATTGATTTAACAAATGCACATTCATTAGGAATCAACTCCAAATCTCCCGTATCAAATAAGCGTAGAAGGCCTTTGAAATCCAAAGGGGGACGTCCTAAAACCTTGAACGACCTTCGGATTATGTAGTTCTACGTGTTCGCTGGATAATTTTTGTAAGTAAAAACAATTTCTGCGTTTATCATCGCATGCAAAATATTTTCCCAACATCTCCATATGGGCTTTAAATTCAACTTCTTTTTCTACATTCTTCAAAATTATTCAACTACGTTGCCTAATTTCTATTTGTTTATTAAATTAGAAACGGAGCTCATAGTGCCGCTTTAGACGCCATTTAATGTGCATAGGATTCAATTGAAGTATGCCTTGCACTGAACCGAGTACTACAGGTAACGAATCATCTATCGATTTCTCGCCTTTTTATCTTACGAAGACTTTTATTATTACTTAAATTTGTTTGGCGCATTTCTTTAATTTAATTTTATGTATGCGTATTCTTTAAGGTCTCAACTGAAAAACTCCCGTCTAAATTAAACGTGAAAGGCTTTCGAAATAATTATTATATTATTAGATGAAACTCGATCTCATATTTGAAAATTAGGTATACGATAGACAGTAGTATAATTAAAAAGACACATATCCCTTCATAATTTTCTTTGCTTGCAGTTTGCAAGCACCCATTTACTAGTTCATATATATACCTATATAGATAGATAGGATACAAATTCACAGCCTAAACTACAAGCGTCATTGATCTGAAATTTTTATGACATATTGGCCATAACGTGAAACCCCCAGGAAAAAAGAGACTTTGATCCTCAGTGTCATAGGTTCGATTCCAGAGGGCCCCAAAGTCCCGATTTTTCCCGTTTGAATGCATTGCCGTGATTTTCGGGAATTAAAAAAAAATACTTTCTGGATAGGTAGAGAAGTAAAACTCAAGGTGCCTATATTTATGGTCTTGGACTTTCGAAAACATCAATGACTTTTACAAAAGTTATCCTGGGTTCGATGCTAGGACGATGCAAAGATCTGCCCTTTAAAATACATGGGAGCCGTTTTTCATTATTTTTTTAGATGCACTTATCGAAATGATAGGATGTTCGTGCTTGGCTGGAAGATGTATGGTACGAATAAGTTTTAGAAAAAAATTTTCATAAGACCGTACTGTTCCTGGGTTCGAAGCCAGAGCACAATAACGTTTCTCTCATAAGGTATATAAAGGAAAAGTAGGACGTCATTTGAGGCAGTTGTAACCAATATTTCTGCTTGAATTTGCATACGCGGTTAGAGATGGTGTTTTTCTTTTGTGCTGCATAGAAAGTATTGCCTGAAAGACCCGGGTTCGATGCCGGGCAGTAAAAATATCACCCATATATAATACTATGGGGTATCTTTTCATAATTTTTTTATGCATTTATCGATATGTAAGGGAGCTCTTGCTTAGATGGAAGATGTATATTAACACTTTGTTTAAGAAAAAAAATAGATAAGACCATGCTGTTCCTGGGTTCGATGCCAGAGCACATTATAATTTCTCAAATAAGGAGTGTATGTGAATAGTAGGACGTCGTTTGAGGTAGTTGCACCTAATAGTTTTGCTTGAATTTTCACACATAGTTTGATATAGTAATTTTCTATTTTGCTGCATAGTAAGTACACCAGGAAGACCGGGGTTCGCTGCCAGGTGATTAAATTGCAGCGAATTCTACGAATATTTTGAATTTTTTTTTTCTTTTGATGTCCGTCCCGGTATATGATGCCGATATGAAATTAGTGTTGTCGATCTGCTTGCAGTATGCAAGCTACATTTTACTCGTATCATATATATATATATACGAGTAAAATGTTGCTTGCATACTGCAAGCAGATCGAAAACACTAATTTCATATCGGCATTATATCGGTCCTCAAAAAAAAAAAAAGGATTTAATTTTTTCTTAATATTCGCTGAAATTTCATTGTCTGGCATCGAACCCGGGTCTTACTGGTAAACCTACTATGAAATAAAGTAGAAGATCACCATCCCTAACTATGTGTGAAAATTCAAGCTGAAATATTGGCTACAACTGCCTCAAAAGACGTTCTAATTTTCACGAATGTAAATGGCTCTCGGGACTCGAACCAAGGACGGTCTTGGAAATCTAAAAGATGTTTCTGAAAGTTACTTATGATCTCTATCTATATACCGAATTTCAAGTTTCTATATTATTAGCAAAGGCTTCAAAATAATTCCAAAAATCGGATCAACTTCTGATTGCAGAGACACCTGGTGTCGAACCCAGGACATGCTGTGAGCTGTGAATGCGCAGTTTGATTTATAAAGAGTTGCTCTTGTATCATGCACGGTTTGAAGTCGATATCTTTCCGGGAAGTATCTAAATTTTGTTTCCGTTATCTCCGTAAGAAATGCATTGAGAAGTGCAAATGGCCCTCTGGGATCGAACCAAGGACCATCAGCGAACATTTAAAATTTTAATTTGAAATATATTCATGATATCTAACCTCATGCCGAATTTCAAGTTTCCAGGCTATCGGCAAATGGTCCAAACAAAATCTTCAAAATCGCCACAATGCATTTTAAACGGCCGATATTTGCCCCAACCTAGCATCGAACCAAGGACAATATTCGAAGATGTCTTCTTGATTTTCGTTACATATCCACGGCATCTAGCGATCCCTCAAATTTGAACTCTCTACCTTTCCGGGAAGTGCCTCAAAAAAAATTTCGAAAATCTTCACCATATATCCTTATGGAGAAAATCGGGACTTTGGGGCCCTCTGGAATCGAACCCATGACACTGAGGTCCAAAATCGCAATTTTTCTGCTGGTTATACGTTATGGCCAATATGTCGTAAAAATTTCAAGCCATTGGCGCTAGTGGTTTAGCCTGTGACTTTGTATCCTATCTATATATAATAGATATATAGAGAGGATACAAAGTCACAGGCTAAACCACTCGCGTCAATGGCTTGAAATTTTTACGACATATTGGCCATAACGTATAACCTCCAGAAAAATTGCAATTTTGAACCTCAGTGTCATGGGTTCGATTCCAGAGGGCCCCAAAGTCCCGATTTTTCCCGTTTAAATGCATTGCTTTAATTTTCGGGAATTTTTAAAAAATACTTCCCGGATAGGTGGAGAATTAAAACTCAAGGAGCCTATATATATGACCATGATCTATCGAAAACATAAATGAGTTTTACGGAAAATATCCTGGGTTCGATGCTAGGTCGGGGCAAAAATCGGCCGTTTAAAATGCGTTGTGGCGATTTTTAAGATTTTTTTTGGACCCCTTTCCGAATGCATGGAAACTTGAAATTTGGCGAGGGGTTAGAAATCATAAATATATTTCATAATCAAATTTTACATATTCGCTGAGGGTTATTGGTTCGATCCCAGAGGGCCATTTGCACTCCACAATGCATTTCTTATGGGGATAACGGAAACACATTTTAGGTACTTCCCGGTATGATATCGACTTCAAACTTTGTATGAAATTAGATCAAGTCCTAGCAAGTCATTTTGTGCATTTACAGCTTCCAATACGTCCAGGGTTCGACACCAGGCGTATCTACAATCAGTCACTGATCCGATTTTTAAGAATTATTTTGAACCCCTTCCCAATAATATTAAAACTTGAAATTCGGCATATATTTAGAACTTATAGATACATTTCGAAAACACATTTTATATTTCCTAGATCGTCCTTGGTTCGAATCCAGAGAGCTATTAACATTCGTGAAAAGTAGGTCTTCGTTTGAGGCAGTTGCAGCCAATATTTCTGCTTGAATTTTCACACGTATTTAGAGAAGATGATCTTCTGATGTGCTGCATAGAAATTTCACCAAAAAGACCCGGGTTCGATGCCAGACGATTAAATTGAAGCGAATTTTAAGAATATTTTCAATCCTTTTTTTCCTTTCCGGGACCGTCCCGATATAATGCCGTTATGAAATTAGTGTTGTCGATCTGCTTGCAGTATGCAAGCTACATTTTACTCGTATCTATTATATATAGATGCTTCTCCGGATTCATTCATATATATAGATAGGTATATAGATAGATAGGATACAAATTCACAGCCTAAACCACAAGCGTGATTGATTTCAAATTTTTAATGCGTATTGGCCATAACAATTAACCGCCAGAAAAATTGTGATTTTGATCCTCAGTGTCATGGGTTCGATTCCAGAGGGCCCCAAAGTCCCGATTTTTCCCGTTTAAATGCATTACTTAGATTTTCGGGAATTTTTAAAAAATACTTCCCGGATAGGTAGAGAATCGAAACTCTAGGAGCCTTTATATATGGACATGATCTATCGAAAACATAAATGAGTTTTACAGGAAATAACCTGGGTTCGATGCTAGGTGAAGGCAAAAATCGGCCGTTTAAAATGCATTGTGGCGATTTTTAAGATTTTTTTTGGACCCTTTCCCGATGTCATGGAAACTTGAAATTCGGCATGAGGTTGGAAATCATACATATATTTCATAATCAAATTTTACATATTCACTGATGGTCCTTGGTTCGATCCCAGAGAGCCATTTACATTCCTCTATGCATTTCTTATGGAGATAACAGAATTGGGTTTTAGCTACTTCCCGGCATGATATCGACTTTAAACTTTGTATGAAATAAGATTAAGTCTTAATAAATCATAATAAGCATTCACAATTACCAAAATTTCCTGAGTTCGACACCAGGTGTCTCTACAATCAGTAAATTATCCGATTTTTAAGAATTAATTTGAACCCCTTCCCAATAATATTAAAACATGAAATTAGTCATATAGATAGAGAACATAGATACATTTCAAAATTATGTTTTAGATTGCCTAAATAGTCCTTGGTTCGAATCCAGAGAGCAATCTACCTCCGTGAAAAGTAGGACGTTGTTTCATGCAGTTGCAGTCAATAATTCTGCTTGAATTTTCACACATAGTTAAAGATAGTGATCTTCTATTGTGCTGCATAGTAGTTTCACCAGTAAGACCCGGGTTCGATGCCAGACGATGAAATTTCAGCGAATTTTAAGAAAAATTTCAATCTTTTTTTTTTTTTGAGGACAGTCCCGATATGATGCCGATATGAAATAAGTATTGCCGATCTGCTTGCAGTATGCAAGCTACATTTTACTCGTATATATATATGAATATCTATTATATATAGATGCTTCTCCGGATTCATTCATGTATCCATATATATATATATATAGAGAGGATACAAACTCACAGCCTAAACCACAAGAGTGATTGAGCTGAAATTTTTACGGAGTATTGGCCATAACGTGTAACCACCAGAAAAATTGCGATTTTGATCCTCAGTGTCATGGGTTCGATGCCAGGGGGCTCCAAAGTCCCGATTTTTCCCGTTTAAATGCATTGCTTTGATTTTCGGGAATTTAAAAAAAATACTTCCCGGATAGGTAGAGAATCAAAACTCAAGGAGCCTTTATATATGGTCATGATCTATCGAAAACATAAATGAGTTTTACGGAAAATAACCTGGGTTCGATGCTAGGTCGATGCAAATATCTGCCGTTTAAAAAGCATTGTGGCGATTTTTAAGATTTTTTTTGGACCCTTTCCCGATGGCATGGAAACTTGAAATTCGGTATGAGGTTAGATATCATAAATATATTTCATAATCGATTTTTATGCTTTCCCTGATGTTCCTTGGTTCGATCCCAGAGGGCCATTTACATTCCTCAATGCATTTCTTATGGAGATAACGGAAACAAGTTTAAGGTACTTCCCGGCATGCTCTCGACTTAAAACTTTGCATGATAGAAGATCCAGTCTTAACAAATCTAACTATGCATTCATAGCTATCAATGTGTCCTGGGTTCGACACCAGGTGTCTCTGCAATCAGAAGTTGATCCGATTTTTAGGAATTATTTTGAAACCTTTCCCAATAATGTAGAAACTTGAAATTTGGCATATAGATTGAGATCAATAATAACTTTCAGAAAAATTTTTTAACTTTCCAAGATCGTCCTTGGTTCGAGTCCCGAGAGCCATTTACATTCGTGAACATTAGAGCGTCTTTTGAGGCAGTTGTAGCCAATATTTCTGCTTGAATTTTCACACATAGTTAGAGATGGTGATCTTCTATTGTGTTTCATAGTAGGTTTTCAGTAAGACCCGGGTTCGATTCCAGACGATAAAATTTCAGCGAATTTTAAGAAAAAATTAAATCCTTTTTTTTTTCTTAAGAGGACCATCCCGATATGATGCCGATACGAAATTAGAATTGCCGATCTGCTTGCAGTATGCAAGCAACATTTTACTCGTATCTATTATATATAGATGCTTCTCCGGATTCATTCATATATATACCTATATAGATAGATAGGATACAAATTCACAGCCTAAACTACAAGCGTCATTGATCTGAAATTTTTAAGACATATTGGCCATAACGTGAAACCCCCAGGAAAAAAGCGACTTTGATCCTCAGTGTCATGGGTTCGATTCCAGAGGGCACCAAAGTCCCGATTTTTCCCGTTTAAATGCATTGCTTTGATTTTCGGGAATTTTTAAAAAATACTTTCCGGATAGGTAGAGAATCGAAACTCAAGGAGCCTATTAATATGGTCATGATCTATCGAAAACATAAATGAGTTTTACGGAAAATATCCTGGGTTCGATGCTAGGTCGGGGCAAAAATCGGCCGTTTAAAATGCATTGTGGCGATTTTTAAGATTTTTTTTGGACCCCTTCCCGATGGCATGGAAACTTGAAATTTGGCATGGGGTTAGATCTCATAAATATATTTCATAATAAATTTTTTTTTATTCGCTTATGGTCCTTGGTTCGATCCCAGAGGGCCATTTGCACTCCAGAATGCATTTCTTATGGGGATAACGGAAACAAATTTTAGGTACTTCCCGGCATGCTATCGACTTAAAACTTAGCATGATAGAAGAACCAGACTTAACAAATCAAACTATGCTTTCATAGCTATCAATGTGTCCTGGGTTCGACACCAGGTGTCTCTGCAATCAGAAGTTGATCCGATTTTTAGGAATTATTTTTAAACCTTTCCTAATAATATAGAAACTTGAAATTTGTCATATAGATTGAGATCAATAATAACTTTCAGAAACATTTTTTAAATTTCCAAGATCGTCCTTGGTTCGAGTCCCGAGAGCCATTTACATTCGTGAACATTAGAGCGTCTTTTGAGGCAGTTGTAACCAATATTTCTGCTTGAATTTTCACACATAGTTAGAGATGGTGATCTTCTACTGTGTTTCATAGTAGGTTTTCCAGTAAGACCCGGGTTCGATTCCAGACGATGAAATTTCAGCGAATTTTAAGAAAAAATTAAATACTTTTTTTTTCTTATGAGGACCGTCCCGATGTGATGCCGATATGAAATTAGTATTGCCGATCTGCTTGCAGTATGCAAGCTACATTTTACTCGTCAATTATATATAGATGCTTCTCCGGATTCATTCATATATATACCCAGATAGGATACAAATTCACAGGCCAAACCAAGAGCGTCATTGACTTGAAATTTTTACGACGTATTGGCCATAACGTGTAACCACCAGAAAAAATGTGATTTTGAACCTGAGTGTCATGGGTTCGATTCCTGAAGGCCCCAAATTCGCGATTTTCCCCATAAGATTACATGGCGGGGATTTTCGAAAATTAATTTGAGGCACTTCCCGGAAAAGGAGAGAGTTGAAACTCGAGGGATCGCTAGATGCCGCGCATATCAAAAGGAAACCATAAAGACATCTACGAATATTATCCTTGGTTCGATGCTAGGTCGGGGCAAAAATCGGCCGTTTAAAATGCATTGCGGCGATTTTTAAGAATTTTTTTGAACCCTTTTCCGATGGCATAGAAACTTGAAATTCGGTATGAGGTTAGATACCATAAAAATATATCATAATCGAATTTTACATATTCGCTGATGGTCCTTGGTTCGATCCCAGAGGGACATTTAAATTCCTCAATGCATTTCTTACGGAGATAACGGAAACAAATTTTAGGTACTTCCCGGCGTGATATCGACTTCAAACTTTGCATATAGAAAGATCAAGTCCATACAAATCAAACAGTACATTCACAGCTATCAATGTGTCCTGGTTTCGACACCAGGTGTCTCTGCAATTAGAAGTTGATCCGATTTTTAGGAATTATTTTGAAACCTTTGCCAATAATATAGAAACTTCAAATTCGGCATATAGATAGAAATCATAAATAACTTACAGAAACATGTTTTAGATTTCCAAGATCGTCCTTGGTTCGAATCCAGAGAGCCATTTACATTCGAGAAAGGTAGAACGTCGTTTGAGGCAGTTGTAGCCAATATTTCTGCTTGAATTTTCACACATAGTTAGAGATAGTGATCTTCTATTGCGCCGCTTAGTAAGTTCACCAGGAAGACCCTGGTTCGATGCCAGACGCTAAAATTGCAGCGAAATTTAAGAATATTTTCAATCCTTTTTTTTTTCTTTGGAGGACCGTCCCGAAATGATGCCGATATAAAAATAATATTGCCGATCTGCTTGCAGTATGCAAGCTACATTTTACTCGTATATATATATATATATCATCATCATCATCATCAGCCATTTTCAATCCGACGTCGGATGTAGGCCTCCCCAAGTACTTTCCAATTTTCTCTGTCCTGAGCTTCTCGTTGCCACGTTACACCTAAGTACTTGATGATGTCTCTGTTCCACCTGTCCATAGGTCGTCTTCTTGGTCTCTTCACATCTCTTGGTATCCAGTTGAGAACGGCAGATGTCCAACGGCTGTCGTTTCTTCTTGCAATATGGCCGGCCCACCTCCATTTCAGTGATCTTACCTTATCTATTATGTCTGTAACTCCAGTCATTATTCTCACCCAAGTGTTTCGTTTCCTGTCTCTTCTTGTGATTCCCAGCATACAGCGTTCCATGCTCCTTTGCGTTGTCTTAAGTCTCTGGGTTATTGCAGCATTTAACACCCAAGTTTCACTTCCATAGGTCAAGACAGGTAAAATGCATTGGTTGAAGACCTTCCTCTTCAAAACCATTGGCATTCTTGACTTCAGAATGCGTGAGTTCCTTCCAAATGCGCGCCAGCCAAGTTTCATTCTTCTGTTTACTTCATTAATCCTGTTTTTCTCTCCTGTTGTTACAAGTTGTCCCAGGTATGCGTATTCCAAGCAAACATCCAGAGGTTTTCCTTGAAGTTTGACTGGCTCTTGCACTGTAAAAGAATTCTACATTACCTTTGTTTTTGTTAGGTTTATCCTGAGTCCTATCTTCTGTCCTGCTGTGTTTAGCTCTTCAAGTCTTGAAGTTAGATCTTCTGCGTTAGCTGCAAAGAGAACTATATCATCTGCAAAACGGAGGTGACTGATGTACTCCCCATTTACTCTTAACCCCTTCTCTTCCCAATCAAGGGTTTTAAAAACTTCTTCTAAAATGGCTGTGAACAAGATGGGAGATAGACCGTCACCTTGTCGAACTCCCTTCTCAATCTTGAATTCATCGGTCTCTTCATGAAGCATTACAGAAGCTGTGGCATTCTCGTAGACACTGCGCAAGAGGCGGATGTACTCAGAATCTATCCCTTGATTCTTCAGAGCTTTCAGAGTGGAGGAGGTACTTACCGAGTCGAAGGCCTGTTCATAATCTACAAAGCAAAGGACGAGTGGCATCTCGTATTCATTCGTTCTGTTTATAATTTCCTGCAATGTGTGGATGTGGTCCATAGTGCTGAAGCCTTTCCGGAATCCCGCTTGTTCTCTAGGCTGGGCTGAAGACAGGGTCATCTTAAGACGTTCCGCTATTATCCTCATGAATGTTTTGTAGACAACTGGAAGGAGGCTAATGGGGCGATAGTTCTTCAAATCTTCTTTGCTTCCTTTCTTGTGCAGAAGGGCAATCCTTGCGTGGTTCCATTCCTTGGGAATCATTCCTTGTTTTAGACAATTACTGAATAATTGTGCTAAAATATTAGCAATCTCTGTTCCACCAGCTTTCAGATATTCCGCCAACACCCCATCTGCTCCTCCTGCTTTCCCATTCTTCATCTGCTTAATCGCCGCCATTACTTCTTCTGGGAGGATTGAGAGGAGATTTTGTGAGATTTGGCTTTCATCTTGGTTCTCCTCTTCGGCGTTTCCTATCTTCTTGTATAGGTTGCCAAAGTATTCTGCTACAATCCTCAATATTGCTGGTCTGTTATATGTTGTGGTGCCATCTCCTTTCTGTAAGGCTAAAATCTGTTTCTTACCAATTGCTAGGCGTCTTCTAGCCCTCTTTATGCTTTTGTTATTTTCTATGGCCTCTTGCACAATCTTTTCATTAAAATTCCTCACGTCTTCCTTGATTGCTACTCTGATGGCTTTGCAAAGCTCGGCATATTCGATATTATCTCTTGGAGTGTTTAAATTCTTCAGCTCCTTCCGTCGTTTCATCATTTTCCGGGTTCTATCACTAAATTTCTTATCCTTAGGTTTTCTTGGCATGCTTGCTACTTCCTCTGCCGCTTTCTTTACAATTTCCATAACTTTGGTTTCGAGTTCTTCCTCCTGAAGTGCTGAGAATCTATTTCTAAGTTCCAGCTGAAACTTTTTCTCGTTATCTGATAGTTTATCAATATTTATCTCCTCCTTCTTGCAAGAAACCAACTTCTTTCGTTCCATTCGGGGGTTAATATTGATTCTGCATCTAACAATTCTGTGGTCACTTCCAGTGTTGAAATTATTCAATACTTCACAGTTAGTTACAGTGTAGAGTCTGTTTACCAATATGTAGTCTATTTTATTTTTTGTTCCATTGGGACCTCTCCACGTCCATTTCCTTGTAGGATTTTTCTTAAAGTCTGTATTTGTTATATACATATTGGTGCATTCTGCAAACTCTACTAAGCGGTGACCTCGCTCATTTCTCTGGCCCAGTCCATATTGCCCTGCGACAGTGTCATCAGTTTCCCGCTGCCCTACACGAGCATTAAAATCTCCCATAATGACTTTATAGTAGTGGGCCTCCTTGTCATGTTCAGTGCCGAGAGTTTGGTAGAAGTTTTCAATTTCCTCTTCGCTGCTTGCCGCTGTTGGTGCGTAGACTTGGATGACCTGTACTGAGTAACGCTCATTGATCTTTAGTATGAGTTTACAAATTCTATCTGATACACCTTCGATTTTCACCACATTATCCTTCCATCTCTTGTTGATCAAAAATCCAACGCCTCCATTTCTTCCATCCTTGGTACCCCTGTAAAAGAATAAGTGTCCTTCCTTCAGTGTAAGTAGCTCCTCTGATTTTCTTCTGACTTCGCTGAGACCGATGATATCCCATTTTATCTTCTCTGCTTCATTGAGTAGTTCCAGCAGTCGTTCTTCACTCTTCAAGCTGCGGCAGTTGTAGGTTGTGAATTGCAGGGTAGTAATTCTTTTCTTCATGATGGACCTCTTCAATGCCACCACCTCCCGGACATCCGAATGGGTGGTGCTTTTACGTCCGGATAAATTTCCATTAAAGAAGCTCATCATGAAAATTGTACTTGTATTTGGGGGGGTTAGGACAATAATTCACCAGGCTGCCCTACTGCCGGTTGGTGAATGCCCCTTTCATTATTTGGCCGGAGATATTGTTGAAGCCTTCTTAGCATGGTTGAACCTGGGCTATGCATCGCCTCCAACCTCCGTTAACACCCCTCCGCCCCGATGAGGCAATGAACTGTGGCGGTGATGAGGAGGGGATATATATATATGTATATATATATATATATATATATATATATATATATATGGGTCATTCCACGCCTATTCGACAAGGAAATCGGCAAAATTGACCCTTGAGGTAACCGATTTTGACCAAATTTGGCAGATCGCTTTGATTTGATAACAAACTGAAAACCCCCTAGCCGTTTTGTAATTAACGCATTTGTTTATGAAATATTGCAATGTTTAAAAATTGAAATTTTACAAAAGTGCCTTCGTATTCGAAGCCATATCTCCGGTAATATAGAAGCTAAACATACACAACTTAGCTTAATTTAAAGGTCTTGTGTTAGAAAAGATAATCATAGGAAGGTTTTATAAAATTTAAACAATTTAATATAGTTTATAGCAATTTAAAATTTTCAAATCGATTTTTGACGGTGTATGTCTCCTAAAAGGTGGTGCTGCTTATCCTAATTAATCATCGAATATATTTTATAATCTTTAAATCATTTTTGTCTTCATCGAAGAAAGACTTCATTCAAAGGATATGAGATTAGATCTTTAGGTGACATTGTAACCTTAATTATAATTTTATTTACTTTGTTCATAGGTTTGGAAAAAAGTATAGCCTGGAAACAGCTATCTACCAAAAATTATGAGGCAAGTATTACGATCAAGACTGTATCAAGAGTAATTATCAATTGGGATTTCCCCGTTGAGAATCAACGGGCACTTCTGCTAGTCTATATTATATAACAGAGTGTGTGGGTGTATGTTCGCTAAAAACTCGAGAACCGAGAGTCGCAAAACTTTGCAATTTTCCACATTATTAAAGGTCGACCCCGCGCAGAGTATAGGCTACTTTTTATTTCCCCTAGGTCAACGGTTCGAACCCAGACGGGTGAAAGAGTTTCCATAAGAAATACACGTAAAGTTCATTTCTTTTGCAAAACTAAATCAGAAAGAACAGTTGTAGGAAGTCGAAAATAGCATCAAAAGAAGGAAAATAGATTATAAATAAATGTTCTTATTTTGGTCAAGAAATATCATTTGCGATTCGATATTGCGAGAATTTTGATAAAATATACGAAACTTTTATGTAGATTACCATGTAGTAAACTACAAAAACAATTTATAAGCTTTAAAATTCTAACTACAACGAATTGCCCTCTAGCTGATGCGTTATCGTTTCGGACTTATAGGGAAAAAGTTCGGCGTTCAAATCCCGATTAGAGCAACTTTTTTTCAACAAATAAATGATTGCTGGCTACATGTACAAGGAGTTTTAAGCAGGTCTATTGAAAAGCAAACTTCCTTAACATTCCTAAACATTTTTCGGTTGTCAGTTAATTTTGAGGCGAACCAGGCGTATTGTAGCATATCAGTCAAAATGGGAGATGATGTTGGGTGTGAACTATGGATTGAATTTCGATGCAATCTTCCCGGGAAGTAATTTCAAGTAAATGACGCCTGTTCTATAGCCTGTGAATTGGTATCCTATCTATCTATATGAATGAATCCGGAGAAGGAATTATATATAATGGATACCCATTTTCTTTTGTTTCGCATGCATCGCTGTCGCATTTTTAATCCAAGTAGGGGTTACTTTAAGAAAGTCTTGGTTATTTTCATACATATATACACACATTCACACGGTCTCATTCACTAATAGACTGTCACTTTGAAGCATTTGTTTAGTACGGTTTTCTTTTGGGTCAGGTGGTCTCACTTGGTACTTTGCACCACAGAGTGAACCCACTTCTTTTGTTACGCATGCTTCGCTGCCGGAATTTTAAACTAAGGCATGGTTATTATATGAAAATAATGGTAATTTACATCCATACATACACACATTCACATGATTTCATTTACTTATAGCGGACAGTTTGAAGTAGTTGGTAATTAGTATTTGGTTTATCGTTTGGAGCTTTTGTATTAGTATTTGTATTTAACAGTACTTCCTTCTCCTGTTGAGATTCAACGGGTATATAATATATTTCTTTCTATTTCGAGTGATATATAATTTATTTCTGCAATTTATGTTAAATGTTTGATTTATGTGTCCCCCTGTACCTGTATGAAAACGTTACTTTAAATGTGGTACTGCTTATCCCAATGTGATCTTAGAGTATACTTATATATTCTCAGTTGAAGAAATTTTTCATTCAAAGTATGAGATTGAATATTGAGTTGGAGCGGCTTTGTAAACTTAATTGTAACTTACATTTCTTGATATATTGGTTTGGAAAGTCTGGTATTCGCTATTCACCAACAATTATGAAGCATTTGTTACGATCAAGGTTATTACACTGGTATTTATGAAATTAAATATCCCCGTTGAGAATCAACGGGGGCCTCCCTAAGTCCAACCCCTACGTCCTCGTCGTGGGAGGTGGTAACTAGAAAAGTAGCAGTGTGCTTGCCAGGGTGATGTACAGTTGGAACATATAGTCCCGTGACCGCTAAGGTAGCAGAGAAGGCCTGGTGAGAACTGCGTAACCCTAGGCTAACTGGTGAAGTCATCGCTGGGCTGATCACCCGCATGCTGGCTGACTCAAAGGAATAAAGGTAGCCTTGGACAGGATTGGACAACAAGAACCGGCGAGTAAGCGGACTATGAGAATTGGAACATGGAATGTAAAGACGATGAACGGTAAGGAAGTGGAAGTTATAGAGGAAATGAAAAAATATGGACTGGAAATACTGGGATTAAGCGAAGTTAAAAAGAAAGGTAATGGGAAAATTCAGTTGGAGAAGGGATACGTACTATTGTATGCAGGAGTCTCCCCGGGAAAAAGAGCTAAAGAAGGAGTTGGAGTTATTTTAAGTGAAGGAATGGAAAAAAGGGTGAATACATGGGAACCAGTAAATTCCAGAATAATTATTGTTAGACAGGACCTTGAAAGCAAGATTACTTTAATACAAGTATATTCTCCAACTGATGATAGCGAGATCCTTGAAAACGAGGAATTCTATGCACAACTACAAAGAACAGTCGATACAGAGAATGAAGGGAATAGACAAGTAATACTGATGGGCGATTTTAATGGCCACACCGGAAATAATATGTCAAGAGCGCATGGATGTATGGGACCTTATGGAGAAGAGAAAACAATAAATGAAAACTGACTGAGACTAATAGAATTTTGTGTAGAAAATCAACTTCTACAAGGAAACTCACTATTCCCACATAAAAGAATACACAAAATAACTTTTGAAGCCGAGGGAAGAGATGCTAAAAGCATAATATAATATATTCACACACACTCCGAAATGCCATTATGGACGTAAAAGTGATTAGAGGTGCAGAACTTGGAAATGACCACAGACTTCTAATTGCTAAGACAAGGATTAGGAAAGAAAAGGTAGAGAAACATAAGAAGATTGAGAAAATTGAAGTGAAGCAGACCCTGGAATTAAAAAGAAATATAAAGAGATCATTCGACAAAAATTAGAGGATTTTGAAATAAATGAAACCTCTGAACTAAATCATACGTGGAAAAATCTTAAGAATATAATAATAGAGACAGCAAGTGAAGTGTGTGGGAAAGTAAAGATCAATACAAAATGGAAGAGAACGAACTGGTGGACAGAGGAAGTGAAGGCGAAAGTTCAGCAGAAAAAAGACGCCTGGAAACAATATTTGAGAACAAAGTCAGAAGAAGATAGACTTGATTATGTACAGAAACGGAATGATTGTGAGCTGGCCGTTAAACAAGCAAAGCAAAAGTCATGGGAAAACTTTGGAAATGAAATTGAACACAATTTTGTAGAATGGAGGAAACAATTCTGGAATGCAATTAAAGCATGGGAAGCCAGCTAAAAATATAAAAAATGAAGAGAATGTACTGGTGTCAGACAGGAAAGGTATCCTGAAAAAATGGAGAAAACATTATGAGAAAACCTTCCGGGAAGAAAATTGTGTAGATTTAATGAATACGATACAAGAACAGGAAGGAGAAAACGATGAGATTACAATAACTCAAGGAGAGGTGCAGGAAGCAATGAAAAAAATACGAACGTATTTCGTTCGATGATATAGCCCCGGAATTCATTAAATTTGGTGGTAAAAATATGATACGTGTAATCACAAAAATCTTTCAGAGGGCATGTAGAACAATAAATATCCCAGAAGAGTGGAAAACCAATATTATAGTACCAGTTTTTAAAAAAAGGTAATAACAAAGAATGCAAAAACTATCGGCCAATATGCCTTTATTCGATTATTTACAAATTATATACTAGAATACTGGAGAAAAAACTTAGAAAAATCATAGAAAGTAAACTTGAAGAGGAACAAGCAGGTTTTAGACCTGGAAGACAAACTCAAGACCACATTTTTACCTTAAGAACGCTAATAGGAAAAACAATTGAGAAAAACAAAAAGCTTTACCTAGCATTTCTAGAGTTGAAAGCAGCTTTTGATACAGTACTGCGAAAGTACCTTTGGGAAGCCCTGCATAAGAAAAAGGTACCCGATAAATGTTATTAAAGTAATCCAAAGTCTATATCCCGGAGCAAAGGGAATAGTTAGAATTGAGGGAAATGTTTCTGGGGAATTCTGGATGGAGAAAGGTATAAAACTAGGAGATAGCCTAAGTCCACTCCTATTTATAAATTTTATGGATGTAATAATACAGACCTGCAAAGAAAAAACAATAAAAACTAAATTTGGATTTTGGAAATTAAAACCGATATATATACGGGTATTAATGTACGCCGACGATATAGTCTTAATCTCAGACAGCGAGGAAAACTTGCGAAACAGCGTATCAGAATGGGGAGATGAACTGGCTAGGAAGAAAATGGAGATAAGCAAAAGTAAGTTTATTTGTATTTCAAAAGATGGAAATCAGAATATATCTATTAAGTATAAAAATGATACATTAGAACAAGTAGAGACATTTGAATATCTAGGAACAATTTTCTCGTGTTATGGAAGATATGAAGATGAGATTTTACATAGAGGACGAAAGGAAAATGCCGTATACAACCAATTTAATAAAACTATATTAGGAAAGAAAGAGATATCCAATAAAACGAAAATGCAACTGTGTCAGTCGATATTAGTCCCCACCCTATTATATGGAATAGAAAGTGTGCCCTGGCAGGATAAGCACGCAAAAAGGATCCAGACTTGCGAGATGAAATTTCTGAGGAAAAATATAAACAAAACCAGAAATTCCAAGTGAAAGAATAAGAGAAGAAGTGAAACAAAGGCCGCTTGAAAAAGTGATTGAAGAAAAGCAACTAAAATGGTACGGACATGCTTTCAGAATGGATGACAACAAGAAGTGCTGGAAGTCGAAGTTCAGGGAAAAAGGGGTAGACCGAGAATAACCTGGTAAGATGGAATTGAGAGGATGGGAAACCAGAGGGGCAAAACACCGAATGAGATGAGGAGAATGATGAGAAATCGGACGGAATGGGTGGAGAAGAAGAGATGATGAGCTGAGGCAGCCTCACAGACGCTGAAAGGCATAAAGGGGAAGAAGAAGAGAATCAACGGGTACTTCTGCTAGTAATAAATATAGCACTAGTGAATTACTCCATCAAAAATGACAGGATTAGAATTGAATATAGCAACCAAAAATATAAATAATTCTGATACTTCGTGGGGTACGAGTTGTCCAGTCTTATTTAACAGCGGAAGACATTGTTACGTGAATGTAGGGGAAGGGGTAATCCACATTATTAAGAATTGTTGTGGTCCTTGCTCTGGGCTCAAATTAAAGCTAAAAATGTAATACTTATTTATAAAACAGACTTTTTCTCTTGGTTTGAGTAATTTTCACGATATTTGCCGAAATACACGACGAAAAGGAAAATTCTCAACTTTTTGGAAAAAATTGCTAATTTTCGGAGAGGTGTTTCTCGGATAATTCTGAATGTACAGAGCTAATTTTGCATTTACATTGTAGGAAATATTATTTTCTTTATAAAAAGTAACAACATTTTCTGTTGAACACAGTTCCATTACAGCACAATTACAATTCATGCACTTATTTATCTTTAGGAGGCGACGTAATGCTTTGTATGTGAACTGTAGCATGGAAATGAGCAACTGCAAGTGCAGGATCTTTAAAGTAAGGAGCACCACCTTTAGACAACCCTTCTAAGAGCATTAAATTTAGTTTTCTAGGAATTCCACTGATAAACCTTCGATATTTGCTATCGATATTATTCACAGGCTTTTAAAGAGGAAGAAGTAAACAAGGCCTGAAAGGAAGTAAATCGAAATGTATTAAAGACTGAAAATGACAAAGCATTAAGACATTCCGAAATTTGGATTTTATGGAAGAAATATGTCGAAAATGCGACTACAATAATTTATATCTTATTGAATTAAGCTATGCACAGCCAGGATTTGACTAAGGGGTCCAAAGCCATGTAGTAAATTCGAAACTGCCCATTCCAGAGGCAGGAACTAGTTCAGGAAATGGCTACAGAACCACATTTCCGTGTATATATTGTGAGTTATCAGTGGGATATGCAACTATATTAATGCAAACATTTACATAATAATTTCCGTTTTTCTATACCTCGATGAATGAGCATTTTGTAAACTCTGCAGGTATTCTTCATCATATTATGCAATGTTTATAAATAATAAGAAGAGTGAAGAAAGCAGTTCGGGCATTTAAAAAATTGTCATTTAGATTAGAAAAACAAAGAGAAAATTTTTTGCCACACGGATACGATTCAAGATTCTGGGAAATGGAATCACAGAACTTCCAAGATCAGTGTCTCGGAGGCTTGGTTTTAAGGTTCGTTCCTTGACAAAGTATATTTATAATATCTACAATTAACCCATCGTAACAAACGCAATATATGCCCCCCAGCAATGATATGCGGGTCGGCAATCTGATGCCTCCCTAATGAGTTAAGTCACTCTGATACATTTACATGTTGCGATGAAACCTGGAGTGAGGGAAAATACCACAATTAACTCGAGTGTGAAAAATTAGAAAACAGACAATATTGACGGGCAGAAATTCCTTGTGGGTGCATACTTTGTATGTTAACAAAAAGAATTAAAACAATTCCAAATCATATGATTTGGAAGTTTTTTCTCATATGAGAAAAAACTTCAGAGCCTTTCCTTCCTCAAGAATGCTTCCTCCGAGGAAGAAAACAAATTTAATGTAGTTTAGTAATGGACATATTTCAAAGTAGTTGATATTAAAAAAAATCGATAGATCTGACTGCCTTACCGTAACAAAAATGAATTAAACATGGAAATGTGGGATTAATAAATGAATCGTTTGGAGCGGTCTTTTGCATGGACGGATAAATGAATCAACTGTGCTCGTGCTGTTGTCCCGCGACTCACTTGTTCTTTCATTTCAATTAATTGTCTCTTTTGAGACACGTCGGAGTCAATCTGGTGGCATTGTCACATGACATATTTTGGTCAACTGCCCCTAAACTGCAATATTTTTCTCTAAAAGATTTTATTAAACTTATTAAGCAATACAAAATTTATAGTTACGAAGTTGTTATGATTTTTTAGACTTTTCAATTACGTACTATTTTTTATTTTTATAATAATCTTATTATGCAAAATTATAATTTAATTTCATATTTCATTTTATAAGAACGTCATGATGGAATTAGTATAAGAAAGTTGCTTCAAAAGTAACAAGAGAAATACTGAAGTAAACCAATAAAACAAAATCGCTTATACGGAGAAGATTAAGAAAATGACTTCTAAACATATAGAAATTACGTTTTAGCGAAGGAAGATGGTAATATACTAACAATAAATTGTAATAATCGCTATAGTCAAAAGAAATGTGATTATTGAATTAAAACAGATTAATTTGTCCTTTCCAGACATTCTCTACTGAATAACTATGACCTCGAACTCTCTACAGAATTCCAAATAGTTCTTTACAACCCTTTTAATCCTCTTAATTAGGGGTCAATACGACCCCTGTTGGAGTGTTTCCTTCGGTGACACAGAATCTAATCAAGGTATTTCAACCAAATTTTCGTTTTGTAAAGATGTTTGTTATGATTATCTGAGAAGTTAGTTAATATCAAGTAATAAAAAGTACACAATTTTGCAGTGTTACCAATTTTACAAAAATAAATGTAAATAATTATCTAAGCAATATTATATAATTTATAAGCGTCTACACATAAAATAATTTATTGCTAAGTATGTACCATAAAATAATGAAAACCACATCACCTATACCAACTGAAAAAAATGAATTTCCAAAACATGTTTTCGCGGATATTTTTAAGGTATTACCGAATATTTTTCGAATGCATCTAAAATTCTTAAAATGCTCTCAGTGTTCACAAAATACTTGACTAATGCTCACTTCGTAAATCTGTGTCATATGTATCCAATAAAGTATAACAAAGAGCTACGCAATAAAAACTCAAAAAGTACTCAGTCGATTGACTTGAACAAAACGCTGCATACATGTACAAGAGTGTTTCTATTGCAAAAAAATGTTGATATTTCGTCCACGGTTCGATCCCAGACGAGTCAAAGCACTTCAATAAAAAATGCAGGTGAAGTTCATTTTTGCCGCAGCAGTTTTATTTCTTTTGCAAAATTAAATTAAAAAGAATTGTCATACGAAATTAAGACAAGCACCAAAAGAAGGGAAAATAAATAAAACATCTCATTTTGGCAGTGAATTATTATTTTTTAATTGAATTCTCGAGAATTTGAACGATAATAAACGATTTTTTTTATTATGAGGGTACAAACAACCGGTCCCCCTGACGACAAATGCCATTGTTGAATCCGAGTTCCTGTATTTTAGCCTATTCATGGTTAAGAAGAAGTCTGTTTGTTGTTTGGTTGATTTCGTTCACATTCAATTCAATCGTTGTTAAGTGATTTCAATTATCTGGCCCCGAAAATCAAATTGTGAGTTACTTTGTATTTAATTGATTGCTTCAATTCGATTAATTTATTACGTTATACAGTGGTACCTCGAGATACGAGTTTAATTCGTTCCAGAACCGAGCTCGTAAGTCAATCGTCTCGTATCTCAAACGAATTTCTCCCATTTAAAATAACTTAATTCGATTTAATCCGTTCCGGACCTATGAAAAAAACCCAAACCATTGTAAATTATGAATAAAGATATGTTTTTAAATATCAAATAAACATTTATAATTAACAAATACATAACAAAATATGAAATAAAGAAATAAAAGAGTTATTTAGCATAATAGTCTTACTCTGGAGACAGACGAGTGCGGCTAACGAAGGTGAACGGCGAGGAGGAGGGAGGGGGGAAGACACTCTAGACACGTACGTAAACGGCGCTTTTTTAGAACTTAAAACTATTTTCGTAAATTTATAACTAAAACTACACTTTCCTTATTTCAAATGAAAGAAAAAACTTAAAACAATGCACTTAACTTTAAACTTAAACTAAGCTTAACATTTACGGAAATTCAATTATCACTTGTTTTTGCCTTCTTGGCTGCACTTGGCTTGGAAACACGGCTCGTATCTCGGATTTGGGCTCGTATCTTGAACGAAAATATGGCCCGAGCTCCGGATCGTATCTCAAAAAAACTCGTATGTTAGGCTGCTCGTATCTCGAGGTACCACTGTATTCCAATTGATCGTTGTCTGTGTTTTCGCGGGCCATAGTTTGCGTTTCACGAGTTGAAGGAGAGAAAATTTGTTGATTTCGTTTACATTGAGGTGCATAATCAATCGTTGGAAGAGATTCAAATTATCTATTTTGAAAAACGAAATCGTCTTTGTTTTCGCGGGCCCTAGTATGCGTTTTACAGGTTGAATCGAGCAACTCAATCGTCTCAATAATGCAAAGAACTATTAGATCCACGGCTAAGACGTATGCAGTTGCAATGATGATCGAGCTTCATATCCTTAAATTATAATAAAAATATTTTGCAAAATAATCAGGTTCCATTCGTTGGAGCACTGGTGTTACTATCCGGTGTCTTCAAGCAAACGGTTCCAGTTATATCTCAACACCAGCTGATGAATTTCATGCCCTCTTGAAACATTCAACTTTTTGGAAAAGCCAAAAGAAGGTAATGAACAACAAAGATGAGAGATCAACTTCAAACCCATCCAACAGCTGACATATTTTCAAGACAATTACTAAGGTACTGTACCTTTTGCTCTATGAGTTTAGAAAGATCATTACCAAAATGTTTATTTTCTGGGAGAAGAAAAACGGACATACACTCTCACTTATAAATATTGAAAATTAAGATTGATGCTTCCTTTTGCAATAAAACTGTTCAACTGAAAATACATTTCTTTCAATCAGTTCTACACAGAGATGAAAATGAAGATATAATTTTGAGGTTGTACAAGAAGTGAAAAATCGTGTCTTGGCTGGGGCTCGAACGGAGATCCTCACTGAGGCAACCGAAACACAAATCGATATTTAGAATTTTCCCCTCCTGATATAATATTTCCACTTAAATGTGGAACAGAATAGCCGATATTTCAATAGTCTTACTAGCTGTATTTGTGAAAGATTATACTTTTTATACTCGAATATAAGCCGAGGTACCTAATTTTATTCCAAAAAACTGGGAAAAGTAACCCAGTCGAATACAAGCCTAGGGTGGAAGATGCAGCAGGTACTGGTACACAATGAAAAGAAGTAGCTATGAAATTACAGTAATTGAGGCATCGGTACTTTAGTAAGTGAGAATTGACAAGGAATTGTTGAATGAGCAAGTGAGGAATTTCCCGGCCGATTTACGACAAAGACGCTTCTTTGCCACGGGAGAACTGATAAGGGGAGCCCTCCCTCGAGTTTAAGAAGAGGGGCCTTGTACTCAGCATAAAAAGTGTGCAGAAAAAACACGGCTTTTGAATGAGTATCCACTGTTACATTTATTGACATGTATAGAGCGCTAAATGCGTTTTTGCGTGATGTAAGTTAATCGCTCTTAAGGTATTCGATTTAAAATGAATTTAACACAGCAATGATCTGCTTTGGTGGGGTCACACTTTATGGCGGAAATGTCATTTATTGATATTTAATATTATGTATTTATAAAAAAATTATGTATTTGTTTTATTTATTTTATAGCATATGTGTTTGTTTTTGTGGACCAGAAAATGATCGTAATTTTATTCCAATGAAACTTGTGGAGAAGAGAATACCATTTTATTTCATTCGTAATGAATTTCCTCAATATCAATACGGCCTCAGTCGATTTTATTTAAAAACTAAATAAACTGATATCGAAATCTCTGGAAAGACGCACAGAATGTTGAACGAAAATCCAACTGGTTGGATTTACGTGCGCTGAGGCATGCGTCATGAAAAAGAGGTCCAGCCAACTTGCGAGAGGCATGCGCTATTGCCTGCCTCTCCTTCATCATACCGTGCGCTATGACGCATGCCTTTGTTGAATACAAAGTTGCACAAGTGTGGACATAGCTTTAGTTTGCTTTCCCATTCAATTCATAACTTTCTGAGCCACAGCGAAGTGTGGTATGGGGTAGCTAGTAGATATATATTCACGGGGAGTAATAATAAACAACTAAGGGGGCATCCATCAATTACGTGAGGTGATTTTTGCGATTTTTGACCCCCCCTAGTGAGATATTAAGAGATTTGACTCCACCCCCTCCTCTAATCTCACGTGAGATTGTTCAAATTGCGTGATTTCAGTCTAAATATGTTAATCTATTCTTCATTGTATTGGATTTATTCAAAAATAAAACGTAATCTATTTAATTGTTTTTATTTAGGACTAGTTGAGACTAGTATTTAAGACTACTGAGATCTTAGGCTAAGCTCACAATGAAAAAATCAAATAATAAAATACTTAAATGAGAACTCCTAAAATTGGTGAAAGAAAAAGAAACACATTTTACTCAATTTAACCCAGTCATAATTCTACACTGTTTCTTGCGGATAAAAAATTACGTAATCTTAGCGAGAACCCCCCCTCTCCCCCACGTGAGTGAGATTCGGCTTAACCCCCCCTAAACGCCTCACGTAATTAATGGACGCCCCCTAATATCAATTTCATGCAATTTCAAAATTGTTTATCGATTACATAGCATCGCGAAGATAAGGTGAGGCCAACCATCCATCATGCATGTCGACAAATATCGTGGAAAGTACTCAAGTACCAAGTACAAAAATAGCAAGAGGAAAAGTATATCTCCTAAATAAACAATATACTTATTTAGCTTTAATTTGAGTCCAAAGCGACGACCGTGTATGCCCATAACAATGCTTCATGAGATTCCCCTAAGCTCACATAACAATGTCTTAATTGAGACTGGTCGCGTTCCCTCTCCATAGCAGACAATTCATTTGGTGAGTATCCCCTATTTGGCGACTTATACTCTAAAATCACAACATTCGTTTGCCATTTCGCCTTAACTTGGTTTCAAACGTAGCGAAATATATGTTCCACTAGGCGTTTGTTTGATATGTCTCTTTACACTAGAGCAGGGGTCTCGAAACTTAAGGGCCGCATTAACTATCAAACAGTAATTGGGGGCCCACATACGAGGTTCAACTAAAACAGAATCAAAACGTAACCGAAGTTTTAATTATTAATTTATTATTATTAAATATAATAATTATTCAATTTCAATTCGGTAAAAAGTTTACGTCCACGCGAGAGACGAGTGCTCTTGGCAGCATTCACATAAATTTCCGTTATTCTTTTCCGTGTATAAAAATATCTCCACGGTCCGGACGACGGAGCCCGTAGTTTGGAGACCCCTGCACTAGAGGATTGCTCAATCATTATTGTTAACAAACGAGTCATTCTCTCTCTTATTAGCATAATTCTAGTTAATGTAAATCTCGGCAAAGATATTTATCAATGACCAACTCCTACAGCGATATAATTTAGGGAACCTGCAGTTTCATTTTGTTTCCACATCCCACGCTTATATAATGAGTGAACATTTCCCCTTCAACGTGATCTGAAAAACTTGAAATTTTAAAGCAGAGGAAGGAATTCGCTCTGCTTTTGTAACATGATGCTTATTGCTTATTATTATAATTCTTATTGCTATTTCATTCAACAAATATACAACTGATATTCTTAATAAGATCAACATTTTCTTCACCATCCTTAGAGTTATTTAACGTAATTCTGAGTCTCATTAGCGACCATTTCTTTTCCTGATAGTCGAACAAATCGCAATTATTCTGTTACCTTTCAATTTTTAAGGCCACCAAATGCGAAGCGAAGCTAAGTTGAGCGAACCTACGCCGAGCGGACTACGCTTTCACAATCGAACCAAATACTTTTAAGTACACAAACGGCATCCGGATACGAAGCGGAGTTGAGCTGAGAATTGTGACGTCACTCAGCTTCGCTCGCCATATCTTCCGAACGGACGTGGTTCGTGCTGAAGCGAAGTCAGCTTCCCCCTTCAAAGCTACCGTGATGGAGGGGGGAGCCTCTCGCTCCTTTCCTCGACAGTATCAATTAAGTAATTACACCTTTCTTTCAGACACATTAATGTGACACATGACCGATTCCATTTCAGAAAAGACAATCTATGATAATTGAAATCGGACCACATAATTTAATTACCTCCAAATATACTTCAATTGAGTCCCAATTTAAGATATTCACTCGTCTTAGCGGAACACAATCACTGTCAATCACTGTCAAATCTGATGCTGTGACATCGTCAGCATCTCGGAGGAGACCAACAGCTTAAAAATCATAGATTTGTAATCAATAACAGTAGGATTGTCATTTATGTACCAATAAAACGGCGATTTCAAGGAAGTTTAAATAACGGCTGGTGTTCACATCCAAGTAGTTATGTGTGCTTATATGTATTGATACTGAATTCGAGAACCATAATCGTAAAACGTGAAGAACGTAACAACTTATAATTGTGAAAAGTCATCGCCCTGCAAATGGTTATCAAGTACATTTACCTCGGTCTCCAGTTCAATCCCCACGAGCTCAATCGTTAACATACGAAAACTGGTGACTAACTCACGGATATTTGGTTTCATTTTCATATATATACAATGAAAAAAGAGCGCGTTTCCCGAGACCCCTATGATTTTGTAATCCCCATCCTACCGGGATGTAGCTTTAAATAATTTCTAAACCGAGGCATAAATAATTAGAAACTCCCGCCAAATGTTTCAAATAGTAGAGACGCCTGATTTCGAACCAAGGATCGTTTGGAATATGTGAATACATATAACGCCCTGGTAGAGATAAACTTATTTGATTCAAATTTTGCAGTCGATATCATACCGGGAAGGTCCGAAATTAAGACTCCGTTATCCCCATCTGAAATGCATAGGGTAATGTAAACGGCTCTCTGGGATCGAACCAAGGACGATCAGGGAAACTTAAACAGCGTATATAAAATTTATTTATGATCTTTATTCAGATGCCAAGTTTTAAGTTTATATTTTATTGGGAAGGGGTTCAAAAAAAAATCTTAAAAACCATATCAGTTACTAATTTTAGAGACGCCTGGTGTCGAACCGAAGACCTAATGGCAGCTGTGAATACACGTTATAACTTGTTCGGACTCGATCTTATTTAATGCAAATTTTGAAGTCGATATCATGCCATAATGAAAAAATTAATGTAAAATTAAATTTCAAAGAACCGCACTTTAAATTTGAGATAAATTTTATAAGAAACTAGCTGAAGCGCCCGTTGATTCTCAACGTGGAATCTAGAAGTAGATTAAATTCAAGTTGCCAGTCGTGCAATGCGAAAATTCCCTTTAGAATACAGTATAAAATCCCAAGCTATTATTACTATACAGGAAAATTCATGAGCTCGGCTCAACAATCGCATTGATCATCAGGAGGATTGGCTGTTTAGAAACAATTTTGGAAAATTCACGCGTATTTTGTCGAAATTCTCGAAATTTCGATTCGGAAACAATATTCCAAGATCAAAATTCGAATAGTCATTTAATTTCCGTTCTTTTGCTTTTTGTTTCGACTCTGCACGACTATTTTTCTATTTTAATTCTTCAAAGGAAATATAGCTTGCTACCGATAAAAGTGAAGTTTAAATTTTGTTTGGAAACCCATCTGAGCGATCTTGGTTCAAACCCAGCAAGATTATCGAATAAAATTGAGACAGTACGTCCTTCCTGGTCCCAGAAAACACGTACGCAAAGTTTGACGCGAATCTGGCAAACGGTTTGTATCAAAATCGAAGACACACAACACACAAACAAACGTACAAACCCACAGAATTTTTGCTTCAAGACATCTTACTTCCCTCATCCATGAGCTGGTAATCTGACTGTAATTACGTACCTGCAATTGCTGGTTACCTTCTTACAGAAAATTTCTCGTTATCCATGTAATATATCGTCCTCTTCAATCATCAGCTTTATGGGCCTAAAGTCCTCGGTTATTTTTACGGGATAAAACATGAGCTCGGATTCAAAAATGGGATCGGTCGTCAGTGGGATGAGTTGTTTATAGCCTCGAATTATCACAAACTTTTGTATATTTTACCGATATTCTCGCAAATTCTAATCGAAAGTAAGATTCCACGACCAAAATAAGAATTATCATTCGATTTTCTTTCTTTCGGTGTTTGCCTCGACTCTGTACGACTATTCCTTCTAATTTAATTCTTCAAAAGAAATAAAGCCTGCAACCGATAAAAGTAAAGCTTACGTGTATTTCTAATGAAAATCTATCTGAGCGATCTTGGTTCGAATCCAGCAAAATTCTTGAATAAAAATGCGACAGTACTTCCTTCCTGATATCAGAGGACACGTGTGAAAAGTTTGAGACAAATCGGGCAAACGGTGTGGACTCCAATCCAAGACAAACAAACAAACCCACAAACAAACCCACAAACCCACAGAATTTCTGCTTTATATATATAGATACATTAAATCTGTGAAATTTAATATACTAATAGCCAATTATTGATTTCGACACCAAATTATGCGTGTTCTAATTAAATATATAGAGATTTTCACTGGAATGTTTCTTCCCGATCACCTATCCCGTTGTATATGAGATAAGTTAGATTCTCCTATCTACAAAAAGAGCTAAAATATTTAACTGAAATATACATGAAGACACCACCATGACGATGAAAGATCTAACTTTTTACCCTTTCATTCATCATCGAATGATATTTTCCAATAGATCCGTATTAAAGAGGATTAGTGAAAGATGTTATTTGATATATTATACCTACCTTATATTGCCAAATATTTGATTTCTTA
The DNA here is from genome assembly GCA_947579665.1 of Sympetrum striolatum. Classification (NCBI taxonomy): domain Eukaryota; kingdom Metazoa; phylum Arthropoda; class Insecta; order Odonata; family Libellulidae; genus Sympetrum; species Sympetrum striolatum. Next base: position 3,858,242 of record OX388350.1, read on the forward strand.
CATCAAATTACCTCGGTACGAATCGCTGAGGAGATATTTGGGTCCTCTTAATTTAATTTACGTTCTGATTTCTTTCTTCTTCTGTAGAAACAAAATTTAAAAGATCAAAACGGAAAATTCTAATGGAAATATTTAGCATAAATTATTTGCGTGACAAATTTAAATGATGTACTAATGTATATGAAATTAAGTATAGTTGTTTGAAGGATTCCATTTAGTTGAACATGCAGAAATACGAGGAAACACTTAACGGCGTTTGGCGCAGTCTGCATAAAATGTAAGCCCTCGTCGCGAGGAACTCAATCGCCTATCGAATTCCATTCGCCTTTTCACTCGTTTCCGACCAAATACATTTTCCAAATTTAGCGGTTGATTATCACGTCATTCGGACTGCGGTCGTAAACCGCGTCCCACGGCAAATCGTAATTTGCGTCGATCAAATGAACAAAGAGCTCCACAACTAAGTGTGTTTGCTTTCACGGGGTGAAGACACGAATGGACGCGAGTGGTTACACCAAGGGCTTCCCGGAATACATGAGAACATCGTGTTACATAACGAACCCCGAATTAAGAAACTGCTGCTTCTGTGTGGACGCCATCTTTAAAAATGTTATCCATTCTAGAATGGACAAAGGAATGTTTGCAAAAACTTTTTCGAGAATCAGAAATAAAATAGTCGAAGCAAATGTGTATCAATAGATAAAATATCCTAGATTGATGAGAGGCATAAATCACTTAAATGCTCTTCGCATTGATTTGTCTTACCGTAATTTTTGCACAAACAAACCCGCAATTGCTTTAATGGGCGATTAAACTTTTGCCGTTGGTGTCGTAATAATTCACAAAAAAATATATATTTTTTAATTCTGTTACTAAGTCGATGTAATCATTTCGTCACCGCTATTGATCGCAAAGTAACAAATTTTAATTTGGTCTCTGTCCTTGGGCATTAATTATGTTTCCCCTTGTACAGAAAGAGGCAATAATGCTGTAAAAAGTTTGCTTTGCGGCAAGGGCATTGATATATGGAGTTTACACATTCTCGCAATGCACATATGTTATTAAGTCATAAATTTTCGTGCTAAGGCACATATATACTATGCCTAGGTAAATGGCTTCAAGAAGCTGCAAGTGGTATGTGCTGGCAACTTTACTTAAATGTGGTTACGTATTCCGTGGGTGAGTGATTCAATTCTACGAGCATTGGAATATCACTCCAGACGAGATCGAGTGCGAGAGGTCAAATTTTCCGATCCGACCAGGATGAAGATCTGGACATGCGGAAGACATTTCGGGAGATTGTGAAGAGTTTGAAAAATCTGCCAAGTTTGTCGAGACCTCTTAATAGAGATATTAAATGTTACTCCTGCGGAAAAAGTGGGCACATAAGTAGAAATTGCCATCGACGCTCTTGTTCCACTGAAGGGAATAACCGAGCCCCAGTCCCGCACGCAAGACCGGTTCGGGAAACGCCGAGTTGTCCGTATAAGGGGGCGTACGCTGGCAAACAGAATCCAAACCCCTGGAATTAAGATCTCTGTCTTCAGGAAGAGCAGCGGAAGCCTTGTTTTTCCAGGCATTTTAAATGCCTTGCGATTTTATCGTACCGGAACGACCAGATCAGTGATGAGGCCAGACATGAATTTTACCCGATCGGTTCATCAAACAAAGTCATGCTGGAGACAGAGGAGAAGAAATCGCCATACGTGGGGAAACCTCAGTCAAGATCATTACAGAGTTAGCGGTTTAAAGCTTCCTGGGTGCACGTTGGCCTATTATGTGCTTGCGGTTTTGATATCATGACGATCATAGCGAGCAAATCCGAGTGAATTTTCTAATCCAAAACAGACACACTATCAGGGTTAGACCATTGAAATGATTTTTAAAAATGAGAGGCGTAAGCGTTAAGATGTTCTTCATAAAAAATCTGGGAGTAGAATTACGCATCAGAGGTAAGATTTATTTACTTCGATTTCGTATTGAAACGTAATAATAAAATGTCTTTCATTAGAGCGAGATTGAGACTTTTAAGTCTCTCCTTTCATCTAACCCTTCGTTGCGTATATTTCAAAGAACAGATTGCTTGAAAAAAAAGGACTAACTACACTGCGGGTTTAAAACCTAAGGTTTAGCTCGGGGAAAAACATGCACCGCAGCAGGAAAACACCCGCAAGGAGGGGGGTGTGAAATACCGCTTGAAGCTAATGGTTCATTCTACCGGCCAAATATAATAAGGAAAAATTCATTCCTAGCAATACGATGGTTTGGGACGACCGATTACAAGGTTTAAATGAAGGCTTCATATGCTTTCAAAAAGCGACCAGAATTTTACTCTTTTGCGAGAAAATGTTGTCCTCTATTTAAGTAGAGAAATCTTGTTCATTTATACATTATGGGTGTAAACACTACTAAATTCTGTTACATTTGCTTCAGTTCGTGAGACAACAATAACTATCGACAAAAAGTTGAGAGGTACAGTCGATCGGTAGAGAGCGTAACACAGCGAAATGAGGGACGGCGATGAAATCAAAATAAGGATCAAACCCACGCATGGAATTATCTCGTACTTGACTCACTTTTATCGGATTATGAAAACGCTCGGAACACGCGAATCGCATTATTATAAAGAATATTGAAGAGGGCGACGGCGTAACAACTAACTTAACACAACTACTACAGTTTGAGATTTATCAAGTTGTTTGTAAAGCGTCAGCAAAATTAACGTTAATCAAACAGCGAAAAAAGGGCGATAAGAATTATGAGAAGATAAATAAGGGCCAGACTCACGGAGCAGTGTGCGCGAACCCTCCTTTGGTTGGACTGTGGGAGAGCGTGGGACGCGCGCTGGCCGCACAACGGTCGTTACGTAACGAGTGGTTTGAGGTTCTGGAGAGTGCAACGGACAGGAAGAGGTCGTACTTTATGATCCCCAAACTCACGCATAGCCGATGAGTACTTTCAATATCAGCACTTTCGTCTTCACTATGACTTTGAGGCAAAAAAGGATTCTGTAAATAAAATGGAAGGCCTGGGAAAATAATTAACAAGTCCTCGGAAAAACAAATGAAGAGAGAATTAGTTGTAAGCCTCGATGAAAAGGAAACGGACCCACGAGGAGGCGATGAATGAACTATCTAGAGTAGGAAAGCAATAGTGTAGGCAATCTGCTATGAAGTCTGTGTACCTTAGCCAAAAGCATGTACGCGCAAACTATATAATTGGTGATAAATCAAAATTGATAAAAATATAGGCGAAAAAAATACTCAAGAGATGAGAAAATGCGACATTGCTAGTTTACAATCGATTATTGCGAAATATCTAGTAACGCAGACATAATTTCCTTAATCGATTTGCTAAACCTCATACTTTGAGACATAATATTCTGTATTTCTTGGGTATTACAATAAGATAATCTTCGTTATTTACATTCATTGATGTATCAGTCAATAGGGTCATTCCATGCCAAGTGGTCTGATTTCAGAGAAGTGCCCCGCTCGACCATCACGGATTTCGATGAAATTTTGTATGGACATTCACACATATCTCTTATGAACATTCGTAAAGTTTTACTTTCGCCGATGGTATACTTGCTGAGATATAGAAGATTGTTTGACCCCGTGTCGCTGCCTTCTTCAACATGACTATGAGTTTTCAGTAACTTTGAGGCGTTGTATCTCAGAGAAATCTTTTATGAAGTAAACACACTTTGGCTATCTTAAACAACTTTTTGCGCTCTATTAAACAAAGTAATAAAAATAACTGTAAGAGCGACCTCCTTGCAGAAAATTCTGTGCAAAACTGGCCCAAAAAGCATGTTTCAAACCTATTAAAAAAGTACACTTGGTTTTTCATCGCGAGCACGTACAGCCCTAAAAAAATTAACAAAGTTGAGAACGTTGCTATGGTAGCGCCACATGTCTTCTGTTGTTTATCGTCCTGTTTATTTTATGTAGACATTTTTAGTATATTGTATTTCTGTATTTAGTATATGTACGTTCTGATACCCCAAATGTTTTTGCTGTAAGTGCTATCGACCAACTCTTTGGGGCCAATGTCAATAGTTGAACTTTCATCGATCTATCGGATATTTTAATTTTTGTTTGAATTTCTTTTATTAGATCAGCATGACGAGCATTCCTCAACATCACACTGAATAGTTTGTCCAATATCTTCAGCTGGTATTCCAGCGGCTAACGTTATTTTGTCTGTTACTACTTTCTGCATGCGTTCAATTTTTCGTTACACGTAGGTTCACTTTATCCCTACTACTCACTCTCCGAATTCTTAACAGTTTAGATCCCAAATCAGTAAAACTTCGATTTACCGTGTCCCAAATATCCATATCGCAATTTTCCGAAGACAAAGAGTCAGTAGTGTTTTGGACCATAGAAACATATTTGGCTGTATATCTTGGAACAAATTTTTTGACCAGGCTTCACATTTGTTTTTGCCCATTTTTGCAAATCATTAGACAAGGCTAGATTGACTTTCAGCAGCCCATGTTTAGCTGTATGTTTTTTTGTTAAATGGGTTGCAGCATGACTTTTGCTTAATTTAATACTTTTCTAAATACATTGCTTTGTGATAGAAACAGATTTAATCGTACTCTGTGATCTCAACCTCCGATCGCAGAGAAATGAGCACTTTTTCATGCAACGATAAATTGTGCACATATTGCAACCCAATTTTATTGGAATAAAATGAACCATGATGGAAAATACACGAAATTTTTTCCCCAACAACACAGAAGGGCAAGGTGGGATTTTCATCTGACTCGTCGACATCCATTTAGAATTAGTGAAATCGCAATATTTAGTGCAATAATGCAAATTCTGGAAAAGAAGTTATAAAAATATGATGGAATACGACAAATACAGCAGCTCAGTTCAAAACGTGGCCATGCGAGAGTGCTATGTCAATAAAATACTTACTGAATACTAAGCAGCTGTCAATTTTCTAGAGGAACCTCAAGTGGAGTATGGATGAAATTTGAAGGATCCAAGAAATCAAAATATGGCAAAACTCATTATTCAAAAAAAAAACTCGAAATAACACATAACAGAATGGCCACATAGCCACGACTTAACCGAAGTCTCTACTAAAGATTCTTTACCCATGTTTCAACAGAAACTTTGTTATAATTTGTTACTTTAGTAAACAGTTAATTTAGTTTACTAATTATTCTCCCATTCTGTCCATTGTTTACCCTTTTCCTTCTCCCCCTAACACCTCTCCCACTATCAACAGTAGCTAATCTGATTGGTGCCTTGGTTTTTTATTCTTTGTGTATATATATATATGCAGTCATGAATAACTCTTGTGCTTGATAATGGACTAAAGTCTGAAACCGGTCGCAGATATTAAAAACTTTACAAGTGGAATTTGAGTAAGTTATTCCCACCCATTTACTAGGAAGGAGTTCCACTAAGTTAAAGCATACCAGATTGATTTAATTTGTTACTTTGTTGTCCATGATGTCTCGCCGGCACAATATTTTGTCTTAATACCACCAGATAAATAACGCCACAACGATTTACAACCTCATCGAAGAAAACAAATTGCAAGCTTGGGATCCTCAACCAAGAAACCCACCCGTGGCTGGTATTGCATGGCTATCGGGCGTGACCCCTACGGCGATGGGGTTACTGGTTCAAATGCCTGAACTGGTAGTGACGATGTCACTACCAGTACCAGTCATGGACCAACGCAATATACTAAAAATGTCTACATAAAATAACCAGGACGATAAACAACAGAAGACATGTGGCGCCACCATAGCAACGTTCTCAACTTTGTTAATTTTTTTAGGGCTGTACGTGCTCGCGATGAAAAACCAAGTGTACTTTTTTAATAGGTTTGTAACATGCTCTTTCAAATGAAAATAATTTACAAGAGTATCGAAAAGGTCTTTCTTTTCTAAGAGCGGGCAGAAAATAACCTATTTTAGCCGTTTTTACAAATGTCATCCTCATAGTTGTCCCTATTTCTAGGGCCTTATATGCTCGAGATGAAAAACTAGATATACTTCTTTAGAGGGTTGAAATCATTCTCTATTTAATAAAAAAATTTCAAAAGAAATTCCAGGGGGTCTTTTTTTTGTAAAAGCGGGGTAAAAATAGCCTATTTTTGGCTTTTTTACAAAAATTGTCAAATGTTGACTCAATTTTTAAAATAATGGAAAGTACTAGGAATATGAAATTTTATATTTATAAACTATGTATTTATATGTTATTATGCGATAAGTTTCACGTTGATTATATCATCTCTTCTTGAAATATAAAAAGCCAAAATTTTAATTTTTTTTCGATCCGCAATTTTTTGGGCCGGTTTTGCACAGAATTTTCTGCAAGGAGGTCGCTCTTACAGTTATTTTTATTACTTTGTTTAATAGAGCGCAAAAAGTTGTTTAAGATAGCCAAAGTGTGTTTACTTCATAAAACAATTCTCTGAGATACTATGCCTCAAATTTACTGAAAACTCATAGTCATGTTGAAGAAGGCAGCGACACGGGGTCAAACAATCTTCTATATCTCAGCAAGCATACCATCAGCGAAAGTAAAACTTTACAAATGTCCATAAAAGATATGTGTGAATGTCCATACAAAATTTCATCGAAATCCGTGATGGTCGAGCGGGGACCACTAGACCACTTGGCATGGAATGGCCCAATAATAAGTTAAAATAAAATCGCCACGCTTCATTTTTCAGCGTGGCACGGCAATACCATGTGAATAATAACCACTAAGTTATTTTACTTTCCCAAATTTTATTGATCGTGAGGTCAGAGGTTCAATTCTATCAGAGCCTCCACACAGATGATCGATTCTGTAAGGATCCTTCACTACTGCATAAAGTTTACCTTCTGCAGTGGATTTAATGGGATCCTTCTGGAAAATCTTTCTACAAATTGACTCCAAACGAAGAGAAGAATAATCACACCTTTTCCGCGTAAATTGGTTGCTTACAATTTCGCTACAATCGCAAAGCGAAACAAACTCAATTCGGGGAATTCAAAAATATCCTTGCACTTGCTCCAGTTATTTAACCACTTCTGTTTAATTCTATTTTGTAGGATCGAAAAATCAGCGTCTTCCATCGAGGGAATTTTGTAAAGGTTAAATAATCAGTATCTAAATTATGGTAACTATAGCCGAACACATTTAATAGCATAGTGCACCAACATTTCGTGACTTAATCGTATCAGTGCATTTGTAGTTCATCCTATCTGTGAGCGGTTGTTAATGAAACTGATTTCATTAGTTTATTACGTACGTTATATTATACCTGACATTGAAACAGATTAATTCGTAATATGTATTACCAGCATAAGGCCCGTTTAATTTCAACGGGGAAATTATAATCGATAAATACCAGTGTAACAGCCTTGATCCTAACGCATGCTTCATAATTGTAGTTACATAGCAAATATCAGGCTTTAATTCTTTCCGAACCAATAAATTAAAGTTATAATTAAGTCTCAGAATCCACATCGACACAATATTCAATCTCACATTTTTTGAATGAACAATTTCTTCAATCGAGACAACATTCGTGGAAACAATATAAAGAAATATTTGAATATCACGTTAGGAAAGGCACATAGGGATAAAGAAAACGAAGATTAAACACTAATAATTTTTTTCCGCATAGAAGTTTTCTTCTTTGCACTTTTGCAAGCTATCTATTTCCATTCATTTCTCATACGACGAAGGGTTGTATGCAAGAAGAGACTTCCTAGTCTCAATCTCGCCCTAATAAAATCCTTTTATTATTATTATTATTATTTTCATAAATCATGATCTGCAAACATGACATTCATGCTGTCATGTTTTGCCCAACTTGTCATTCATGTTGGGCAAAACGGGGAAGGTTACACTTTTTTGATAACCATAATAATAGAGAAATGTTGAATGTGCAATACCAAATATATGACGTTTTACAAGTTAACATTGTAATAATGTTTTCCATCCCATAGCATCTTTACTTTTTCCTTTCCTTATACCAAAGAAAAATCCACCTTCATCCGTGTTTTCAAAAACTATCTTCCCGGATTTATCTTTACAATGTTGCTTTTTGTTATAATAGGAACTGCCGATGGTTGAATACACTACACCTGGCCGATCCCTTTTCTTTCGCCTTCCTCGATGGACGTATTTCCTTCGAGATGAACCCGTCATGGACCTCATTCCATCTGCGAGTGTCCTTCCCTCGGCATTTTTGTCTACTGTTCAATTTTCTAGTTAGTTTAACCTAGGTTAGATATCCTTAGGTTTGTTTTCATGCTTTTATTTGGACGGGCGTTTAATTGATGAAATGCTAAACGAATCCCAAATGTTTCCACTCAGAACTTCTTCAAATTCGTCCAATTGTTCTTTTGGCAGATCTGCTCGCTTTGGCCACTTCTGTCGATATAATCAATCCAAAGATTTTCACTTCTGGACGACCCCCCCAACCTATTTCAGCCGCAGTAATCCATTGTCCGCAAATACTTCACTATATTTGATATTTAAATTCCCGGACAAGTGCTGTCCGATCCAAAGCCGTCTCAATTAGACAATTACATCCTCATCTCCGAGGTTAATTATTATACACCAAAGACACACTTCAGCTTATACTAATATATTTCTGCCTTGTATTTTTTAAATAGAAAAACATCAGTTTATTTCTCCGTGGTCTACGCATGTAACAGCGGTTGTCAACCAATGAACCAAGGATTTCCCGATTAACAAAACCTATTTTCGATACCACTCTATGTTACTTCGCTAGAAAACACTCTTTTTCGAGTATCTCTTTTTTCCTTTTCCAGGTCATCCCATCTTCTGTATAGATTCTGGCCAATTCATATATTCCGATTGACCATAAAAATTCCTTATCGAAAATTTTTATCAAACTATACAACTAATTATATGAAAGCGTTATATTTGTCATCTGAAACCTCCGGCCAGAAATTATTATTACAAAATAGCTTTAAAAACTATCATCTTAGGAAAAAAATTAACTCGTTCACGAACATGGTAAGTAGAGAGGATAAAGTTCGATTTACAGTCATTCCTATGATCGGTGACAAAAACGAGATCTAGATCTTACCTTGTCAAATTCAAGGTGCATCTCGATTTATTGCTTGGCTTTATAACGAAAAATGATTATTGGAATTGTTTTAAAAAAAAGATCTCTCGAAAAAATAGTTCACCGTCAGAATTGACCCTTTTCTTTCGATTATATCTCAATAAATCGGTTTTGTCTATCGCAGACTGATGTGGCACACCTTCGTCAGACACTGAAATGTGATATCGAGGAAATGCGAGAGGCGAAGGCGAAAAACTAGTTTTCCTCTCCTTGGACACACAGAAGGAATCTCGAAGAATAGCGCACGACAACTGGCGATGAATCACTCAACTGCACTCACATTTAATTTAGTAAAAATCATGTTTATATGAGAGAGATGTTAAGTATCGATAAAATTGAAACATTTTGTAGCTTATGCGTGGTAAGCACACACCTGTGTATGAAAAACAAAAACAACTCGATATTTTTAGGCCATTTAAAGTCGAATTCTTCTTCCCCACTTTTGGCCCAGCTTTAGAGACCAACTATCTTTCGGCAGTTCATCAGTCAAAGGAGTAGGGGTAAGATGACGGATTAGCTATTTCGTCAACTTTGACACAGGTAGAAGAAATTGCATTAAGGCACCTCTGGGGTCGAGCAATCTATCTATCTTGATGAAAATCAGGTTTCCCTGTGAGAAGTAGTCGACTAATATTTGATTAGTGAACTTGTTTATGTAATTTTCTGACCAGACTACTTAAGGAATTACAATTGTACGGTAAGTTATTTTAACTCTTGCATAAAAGATTCTTAAAGTACAATTCAAAACCTAAACAATCATACCGAATGTACGTTTTTTTACGATTTATTTTAAGAAGTTTTTTAAAATGGCCACGTGGGGTAAGATGTGATTTCTCAACTTCGTCATTCTCGATCTTCGTCTGGCTTTTTCATTACCTACGAACCATAATAGCTTAAAATAGATATTTAATACGGTTATTAACTTTTCTGGTACTCCTGTAAAAGAAGCCATCGAAAAGAAGAAACAATAAAAATAATTACTAGAACGAAAATAACAGGAAAGATGAAGAAGGAAAGCTGTGGCAAGAAAAGCCATCTCATCTTAAGTAGACATAAAAAGAGAAGGAACACTGCAGCGCGTCGACTGAAATTGTTGTCCTCTGACGAGTCGTCACTGGGTCTGACGAGCCGTCAGTGGGAGAAGTCCCTTATGTTGAAACCGCCGGCGACGTTGGCATTAATAGTTTAGTGGAAATGACAGAAGGGACTGCATCGTATGTGGGGAAAAGAGGAACTGAGGTATCAGTGCTTGCACACGCTGAATGCTGGGATGATTATCAAACTAAACACATACCCTGGAAGTGCGATTTGTGTTCATGAATTTTCATAAAGATTTTGTTGAATTTTATGCCCAATGTTTAACTTTTCGGCGCATGAAATGCAGTGTTTTAGCTTAACCTTTTCATACTTTGGTATATTATTGATAAGTGAAATTCTTTCTCTGCCTTATTTTAATAAAATTTTATCCATTTAATAAAAATGTTATCGCTTCGTCATCTTACCCTTAAGGCGGAGTAAGATGACGAAAATTATATTTTTAAAGCTATTATTAATATTTCATCCTTTAACAGCGTATGGCCGCACTCCATAAATTGATTGATAGAAATAAAGGTTGAATTAAGCACACACACACCATAGAAACGAAAAACAACGAACATAACATATATTCATAATCTCCATCTACATGCCAAGTTTCGAGTTTCCATTTTATCGGAAAAGGATTCAAAAAAATCTCAAAAATCGCCGCAATGCATTTTAAATGGGAGAATATTTGCCCTGACCTAGCGTCGAACCAAGGATAATCCTCAAAGATGTCTTTATATTTTTCGTCGGATGTGCACAAAGTTTAGCGATTCCTAGAATTTAAACTTTCTACTTTGCCGGAAAGTGCCTCAAAAATATTTTTTTAAATTCCTTCAATGTATCCTTGTGGAAAAAATCGGGATTTCGGGGCCTTCTGGCATCGAACCCATGACACAGAGGTTCCGAATCGCCTTTTTTCTGGCGGTTACACGTTTATGGCCAGTACGTCGTAAAAATTTCAAGTCAGTGACACTTGTGGAACGTGGTTAGAATTTGGATCCCCTATGAATGAATGTGTATCTGTTACATATAGACGTTTCTCCGGATATACCTGTACGAGTGAAGGTGGCTTCTGCAAGCATATTGATGATACAAATTTCAATTAATTCTTAAAATTCGTATCAGTTACTAATTTTAGAGACGCCTGGTGTCGAACCCAGGACCTATTGGTAGATGTGAATACACATTACAACTCGTTCGAACTTGATCCAATTTATATATCTATCTATCTATCCTTTTGGAAAAAACAGGGACTTCGGCGCCTTCTGGCTTCGAGCCCATGACACTGAGGTTCAAAGTCGCCTTTTTCCTGGCGGTCACACGTTATGCCCAGTACGTTGTAAAAATTTCAAGTCAGTGGCACTTGTGGAACATGGTTAGAATTTTGATGTGAGATAAAGAAAGAGTCAGTCAGGGTTATGGTTCTCTTCCTCTCCCGAAGATGGTGACATAGTCACCGAAATACGTATCGAGAATAATATTATGTATATATATATATATATATATGCTTACTATACCTCAGTTACCCCCATAGTTAGGGCACTTCCGCACGACGGGTTGTACGCAAACAACGGCTATTTGGAGCTCTTTTAACTCTTAATGTTTATATTAATATGTTTCAAATTGGCTTTTTTATTGTATCAATTATACATTATAATTATTAATAATTAAAACCATAGATATTGTATTAATATAGCAAAAGGATGAGCTGCTCGCTTTGGTTTTACGCAAAACTGTTTAAGCATTCCGAGTAAACGGCGAAGAGAAAAATGCATTTGATGTACAAACAGAATTCACGTCGGTTCATTTTCCGTGTTTAAAATAATTATTGAAGTCTTAAAGAAATTCCATTTACAGTTAAATTTCGGTCCGATTGTTCAAAAAGACATATTTTTTCCTTCCATATCTAATAAGATCTAGAGTAGGGAATAACCAACAACTGATAGAGGGGGACATTGTGGACCAATCCTCTTTTTTATTTTTTTGTGCAATTCGTGCATTCACGGATTAACTTTGTTCCGGTCTAACTTCAACTTCATCAAAATTGTTACTGAATAAAGGTTGTAACGCAAAGTCATGGATATTTTATATTTATATCAATAGCGTGATAACTAGGAGAAATGCATTTTCTAAAAATGTTTCTGCGTCCCAAGATTAAGTTTTCAGTGCCCAAATCGACGAGGTCTTCGAATTCCTGACAGAGACATTGGTCCGAGGAACCTTGAAGGCAAGTTCGCACGTGTAGGAATTCATTTAGGGGAGCGTTACATAACTCTGTTTGTACTAATCGATTGGCGACGTCCCTCTATCGACTCCTATAGTTTGTCGTCCCGCAAAAATTCGTGGCAGTGGCGATGCGATGGGTTTCGCTCACTTTCCGATTGCTAAACAGTTTTCCCTTCCCCATTTGCCGCATCAGAAGCTCTGGATTTCCTTGCCAGCACAGGCTACAAGAATCATCTGTTAAGGGAAAAGAATAACAACAGTTCCATACCATCCAAGTTAGTGTCATTCCAACAACTTAAGGTAAAATTAATTACTGTGAATTGAGTGAATATTCAAGTCCCCGATAAACTGCCGATATAAGGCAATTCGTTAATCGCTCTGTATAAGAAATATACGTAAGATATTTGCCTCTTTTTCGTGAGAGAACACACTTAGTCAGCATCCATGACTCAAGTTGATTCAAAGTCATAATCGTAGACTATCGTATGAAATCAAATGCACGCTCCACACGGGCATTACCCAGAAGTCACTCTGAAGGGACTTTAGGGTCTTAATAAAGAAAGAAAAAATCATCAGACATTAGAGCGCATGTCCATGCTGACCCCGTAAAGCCACTCTCAAGCATCGCGTAAAAAGATCCTTGGGAGTATACCTTCAGACGATCTTAAAAGAAGAGAAATTACAAGTCCTCAGAGAACCCTTACGTATTAGACGCCTCTCTGTTTGAAAATGCCTTTCCCCATACATTTTCTCCAGAAAGAACCTAAATAAAGATCGAATAAGTTAACCGCATCCTATATGCGGATTACAATTATTTATTTCTCAAGGAAAGGCTTAAAAACAAATTCTCCGCTACGGGTCAATTATTTCTTATAGAAGAATATTTAAACGGTCTGGCATCGAACCCACAACCATTTTGGAGGATTTAATTGCATGTTTAGTTACGAAAGCACCTCTTTTAACTACATGTTGAGTTTTAGGTCAAAATCAATACGGGAAGTACTTCAGAAATGTTCTGAGTTTCAAGTTCTTACTTAAAGAAAAATATTTAAGACGAGGAACCCAGATTTAATTAGCCTATTTACAACTTAATCAGACGAATTGCCGTCGTGATAAGGTGCGGAGGGTGAACACCATTGAGACAGCTTCGTTGTGTGAATAATTAAGATTAAGCTCTTATTTAAGATTAAGCATCTCGTGCACAATCTTGCGTTTGCAATACGTTGTTCGATCCTTGACTAATGATCGATCTTGAGATATCTAGTTACTTTCTCCCTATACGTAGTATAGAGAAAGTATTGTATTCGCAAAAAAATTCGGCCTCCAGATTTCGACGGAAATAGATGTTTTGGGGCCCATAGAACTCGTTTTCGCTATTTTCCCGAACATGTCTGTCTGTCTGTGGTAAAAAAGTTTGTGTGCGCTCTATCTTAAAAAGTAATTATCCGATCATTTCCAAACTTCATATTTTGCGTTTTCCTAACAATACCAAAAGTTGATTAGTTTTTGATGAATATCGCTTAACCGGAACAAAATTTTGTTTCTTTAATATCTCTGTCAGAATGCAATGTAGGTATATACAATTACAAACAAAAGTTATAGATAATGAACTTTACTACAACTTTTGTATGAAACATTTCTTCGTAACACTGAATGTTTAGGAGTTATTCTTCAATAATGGTTAACCGGAAGTTGTTTATCCAGAAATGGATGTTTTTTATACATATCTCTGTCAGAATACAATGTAGGTATATACAATTATGAACCAAAGTTATAGATAATGTGTTTTACTACAACTTTTGCATGAAACATTGTCCTGTAACACTCATTGTTTTGGAATTATTTATATATTTCCGGCATAGGCTTCTGTTTTCAATAAATATGGAGAAAGTCATGTGTTGGCCACATTAGATTTAAAAAAAATATATTCTTTATCTATGATGCTACTGATGGTAAGCTATATTGCCTACATATAACATCATCTGTAAAATTCGATAACTAAACTCTTTGCCACGGTAGTAATACTTCTATACGGCATAAGAGAAGGTCATTTTTGTAATTAATGCTGTAATTAAAGCTGTGTGTACTACAATTTTTGGCTTCAGGAAGTAGGAATTCATTTTCATAGCACGAAGTAATTCCTTAATTTTCCCGCTATTCAGGTGCTACATTATTTGTCGTTTGGTATGTGTTAATTTTTTGCAATTTTCACTCTGTACTGCTTTTGCTAATACTTCATACCTAGATTTGGCATTGTTTACCTGAGTGCCTTTAATTTATGTTTATTGTTCATGTGTTAAGTGTGCATGTCCATTTACATATTAATATTCAGTATCAAATGTTACATTGTGAATTATACATATAATTTTTGGGGTACCAACTTATGTAGCTATCTCTTGCATAACAAGCTTTTCATTCTATTTCAATTGTCGGAAATGGGGGCAATTTAGTCGTAACCCTGCACTATCGGGGAAAGTTGATTCATCAACAAAACACTCTCTGTTTCATTACAGAGTATGTTCATTGCATTTCTAGGAGTCATGTTTTACTAATACCAATAACGATAGGCTGAAAAGAGGCTCGATTCAATCCCTTCACCCTCCAATAACATCCATCAGCATAAACTCCTTCTTTTAACTCTCCTTTTTCTATTTTTCCATCCAGTTCTTCTCCATCTACCACTGAAGGTAGCGATAACGACAAAAAATTATGTCTTGGTGTAATTGAGACAAATGAACCTCTCGAATGAAGGAAATGCAAATAGAGGAGGCTGGCAGGGAATGATTAATTCCACTCCTTTCACTCCAGCTGCAACTCTGCTAGCGTCACAGCTGAAAGCTGCTGGTAAATAACCTAAGGGAAGACGAAGGACCAAGGAGGAGAAGGTGCTGTCCCTACTAGTATACAAGAAAAGCCCCAAAACATGTCACCCTCTCTGTATGCTATTTCATCTTCCTAGCCGTTCCACAATCACTTCTCTTGGCCCCGTGCAACTTTTTTCAAGTCCGTTTTTCCTTGGGATTTCTCCTGTGGGCATCCACGCGACCGTCACAGGCTCCGTGGTAAGGGACATAAGTTTCTCCTGAGATATATTCTCGTTTTCCAACTGAAGGACGTATTGTCATCTAATATGCCTCCCTATTTGGATAAATGTTAGGTTTGAGTAAATTCAAGACCAGAGGCTTGGAGCTCATGATGCATCATAAATACCTACGAATTACGCTCAGCAGCAATTTTTCCTTCAAAGAGCATATTTGAAGCGTAATGGGAAAAGCGAATGGGATGCAAAGGTTAGCCAGTAGAATTCTGAGGGGATGTTCATCTAAAAATAAAAGAAATAGCATACTTTTCCCTGATTCGACCTCTACTTGAGAATTGCTGTGCGATTTGGGATCCTCACGAAGTAGGATTAATTTCCGATCTTGAGATGGTTCAACGTAGAGCAGCAAGGTTCGGCAAGGGAGATTTCAGATTTGACAGCAATGACTGTGATAGAATCCCTCGGATGGAACTCTCTTAGTGATAGAAGACATCGATTGAAGCTTTTTGATAAATTTATCACTACCGATTTCGGGGAGGAGATAACTGATATTGTTATTCCAGTTATAAACTTACACGATCTTCGGGAGAAAACAAATAAGCGATACAGGAAAGTAATTGCCAGGACAGATGGTTACTTTTGGTAGTTTTTCCTGTGTCGTATTAGAGAAGTTAATAGCTCTTCAGGTTAGTTAGGGATGTCAGTGTTTTTATACCCCCTGCCAAGCACCACTGGCGGATTGCAGGGTTTAAATGTAAATTTATCCAGGCCAAAGTCCAGTTGGTACCTTACCCTCTCTTATGTATACCACTAACATAAAAGCTCGTAGAGAGGAATGAGGTTTACTATGCAGGATGAGGAATGAGGTAGTTTGCCCTTGCTTTCCTCACTGAGCCAGAATGAATGCTATAAGTGGATCATGGGTGAAGCTCTATGAGTACCACACTTTTCTTGTCAGTCCATTAGGAGAGAACTTGATCAGTGCAATTATCCACTCATACCTCAGTAGGTTTCATTTCAGCCATGATGAAGACCGTGACCATAGTAAATGAGAAATACATTTTTTCTATCTTGTACAAAATCACAAATGAGAAATATTATTTTCATCAGATGCTATAATATCTTATTTTTCTCTCACAGAAGTTTATATACACCAGATATCATTACATTTCAATAAGAAGGGTTGAAAAAAGTTAAGTGAAATGGGAACTAAAAAAGGTTGTGGATGAATTAACAGTTCTATGACCGCCGAGGAATATTATCAGCATAATACAGTTATTCAAGTGATTGACAAGGCTTTTAGCAGATATTAGAAGTCATTTTTGCTTTGACACTTTAAACAAAAGTCATTTGGGAAAAACTTTAACCAAGCAACTACTCTGTAGGGACAAGGATTATTTAAACAATACAGCAGTCTTGCAATTGGGAGAATACTATGAAACCCCTCTTATAAGAAATGTTTACAAAATGGTTCACAGGTCACACTTTGCAAAGCAAACTTTTCTGTTGTAAACAACAAATGCTACCAACAAACAAACGGAACCACTTTGGGAAATTGTTTGTCCCCATTCCTGTCAAATATATATTCATGACCTACTTTGAAATGCAGGAGTAATTTTCAATACTTTCCGGATATCTGGTACAGATACGTTGATGATGTATTTACTATTTTCGATAAATCAAAGGAAAACCTAGCTGATTTCCTTGCGAAACTAAATAACCAATTTGACTCAATCCAGTTTACAGTAGAGAAGGAACTAAATCACACTCTACCTTTCTCAGACCTACAGATCACCAGACTTTAAGGTAAAATCAAATTCAATATTTTCCGTAAACCAACCCATAGTAACATGTACATACATTCTGAAACCACCACATCTCTCAGAAATTATCACCTTTTTATGCCATGATACATAGGCTTCTGAACATACTGCTAGACAAAAAAGATTTCAATTCTGAACTGCAACACGTTGAAAATGTTGCCTTACAAAACAGATACGATTCGACAATCATAAACAACATACTGAGAAAACACAAACAAAATACAAAATATATGACATTGAAGAAAATAAAGGAAAAAGAAAAGAAGTTTATCAAATTACCTTTCGCCCCGAAATTCACAAATAATTTACAGAAAACTTTATCCAATTTTGACTTGAGTCCAGTTTTTGTCAACAGCAATAAATTAAAATTAACTATTACATAACCCAAAAGACCCCATCTCAACCTTACATTAATAGGGAATTTATGAATTCTCCTGCTCAGAATGCGATAAAGTTTATATAGGACAAAGAAGACACTGATTAGAAACAAGATTCAAAGAACACTTAGCCCATTTTAGATATAACAGATTTGAAAAATCAAGTGTATAAAAGTATACAAAACAATAATAAATTAGACGCATCCAAAAGTAATTTTATTTATAAAAACAAACAGAAAACAATGAATAGTGACCGGGGACCAATTGCCTTTTCACACCCCTTCGAACTTAATGACATCACCTCATCCCCCACTCTACTAACGAGGAGAAGGGTTCTTTGACTTGCTTCCGCAAGTCAAAGAACACTCACACAACTCCTCTACTGATGATGGCAACTTCATTGCCAAAATACGTATATGGACTAACATTTGCAATTGGAAATGTGTTTCTTCAATTTCTCGATTTCGGTCTTTTTTTTGGTGGTTGTTGATTTTTTTTAGTTCCCTTGACCCTTGATATCATAATACTCAGGATCTAGATTTCTTTTAAGTAACTTTCTTACTATAATTTTATACCTGTATGATAATTTAATTAAAACTAGCCAAATTGTACAGTATGCACTTATTGTATTAAACTTTGATGCCAAATTTAAACTTCCATGTTATTATATGTTTATGTAGCTATTAAAAGTTCCAATGCCAATTTTATAAATTTTGCTAATCTCTGTCTTCTAAATGAAATCTTTGCAACAGAATCAACTAGATACAGAATGCTTTCCTTGTTGTTTGAAGTCAATTGCGCTTCGTTCGAAATATGAATTTTTATATCGTGCCATATCTCAACTCCTATTGCAGAGAATTGAATGTTTTATTTTCCAGATTTTAACATTTGTTTTAGATGTACACATGCCACCTTAAAAAAATGGGAACAACTACCCTAAGTGTTTCTGAGATATGGAATTAGAAAGGGAGAGAATTTCCACTGCTTGCTGTTAACATACATGGGGAATCTACGCCCATAAAGCATAAGACAGTATTTTCTTCAGAAAACTGGTATTTATTTTTGAAATCAGAATTAAAAATTATGATTTTCAAATAGAAGAGACATACATACGACCAAGCAGACGGTTTTCTTTATCAGCAGTATTTTCAAATGGATACATAAATTCCCTGATTTTGCATCAGAGGTGAGTTAACACACAATGCTATTAAATCATACCACATGTTGTGTCTTTTCTACATCTCAATTGATTAATAATTAACTAGGGCTCCCGGATAGTCATGTGGACAACGCGTTTGCCTTTGGTGAAAGTGGTCCCGGGTTCGATTCCCGGTGGGAGCCAATGTGCTAAATGACCTAAGCTGTCGAAGCACTTTTAACAATACTACTACTACTAATAATTAACTAACAAAGATTACATGTAATATTTCAAATTATTATAATGTATAAAAATGGTGTAGTAACTCCAAAGTCGTTTACATACAAACATATTATTAAAATTCCAAGTATATTTTTGGTACCTAATCATCAAGGTGTGCAACAAAGTTGTCTCTGATTCAGTTGCTCTTAAATTAAAGTGAACGGTTTATTCTGATCATCAAGGTACAGTACAGTTCAGTACAATTTACAATGTTGAATGACTTATGAAGGTAATTACTCTATGCTGTCATTCAGTTTGCATGGATTCATTATTTATCTTTACTCTATATTAGAAATAAAATAAAGCATTTGTCATTTCATCATCGATAATGAAACACGTTCTCTCAACCATCTATGGTATATCAGTTGAAAGTTATTATAATTTAACTTAAGAAATGGTAGTAGCAAGCGATTGCAAGAGTATAGGACATCCTTGGAAGCTTCAACCAAAATTAAACTGAGAATAGCGAACTTGAGTTCATAGCAGGATCCATTCAGCTCTGAGTTGTGTTCTTATCATTTTAATCCACAGGGAGCATTAACTCCAAGCATAGGGTATTTTGTTTGGCCAGGCAACAAAAACTCATGATAAGGATATCTATCAGGGATGAAAAGAATGAGAAAACTCAAATAATTTTGTCCTTCTAGGACAATTACTCTATGATAGAACTAATAATATCTATCATGTTTGGCCATACTTTCTAGAATGACATTCTAAATGGAAAGAAAAAGAACTTTGTATACTTCCACACTAATGGATTTTATGAACTGACCGGTTTCGGTGCAAGCCCATCCTCTAACCTCAAGGATGGCCTTACGCTGGTCAGTTAATAAAATCCAACAGTGTAGAAAAGTTCCCTCTCTTTCCATTTCATAATATTTTGATAGCTGTGAAGAGCTGACTTGACCAGAAGTATCACACATAAATAATCCATGCTCAAATCAAAGTGAAAGCTATATAACAATTTAGCTCAATGCACCTAACTTCCCTTAACCATACGTCTCTAGCATTTTGTGAGGTAAAATTCAAAATCTAATAATGATGACATCTTTATATAGAGTGGATGTAGAATTATACAATCAACTCATTCATTAACCATTCCTCACCGAGCTAAGGTTGTTATCGTACGTGGAGAAAAACTAACCCAAGATGAACTCAACAGATACAAAAAGGGCTAAAAAGCTCTATATGTATATCTTCAGGTTATATAAATCTTTTTTTACAACTTTTTTTAGGTATCCCTTACACATTTTTCTCATCAAGAATTATTTTAAAACTACAAATTTACTTAAAATAAGAGAGAGTGGAAGAAGAGTCTTAGGCCGCTTTCAGATGGGATGAATTTTTGCCAGCCTCCATCCATGGCACAGAGCCATGCTTTCAAATAACAATGAGTCTTTATGGGTGTCTTCAAATGACGCAAAGCGCGCCATTCATGGCCCCGTGGTCACCACGGCGCCCATTTCAATCTGGAACGGCGGTTCGCCTTCTACGGCGTAAAATACACTGGTGCTACATTGACTTGTTCAGAGGCCGCTTTCAGACGAGACAACTTTTTGAAAGCACGGCACCATGTCGTGGACAGCCGGCGAAAAGTCATCTTGTCTGAAAGCGGCCTGACATGAAGAAGCCTTGAGCGGAATTAGTCGTGTGCGAAGAGTGAGCTATGAGCAGAGAAATGTGCACAGAGAGAACTGAGAAATAATCGTGAATAGAAAATGAGATGTGTGTGCCTAGAGGAGAGCAGGGAGTTGTTTAAGGGGGTGGCAACTCACCAAATACAACTGCCTCCTCCCACAACATAGTTGCACATTTGAACTGATTCGCTCATACATTACCCATCATTACTTTATACTTTCAAGGTCTCATATGAGGAAAAAATACTCACAATAGAAAATTAAACATACTGGGAAAGGTATTAAACGGAGATATTTAAAAAATATTTTTAGTGCCTTCTTTGAAATTATTATTATCTTTTTCTTCTGACATAACACATACATATAATTTGTTCACTTGAGAGATAAAACACATCTAGTTTGGATTTATTCAACCACTGTTTCCATCAATTGATAAAAAAATATAATAGAAAGTTGTACAAACTAGTAGAAATAAAAAATTCATCTGGAAAAAATTTACTGTCAAATTGACTAAGAAAATAGCATCTAAAATGCAAAGAAATGGTAATTAAGTACTATAACAATAGGTACGATAAAAAATTGATGCCGTTATTGTTATCAAGTTTGCAAATCATAACAATAAAAATTATGGATGGATTAATGATCTAGAGCAAATAGTTGACAATCATGTACAAGAAAATAGCACAAAAGTTATTAATCATGATCATTTTTAGACATGTTAAACATTAATAAAATTATGTGCAAGTAATCATTAAAATTAGCCAACAATTTTAAACAAATACAAGTTCAACAACCTTCATTTTGAACGTATCTCCATCAGATTTTGGATCACACATTGCTTAGCAATTTCTTTGATTCCTTACTTCTCATATTACCGAGATATTTGAATGGTTTTGAAAGAGAATTTTGCAATGTCTTGACAAATAATTTTAAATTCATTTTGTCTTGATTCTTACTGTAAACATTTAGATATATTCCCAAGATGACTAATAAGCCAGACCACAGGTATCTGAAATGAAATTGAAAGTCATACTGAGAAAAGGTATTTTTCTTCCACTGACCCAAATAAACTGTATTAAATATTTGTGAGAGGCTAATTCCACCATGCATTATAGTATTCAGTTTAAATTTATAAATTAAGTCCACTAATCAACTATTATGACAAACAACACTGTTAGAAAGGGAATAGTCATAACATTGATTAATTTATTAGAGTTTATAATCTCCAAAACGCCATTGTTTGCAAGGATACCAGAGATGCAAATGGCCTAAGTCATTAACAATAACATGTGTCTCCTGTTTCTGTGAACGATGGGATTTTTAATGTAACAAGTTTGAAAGATTTCTGCACTGATTTCTTTAGTTTTAAGTTTCCTTGCTGATATTGTGATCGTAGTTTTGAATGTGTTGAGCTGGATTTATTTTGTTCTTTGAAATAAGCCTGGTTTCTATATTTCTTCTCATTGGTCTGAAATAGGCTTTGTTGCACAATCTCGACAGAATATTGCAGCTGTTGGGTCTTTTGGGTTTTGGAGAAATTTCAATAGTTTGTTGTTGCTGACAAACATGGGTGTGAAGTTGTATTTGAAAAATGTAGGTTTAAGTTTTTTCTTGTCCAGAGAATATTAAAAACACCATTTGTCATGTTTAAAGATTAGAGAAAACATAAAGAGCAATACCAACACAAAAGACATGCGCAAAAAAGACTGTAATGACATTAATCATGAAAGATTGTCTATATCTTAAAGGAAACAAAGTAGTGATCAAATATTTCTAAGCTTGTTAACGAGAACCCAATCAATCAATCACAAAAAAACTTCTCAATATAATTATCATTATCTCCAAAAAAATTTTTAAACAACACATCCTGAATAACCAAGTTTCTGAACATAAAATATTTAACTCCAAAGTAGTAAGGATGTACTGCCTTTCATAAATACATAAAAATGGCATCCCCCTCTGATGAATCACTTCTGCCATTACTCGTTATGAGGAGACCCAACGTTTTCTACCTTCACATTGTTTCCAGCTTCCTTGAATATTGACAACTACAACACATTAATAACATAACATTTATTGTAAAATTGAAGGAAATGCATTAAGATTCTGATGTGGACAAGTAGTGCTCCCAAAGTGTTTCCAAATAGCAGGAAGTGAATCCTGAAATATCATATTTAAATTATGTAAAATTCGTTAGAATTTCAAATTGATATAAACTTCATTTCGTAAGAACCCATCATTTTTAAAAGGTTGTTAGTCACAGTTAATAGACAATATCATATTTTAAAATGCATGAGGGTTCTGAATTTTCTGAAACCTTATTTAGATAAATAAACTAATGTAGTAAAATATTTATGCAAATATCATTTTAAGAAATTCACAATCATGCAAGGTACATTGATAACTTTAGGTTCAATATTTCTCGCTTTTATTAGTAGTATTATTGTTAAAATTGATTGAACAGCGGAGGTCATTTTGCTTGTCGTCTCTCACCGGGAATCAAACCCAGGACTGCTCTCATCCAAGTCGAAAGCAACTCAAAGCAGAAGCGTCAATTTGATTGAAATATGTGCTCCAAAATAAAGTCTGGTAGATGTGTTATGATCACATATAGAAATCATGCAATACGAAGAATAAAGTCAAATATGTATCCAATAGCAAATAGCTCATAATTTATATGACTTAAGTGAAATAAACATCAGGAAAAGGAGAGTGTCAGAATGGAATTAAAGTGTTTAGGGGATTCATCTATACAACTGGGATTCAGAGAAAAAAGGATTTGAATTTAAGTGTGTTTAATGCAGTTTAATGGGTCTGCCAATACTTTGATTGAATGTTTTAGTAACATTAAAAATAACTGCATCCCATGATTCACATCTATTTCTACTCAACTCTCTCCCTTTCCAAAAATGTTTGAGCAAGGATGGTCTGTTTCTATTTAATGTGAACCCGTTTTCTTTCTCATTCTTATCACCGTTGGTGTGAAAAAAGCTCTCAAAATGAATGATATAATTCAAAAAATAAAATCTCCCTTTAAGGAAGCTCTCCTCAAGACTTGGACGTGGTACCTTTTACAGTCTACGTTTCTTCTTGCTTTTGAGTTCATTCACACAGAAAATAAAATCTGCAGATACACAATGAAGTACTGCATTTATGAATAGTATTATTGTTAAAAGTCATTCAACAGTCACTTCCCACATGGTCTCCCACCCAGAATAGAAACCCAGGACCGCTTTCATCCAAGTCAAAGGCACTGCCCAAATGGCTATATGGGAGCCTCTCTTGTATTTTGGCATTAGAAGCCCTCAAGTGCTCCATTCTGACTAGCCCTATTATTACAACTAAAACTACATCATGCAGGACACTCCTTAATCGTTTTGGCAAACACTACATTGCCTGGGATGCAGAACTTGTGGAGTGTATGATTTACGAGGTAAATAAGATTATTTTTAGGTTAGACCTTAGACAGATTACGCCACCCCAGGTAGTTTTAGTGTCAGATTCTTGTGGTTTAAATGAGAGCGAGATTACGGAAACAAAGTTGTGTGGGAAAATTTAAGTTCAAAGAGAATAGCCATTGTGGTAGTTTTAATGTTCACAGCTTGAATTTTCTTGCTCATCCCAAGAGCAAAAGTCAAGAAAAAATAAGGTTTGTCATAGTGAACTGTAGAAGTATTCATAAAAAGCAAGCATAATTCTTCAACTTGACTAGAAAGACATACGCCGACATAATATTAAGAAACAAAAGTTGCCTTAGTGAAGAAATAGCAACCAGAGAGATTTTTTTTCCCAATTGCTCAGTGTATCGTAAGGACTGAGATGGCAGAAAAGAAGGCAGACTATTTATCGCTGCGAGGAATAGTTCAATAAGTCAGTCAGAAAACCTTAAAAGCAAAATGTTACATGATTTGGTTCTCAGTGTCCAATAGACATGGTAAGAAAACTTTCTTATGCTCCTTCAATCACCCTCCTGACGGCAGCAACGATTCCACAGAAGATCTCTATGAGACACTTAGAAAATTCTGTAACAGTAAATCCAAGATATTTATAGGAGGGGATCCTAATCTACCAGGTATAAATAGGACAAAAATTTCCATCAGCAGCTGCAGTTGAGATAGAAATTCATCGCAGATTGATTTATTATAAGTATTTTCACTTGAACAGGTAAATACAGAAGCGTCTCGTGTGTTTTCTCTTGAAAAAGGTAATATTCTAGATATAACTTCCACTAGCCATCCCCACCTAGTGAACAGTATTGCTGTAAATGAAGGCATATCTAATAATAACCATGCTGCTCAAGATAGACGCTCTCCGAAGCCCTCCTTGTATCTTATATATCTTTGAGAAAGCCGACTTCTCCACATTTGAGGAGTTTCTTTAAAGTAAAAGTGAAATTTTTAACCCCTTTCATTTACAATAATTCAGTAGATGACAGTTTGTCTGAAATTCTCTGTATCCTTCGAGAAGGTATCTCTAAATTTTATTCAGACATTTTAAATGCACAAGATCATCAAGAGCTGCTTGCAACTGAGCATCTTTTATCTATTAATTCAGATATAACTTACATACAACATATTGATAAATTATGAGAAATCTTGTAAAATGAATTCCTGCTACCATACTATGATGAATGGAATATTTTCATTTGTCATGTGGTACAGCTAGCAGCATAAAAAAGTTACCACCTAAGATGCAACCAGCATAACTCGAGAAGGGAGAGTCTTTCAGATTCTCTGTTTTGAGTGCGCTTTTCGTCTTCCTCTTTACGCCTGGCACTTTTTGAAGGCTTTTGTGACGATATATATTTTATTAATAATTGCTAAAAGTCATTGCTTTTGCTGCAGTAGAAGCAGTATTGTATTATGAAAGAATTAAATTCGTATTTCGTTAAATCGGCTCGAATCTCGAGTTAATTCGCTCTTCTTCATAAAATATTGGACATGAATTACTTTGACTGCTCATATCTCCTCCTAACATAAAATATTCCATCAATGCAGATTTAGAATGGAATTGGTTATTTCAGTTAATGCTCCACATGCCCGCAGGATGCAGGATGAACGTTTTCATAAAGATTATGATACGATAATTAAGAGAATATGAACTATTGTAAATTAGGTCAACGGAAGAAGGGGAAATTAAAAAAATGTAATAAGAATAAAATGGAGTAATAATTAAACAATACCTGCTATTACAAATAATGATATGCGATAGTGGAACTCAAATAGGAAATAAGTTGCTATTTTTCATTGAAAACGAATTTGTGAAAGTCGCCACGTTGTTTGGACGCCATTTACATTTGCAGGGAATTTGGTTTTAATAATTTAAATAGCAGCACACTATATGTGAGATAGGCCAGTATAGGTCATCTGTCCTCGCTTTAATCTCGCAATAATCTTTTTGCCATCGGGCTGCGAAAATCATTATCGTTGAGAATAGGGTCATGTTGTGTCGTATTTCGTCATGTAAATCTCAGCTAAGGAATATATCTAATAATTATTGTCTATACAGAGTTATATTCTTGAAGGATACTCAGCCGAGGGCTCCGGTCGTTTAGGACTTACTACTATCGAACCTGTAGTCTTTTAACAAATCGCTTTATATTGTATGTGCGAACATTTCTTTTGAATAATTAAATCAGAAGGACTAGTCGTGCAGAGTCGAGTCAAGCACCAAAAGAATCGAATAATATACTTCTAATTATTTAATTCCTTTCATTTACACCTTCTCCGTAATAAATGTTTGAATGCTAAAACAATTAATAATTTCAACATTGGAAAAAGGTATGAACCAACAATTTTAGACATAACAACTCCATTTTTAAAATACGCACGTAATGCACTCATGCATGAATAATAAATTTAAATCTGCTACTAAGGGTTTCAGTGGTCAGTTCCTTGGGTCCTTGTTTTCGTCTACATAACGGCATATGAGTGCCATTCATACTGGGCTTCTCAACGAAACAAAGGGAGCTTCTCCGTGGGGGTGAGAGAGGAAAGAGAAAGGGTCTTCAATGGAGCGGTCACAGGTTACTTCTGTCTTTAGTCGCTTCAGACCGGCTAATATTCAAGGTGGGGTTTTGCATGAGAGCGAGAATTGCTTGAAGATGCCATTCTTAGTTGTGGATGGAAAGATAATGAAAAGTTCGTTGTTGAAGGAATATGAATGGGGTTACAATTAATTACTTATATATTTTTTACATAAAGCATGGAGACGATGATAGGAAAATAAGCAATGGGGATACGGAAAATTTTATGCTTACTAAGAAGAGAATGCTGATTCTTTTCAACGCTAAGGCATACATCTAAGAAATGTAAAGATAATATGGTGAACAGGCTCAGAAATTATGTGCACAGATCCTGGGATGTAGACTGTTTATAAGATTGAGAAAATGGTTCAATTACAAGATTGAGAAAACGATTTAAGCCATTTTAAGACAACATAATGCAGGTTAGAAGGTGACCGGAAAAATATTTTTTCAATGGTTCAGCCAAAGAGAATGTAAATGAGATCAACCATTCTAAAAAGTTCCGATTTTTGTGGCAGTTTTCAAGTTTAATTTTCTTTACCTACTGCATTTGGTGTTATGTGAACTCACTTCTAAAACGTTCATTTACATCCAAAATGCATAAACCATTAACGATAGACCTATCATAGTCGAAATTATTTATTATCACTGTAAATTTATTTTGCTTTGAAAATTAGTAGGATATATCACGTAGGCATATAAGAATATGCATACAATGTGCATACATATAATTAGAGCTTCCGCCAGTTAATCTTACATAAATGTCGAGAAATTCACACATTTAAATTTCTGCACCTTCAAGATATCGTAGATGTCTTCCTTATCTTTAAACCAAGAAGTTTTAAGGAAGAATAGGCGAGGCCCATGAAACCAGCATTAAGATTCAGCAGTAATAGATTCTCCTGACAATAAGAAATATTTCCCAAGTAGGGAAGCTTTACCCATCTTATTTAAGAGTAATTATGGGTAATAAGTATGAGATGTTAGTATTTCTAGTGCTGTATCTGATAATGGCTGATGGACTTAACTGGCCTCTCATTAAAAAAAGGAAAGGGAAAATACAAAGCCTAAATTTTAATTATCAAACGGCTTTTATCGATGTAAGGGCAACTCAGATTGATTACGCCTGATTTAGTAGTTTTACTAAATGTAATTTCCGTAAAAATATAGTCATTGCTGAACGACTATAAGAAATGGCGGAAATAACTAAGGACAAAGATTCACAATTTCTTATATAACGCTGTTTCACAAAGTAACGACTTCTTCAATCAATTTGACTATAAGGAAATTATTCAGAGAACTAGAACCAAAGAAAGCTACATCCATTGCGAAGGAAATTGATTACAATCATCGGGAAGGGGTAATCTGAAGATTATTGATATTCTGGGCAGGCAGACGTTTAGAACTAGTTCCCCTTAGTGGATAAAAGAAAGTTAAATTAAATATTGTGACCGGGTGTAATCGTTAAAATTCCGTAAGCTACGCGTATAATTTTATCATTGAAAATCTTCAAGGGATCTGAGAAGAGCCCACAAGCGCTGTGGAGGGTCTACCAGACTGCCCATGTCTCGGACCGTCTCTGCTTTCAGCAGTAGAATTAAACATATATTAACCATAGAAAGATCACTCCCGTAGAAACTTAAGCTTCGTAAAATACCAATTCCAATATTACGTTCTCAATATTTACATTCAACTTTTCAGGCTTTTTTCGCTATTTCTTCTAACCAATGATTTTCATAAACCTTCGGGATATCCTTACAAATCAATCAACAATAAAACGGGAAAATTTAAGAAATAGCTATTTGCGAAAACTAGCGTTCCTTTGGTTCTTTTTTATTACTATCATTGGATGTATAGGGTTTTCAATTCTTTTATTCCATTAAATGATAGACACAGTTATCAGTTTCGTAGATTTTAAGAACCTTTATAATTAATATAAAAAACACCAAAAGCAAGTGAATACATTTTTTCTCTCAGCGTTGATGATAGCCAAAACGTTCAACTCATCTTGATTCACTTATAATATTTGCTAGTATATCTCACCTGGTTTATAAAATACAAAATAAGGATGTCATTTAAATACGTATTTAAACTCAATTACAATCGTCATTACTGTAACACACACGCAATAACTTGCCCATTCTCTGTCGAGTTCTAAAAACTCATAGCTCTAGCTAAGTCTTAGGTTTGGTTAGACCTCGATTAACCATTGTCATGCAAAAGTGACAATTCTACGGATAGCGGTCTTATCATTTTCCATAACTGATAAAATATAAGATGGTTTTCTTAAAATACTGAGAACTTTAAAATAAACAAATTTTAATACTCTTCGGAGTTGATTGGTGGATCAGTAAATAGCTAAAAATACGAGAGAAGTAACTTTTGATAAATAAAATTTTGAGAATTTTACCAAAAGGACGTCCACCGCTGGCCTTTTACTACAGTATTTACTGGAAGCCATTACTTTGAAACGATAAGGAATCCATGGATCCAATTTTTAGGACAGTGGTTTCATCAAGCGATTTAGGATTATTTTCATTTAATCCACATCAGATAAACAGTGAGATCTCGTAAGTTTTAGGCCGAAGAACATACAATATTTCTAATCTGTTGCTCTGCAGTCCCACTTTATGAGAGATTTATTTCTTCGAGTCATTCTTCTAATTGCGAGCTAAAATTATACATATATCAGAGAAGGCTAGCGAACACATTATTTTAGATAACATCAAAATGAATCAAGCAAATTGCAACCCAAATACTCTTCTCCCAACGAGAAAGTTTTTCCTTTCCATTCCCCTTTGGCAACGAAAGAATTATCTTGCCCTTCTCCCCCACCTATTTCGTTTTGTCCTGTTTAACAGTTTTCCAAGAATTCTACCCTTTCACCTGCAGGACACACTTTTGTTCCTTCTCATTCTTTCTTCTTTTTCCAGGCACACGCCATATGGAGGATCGCGTATTTATGTAAATGTTGAAGATAGTGCTAGTAAGCGTCGGAGGTAATTGTGTGAATTTTTCTACAATGTTGTTATAAGGATAATTTAATTTTACAAATTAATGGATTATACAATCTATAGTAGTCACAAGAGTAAGGGGAAATGGTAATCTAGAAAAGAATATTCGTTATTTAAATCAATCGAATGAGTTTTAACTTTGAAGAACTCCATAGGTAACTAAACACAAGGAAATAAATAACTTTGTCAAAGTTATACGACTTTCTGTGTGGAAGTTTTGGTACTTTTATTTCCTTGTGTTTATTCCTTAGTTATTTCTCTTGATAATAAAACAATTTTCAATTGGGAAAGTTAAACGAAAGGTTTCTAAAAGCAATCAAATTATAGTGATCCACCAAATCATGCACATATCTTATATATAAAAATTCAGCCTGCGTATGTTTGAGCCCGCAAAACTCGAAAACCACTCGGTCGATTGACTTGAAATTTTTACAGAACATTTCATTCTAATATTCATACGAAATATAAAATACGAAAGTATTTCTATTTAAAAAAATGGTGACACTTCGTCCTTGCTTCGATCCCAGACGAGTCAAAGCATTTCCGTAAGAAATGCACGTAAAGCTCATTTTTGTCGCTGCAGACTTCATTTCTTTTGCAAAATTAAATTAAAAAGAATGGTCACACGAGATAGAGACGTAAACCAATAGCAGAGAAAAGGAATATAAAACCTTATTTAGGTCATGTATTATTGTTTTCGAACTGAATTTTCGAGATTTTACTCGGAATACTCGAATTTTTTTGTAAATTTTGTGAGTATAAACAACCGGCCCCCCTGACAAAAATGCCATTGTTGAATCCAAGATCCTGCGTTTTGACCTATTTAGAGTTAAGAAGAAGAGAATAGTTGCTGGTTTCGTTCACATTGATAAGCATAATCAATCGTTCGAAGTGATTTAAATGATCAATTTTCAAAAAACAAAATGTGAGTTAATTTGATGCCGAATGTTGTATTCAGTGAAATTCATTTGTATTATTTTGGAAATGATTTGATAGTCTGTTATCAAAAATCAAAGTGAGTGATTGCTGCATTCAATTCGATTCATTTCTTTAGTTATTTTCCAGTTGGTCGTCGTCAAATACAATAGTACGCGTTACCACATCAAATGTTGCGGCAGATAATGGATAGTAGTAAATGATTTTTATATAAATAACGAAAATTCTCCATCCAAACGCGAGAGCCGAGCTAGCGTAACGGACCATGTCCTCCATCTTTCTTTTCTCTCCCTCCCTTCTCGAGAGAAAGGCTCGCCGGTCCGAATTTTGGACTTAGTTTTTCTCGGTGGGTCAGGGGTGGTAACTTTTTTTTGCTGTTAGCTGTACAAGATAGAGAAAAATGAATCTATCATTTACTTTTGTCCCAGTCTTGATCATGGCTGTGATGAAATGAAAGTTACTGAAGTATGAGTGGATAATTGCACTGATTTTGGTCTCTCCTTATGGAATGCCAAGAAAAGTGTTACTCATAGAGTCATTGTGCTTCACTATGCTCTCACTATACTCTGCACGCCCTTAGTGGCTCATGCCGGAGGGGGTGAGTTGCCAACCAGCCTTCAGGCTGAATACTTTACAGACATGTCAAATGAGGAATATCTCCAGACCTATTTTGAATGCAAAAGAATAAACTTCAGTGGCACCGCTGGCAGCAGCAAGAATGGCCCCCCATTCCATCTACTAATTATTTTAAATAATTCCGCCAACTAATTTCCTGAAGCATAACTCATTGATAGTCTGTTTCATAATTGCTGGCAGTAGTTACTTATGAGACAGAGTCTCAAAGTCAACAAAGAGTTTTACATCAATGTGTATTTGTAATTTTATAATCAATTTGTATCTGACAATACATCCGTTCACTTTGTATATTATCTAAATATAATTGTGAGTTTTAGTGTCAACAAACTAGTATTACGACATAGCCAAATAAACAAGTCCAGCATCACACAACGCAAACAAGAAAATTATCACAAAATCAACAAGAAAAACTTAAGGCTCAAAAATCAGTACAGAAATCTTCCAAACTGGACACATACAGAGGCCTATTGATTTTAAGAAACAAGAGAGGCGATTGACAACCTGGGTCCAATCCCATCTCCTGCTTTGTTCTCCGTTCTTGACATCACAACACAAAGAGCATAAATACCCTCGGGTCTCGTCATCTCCTGAAGATGGCAACTTACTTGCCAAAATACACACTGAGAATAATGTTTTTGCATTAGCACTGCTGGAGATAATCCTAAGCCCTGTTGCTGGTGGGTATTTCTACATGATCTTGCAAACTACGGCTTTTGTGAGTTTATAAACTAAAGTATTAACACTGCCATGTTCCTCGTCTCCTTTACAGATTTATAGAAGAGGATCGGTTACCCCGAATTATAAATAATGGAAGCATCCCAACAACAGTACCATTTTTCAAAAAAGTCCCATAATAATATTAATGAAGATTTTTTCAAATACGCGGCAGCAAAATAATTTAATACCTAATTTCAGTTGTAGTTGTAAACACCACCACCTCTGCAAAATGACTGCAAGGGTAGATTAGCGTGAAGAGATGTTTTTACTGCACCAAAATGTTTTTGCTTTCTTGCAATTTATATATTATGCATGGATATTGTTTTACTGGTTGTAGTGCACTTGTGGGAATGTTATTTAAAAACTGGAAATATCTTTTTTTCCTGAATAGGTCCTGAACATTCCAGATAAGCAATCCTCTGCTGCATATGCTAAGAATAATATAAGAAGTGTCACAAAATTTTATTTATGTAAGTATATAACTAAGGAAACTTTGTGGAATCTTTCCAAAGTTGTAAATCCTATGCCTCCCCAATTTTAATTACATTTTACTCTATTCAATCATCATTTTCACCTCATGAGTGAACCACTTTCAAAGCATTTTCTTAATGACAATTGTAACATTTAGCATAGTTCTCCACAAATCCATATATTTATGAATTTTGTGACAATTTTACATAATTACTTAATATATAATAAAAACTTACTGGAATGAGAATGGTTTTTGAAAGAAGATAAATGATATGATTATGGTAACTGCTTTTCTGCAAGTTGTCACAGTAACAGCAGCCAACGCTCCACAACTTCTCACCAGCGTAAGGACGACCTGCAGTCCTAAGTAACCAGTTATTGAAAACAGGAGCCCATATCCATATGTCTCCCAAGGGTGCTAAGGGTTAGAGAAAAATACAGAATGAAGGTACTTTTACAAAGTGATTTAGATATAGTCCATTATTTCACTCAATAGCACTTAACTTTAAGACTTAGGTTGAATAAATTTATCCATCTTAACTATCATATGCAAAATACACAGCTTTATTAAAATGTAACGCAATGCTTTTTTTTCATGCTTAGCTGCTGTTGCCCTTCACCGGTGAAGTCCCCCTAAGCTCTACTGAACTTTTAAGGAGGTGCTTCACCGAGGCAACAGCAACAACAAAGCAATCTGTAGCTATTACTATTGCTTTATATTTTGCTTTTAGAAGTAACCAGTTTAGGCTAAACATGGATTCAACAATCTATGGAAATTTAGCAACTAAGTATAATTTGGTTAAGTGAAAGTAGTTTAAAATATGAAAATTACCTGATATAAGTGAAAGATTATTATAATATAATTACATAAAGAATCAAAATAAAGCATATTTTTCTGAGGAGAAATGGACTGGAAAAAAGTCGGATGAGACCAGAACTCGAACCCAGATCTCCAAATTGCTTAACCACACACCCTTGCCTACAAGAACAGCTTGTTAGTCTTGTCAAACGTTTTTCATATCAGCTCAAAATCCTCGAAAGAGCCACCCTCTAACTCATATCCATCCATCAGTTCCCAAAATAGAACACACATAACGTGCTGAAGGAGAGATTCTTCCAACATTAAGATGGGACCAAGATGAAGATTAAATATAAGATAATTCAAAATCCTCCCATTGACCTTCTCCTATTTTCATGGATATTTTTGCGGGAAAATGCATTCAAAACGAGTCCATATTCCCAGACACTTATTAGGTTTCAGCTCTGACCAAATTTAGAATATCTTAAACCTACTTTCCAGTACAAATCCAAAGGTTAATTTTACAATTCTTTACTGAAAGGCAAGGACTGATATATCATCAATGGCTTCTGATGTTCACTTACAATAACTGTAAAAACAAACGATCTTGTGCTCAGATACAGGGTTCTTGGGTTTCTAACCAGATGAGGTCATCTGTGATAATCAACATTTCGGTTAATTTCAGGCCATTTTCAGGATGAAGTGGCAATCGTTTCAAAGTTGGCCTTCATGTAATCATGTCTTTATGGGATTCGCATTTGTATTGGCTCATTCCGACAAGGATATGACAATATGAAGCCCAACAATGAAATCATTAGCACTTTGTGATAGCCTCTAAGGAATGGACCAAAATGTCGACTGTCACAGATGATGTAACCTGCCTGCAAATCTACTTTTCCTGCAGCTTCCAACATAGTCTGACCTTCACAATTTCTATATCTTAATGACCACTGTATCAAATTCAACTCATATACAAAATTTTCTCATTCATATTCAGGGTTGCTGCAGAGCAGAAATTGTAAAATTCCAGCATTTTTCCAGGTTTTTCAGAGCAAAATTTTCATTTCTCCAGGTTAAAATATCTATTCTATCATAAGTATAAGAAGTTTATCATCGCTTATATCATTCAAATAGCAAAGAGTTAAGAATTTAGGAGTGCATTTTGGACATTTAATAGAATAAGCCACAGTAAGTCATGGACTGATATTCGTGATGCAGATAGTTGGCCATAGGTCACTTCTTTTTCACTGTTGGTTGTTTAAACAGCATCGATTCATGCTCATGAGTTATATGTGATGCATAAGAGTCGATAGTGACTTCCATATCATTCACATTGCTGCCTTTAGGAGGTCTATAGGTTATACCAAGAAGGATTTTCTGCAATTTTAATAGTAGGGAAATTAATAAATATTACAGATATCATTTTTTTTATCAAAAAATATCTTCTGAAAGTTTTCACCTCGAATATTTTGAAATATTGACAAGAACTACGTTAAAAAATTTGTTTTCAGTTAAAACAACCATATATTGGTGCAAATAGAAGTCACTTGCAATGATCACTAATAATCAAGCCTCAATATGCTGTTCTTATGCCTACGGAGGCGGCTTAGATGCCTTCTGTGGGACCAGAGTAGGAGGCAAAGTCAGAAATATTTAACTGTTCTGTAGCATCTTCCGTCCTCGTCAATTCCTCCGCATGGTGGCTCATAGTGGTGGCAAACTGCTGTGCACCTATTTATTGCATCTACTTTTATAAATATTATAATTATATTTCTGAGTACATCATGACCCAACTCAAAGGAGATGAGATTGATATGCTTGGTAGGAAGAAAGGGACACCAATACTGGTTAGAAGTATGGTATATTCGAGGAATGAACTAGGATACCTACGAAGTAGACTTCCTGCCTTTCACTTTATAACAAACTTCCGTAAAAATTTATCTTCAAGCATAACAACGGTACATATTCAAGCCTTCATTCCTTCTGGTTTCATAGGTTCAAAACTATACGACTATGAACAAAGAAAATGTGAAAATTTTCAGCAATGTCATTTAAGCCTTCAAAAGTTAACTAAACTTATCACAGTCCAATATATATCGCGACAACCCGAGGCACCTGCTGCAGATATCTGAGGACATTGACATCAGAGCATGCCCGAAAGAGCTTCCATGATTCCTGTCAAATCGAACCAAGCTCGCTGTTTCACCACTGCAAACAGCATTCTTAGATTGTATATTCCAACAAAAATATACAAATAAATTGATCGAAACATTCATGCTCAATGTCTAATATGGCAAAGCAATACAGGGTCAAGACACAGGTTTCCATTGCTGATGGCCATTGTCACATCTTAAGCCGTTTAGAGGCACCTTCCGTCAATTTGTCCACATGGTGGCTCGTAGGGATAGCAAGGCAGTGCAGGCAAATATGAGCCACCATGTGAAGGAATTGACTAAGATGGAAGGTGCTATAAAACAGTTGAATTTGCCTTCTTTTCAGGTCCCAAAGGAGGCATCTCAGCCACCTCAAGAGCCACATTGAGGCTTGATTATCAGTGCAAGTGATATCTTTTTACGCAAAAATATGACCATTTTAACCAGAAAAATGTTTTTCCAATTTTGATGTTTAGTCGAAATTTTGAAGCTTCAAGGCAAATTCTCACAGAAGATATACTTTATTTTTTTAAATTATACATGTAATGGCCATGTAGGTGGGCCATTATTGCCAGGTATTACATTTTGATCATAAAGAAGTGGCAAAACGCTCCACACTAGTGTTCCTTGGATGATGTATAGTAGATCAGCCTCCAGATGAGTTGCGGAATAATCATCTATACTCATCACACAAGGAGCAATGGGCAATAAGCAGAAAAAAGGGTGGCGGCGCTTCCTCACATGAGTGAATATGGATACCGCAGTGGTCAGTAGAGCAACACTTACTCCTCTACAGGAGGAAATATTTACTTTGACGTTGCCTGTAACTTTGTGATTCTTTGCCATGAGAAAAGTCTCCTAAAATCGCCTGGATTTTCATCTAAGTTGTAATAACTATCAATAACGAAGCAATAAGTATAGGGAAACTTCTTGAATTACTGATTTACTTTTCAACCATAAAAGGTTCTACGATCTATTTTAACTACGGTGATTACATTTCCTAAGGAGGAATCTATCTCTGAAAGATGCCAGTTTAAGCAGCTCTCCATTGTAGATTCCGAAACGATTTTTCTACGGTTGTTAAAAACTGGAAGCTAGAATTCTACTTTACACTTCAATTCTGATATGTCGTGAGTAATAGCGAATACAAAAGAGCACACTGTACTGCTTGCAATTACCTGAACCCTTGCTTCCTACACGCCACCGGTGAACCAGATTGTGTTCTGATTTCACCGAGTGAACAGCTTTAAATAAAAACTTTCAGTATTAGTATTCTTTTATAAAACAGAAGCAATTATCGAAATGGAAACCAAAACTACTGACCAATTTACTCGATTTGACACTACATAATTGTTGGCTCTAAGTTGCCATCGAATAACCAAAAGCTAAGAGTGCTTTTTGCGTAATATCCGAAGAGTATAATATCAAGCATTCTGTTGCGATACGACTACAGCAAACACTGGAAGAATTTATTGGCCTTGTCTCTTATTAGAGCAAAGACTTGAAAAGGATGTTTTAGTTTTACCATGTAGGCACAATATTTGTGAAATAATTTTACTTAGTGTTTTGGACAAAAAAATGGAAGTCCTCAGATATAAATTTCCATCTTATCAAAAGGTTTCAGAATGCATGGCCTCAAATAAACAGGGAACACTTTATCACTAGCAGGACGGGAGCTCAGCTCTACCTAGAAGGACCGCTGCGAGTCATTTCAACTACATTCTTTTAAAATTCGTATTTAAATGCTTTTATAAGTCTCAAAGACCTGATTTTTGCAAAATTTCAAAATGCGACTTTTCTGCAAGTGCT
This sequence comes from Sympetrum striolatum, assembly GCA_947579665.1. Classification (NCBI taxonomy): domain Eukaryota; kingdom Metazoa; phylum Arthropoda; class Insecta; order Odonata; family Libellulidae; genus Sympetrum; species Sympetrum striolatum. The sequence continues at coordinate 3,895,534 of OX388350.1, forward strand.
GATAAGATGTTTTACCTTGTATATTGTTTAAAATTTAATTGATTAAACAAAATGCGGACCAATGTCCTAAATATGCAGAATTTATATTCTTTATTGTTTAAGAATTTTTCAAATTATGCCGTGAAAAATTCCAACCTGGGGTTTTCATCCATGCAAAATCATTTTATAACATTTACAAATTCAAAAAACCACTTCTTAGCAGGGTTGCCAACTTATTAGTTTTTATCATTATAAAATGTTCTTCCAATTATTTTCTCAGGTAAATATCAAACTGATATCTCAAATTTACATTCAATTACCTTTCTTGAACAATTAGAATTCATTTCAGGGATACCAACTTTATGAAACAGGGCTGCCAACTGTCGAACCGGATCTCTAAACATAGAGTTATGAGTTTGCAGTATTAATAACTAAAGAGATATTTTGAGGAACTTGTATGACGCACTCACTCTATTTTGGCTGAATATCAAAAAATAGTGCGCTAATCTAATTAATTTTTTACGAAAATCACAGTTAGGTCTAATAATGTATTGATAAAAAGATACTCCCTAATCACCAGTGATGACCAATAGAAGGTCAAAAAATCTGATGTGGCCAACACATGACTTTCTCCATATTTATTGAAAATAGAAGCCTATGCCGGTAATATATAAATAACTCCAAAACAATGGAAACAGGAAAATGTTTCATACAACATTTGTAGTAAAAAACATAATCTATAACTTTGGTACATAATTGTATATACCTACATTGCATTCTGACAGAGATATGTATGAAAAACTTCAATTTCTGGATAAACAACAACTTCCGGTTAACCATTATTGAAGAATAACTCCTAAACAATCAGTGTTACAAAAAAATGTTTCATACATAATTGTAGTAAAGTACATTATCTATAACTTTTGTAGATAATTGTATGTACCAACATTGCATTCTGACAGGGATATTTAAGAAACAAAATTTTGTTCCGGTTAAACTGCAACTTCCAGTAATGCGATATTCATAAAAAACTAATCAACTCTTGGCATTGTTAGGAAAATACTAAATATGAATTTTGAAAATGATCGGATAATTACTTTTTACGATAGAGCACCCACAAACGGTTTTACCACAGACAGACAGACACACACACACAGACCTGTTTGGGAAAATAGCGAAAACGAACTCTATGGGCCCCAAAACATCTATTTCTGTCGAAATCTGGAGGTCGAATATTTTTGCGAATACAATACTTTCTCTATACAGTAAACCCTCGCTAACACGAATCTCAAGGGACCGGGCAAAGTGTTCGCGTTATGAAAAAAATCGTGTTAACCGTATCGCGGCAAAAAAGTGCGATTATACCTGCTGATATATTGACGTCTATTATGATGTTGACGTTTAAGTAACGATCACAAAAATCTCTATTAAATCTTTCTTTACCAATTGGTAAGTAAATATATTCCGTAGTTTAATTTTTGCGATAAACTTAAAATAAATTGGTAAATATTTTTTATTTCACATCACAGTCAGGCATTACATAAATTAAAAAAAAATAACCAGTCTTCAAAGTCAACATTTTTGCTTTTATTAGGTTTGACGAAATCATGTAAATTCTTTTGCCGAAGAGTAGGGCGCTAATGGTCCATGCAGTCAAGTCTAATCCGATCTAAGTTATCGGAAAAGGTCCTGGAAACATTTGCCGTTGCTGCATATATTTGGAGCACATTTAGATCCGTTGTGACTTCTCCACGGGTGGGAGGCTCAAGCGACTCCTCCTCACTTTCATCTGAGGATGATTCTTTGCTATTCAGGAACATACGGCCAGATCATTGTCAAACTCCAAATATTTTGTTCAAACGTTAACTCAACCTGGTAATTTTAAGCAAAAACTCAATTTAAAGATGTTTTAAAGAAGATACAATCAACGCTCAAACTGCGGAGATATTCTCACGATACTTACCATTGCCGACGAAAGTGTTTGCATAAGCTATCATTCCTCAGGTGTGTCCTTTTCAGTAGCCGCTCCTTGTCCAACAGCATAATCGACATCAATATGGGTCCAAGCCTTATCGAAGCAACTTTTAACATGCTTTGCGGAAACAGATTCCCAAGCTGCTCCAATCGCTATTAAAGCATCCAAAAGAGTCCAACTTAATTTAACACTTCCTTCCGCTGCGAGGATCGCTGCTCGTACCAGATGAGTCCGATAATACCTCTTCAGAAGAGCGATGATTCCCTGATCCATTGGCTGCAAACGACTGGTTGTGTTTGGCGAAAAAACCAAACCTTGATGTTAGTCAACTCCATTTTTCTTAGGTTGTGGGCAGCGCAGTTGTCCATCGTGAGTAACACATGACGATTCTGAGCAGCCATACGACTATTAAATCGCACGAGCCATTCACGAAATGCAGTGCCGTCAATCCATGCCTTCTTGTGGCGGGAGTAATCGCAGGGCAGCTTTGAAAGATTAATGTGCTTGAAGCATCGGGGGCTCTTCGATTTTCCAATCACCCACCATCGTAACTTCTAGCTTCCGTCCGAATTGCAAGTGAGAACAACGGTCAATCGCTGCTTACTGTGACTGCCTCCATGGCATTTCTCTCCCTTAATTCTCAGAGTGCGGCTTGGCAAGAGGTTATAAAATACACCCGTTTCGTCCATGTTAAAAACGTCTCGAGGAGAGTACTTTTCTCGAAGAAGTTCAAAATCAGCCAGCCACTCATTGACACTTCCTTCGTTCACTTTATTTGCTTCCCCACATATCACTTGCGTAGAGATTCCATGGCGTTTTTGAAATCGCCACAGCCAGCCACTGGAGCACTTAAAGTCGTTCATTCCCAAAATGGATGCAATTGACAATGCCTTTTGCTGTATAACAGGTCCACTTCTAGGCACGTCTGCTGCTCGAACGTGATTAAACCATTCCATTAATTCATCTTCGAGGTCCTAAAGATGTGATCCAAGCATGCGCTTTCCTTTCAGCTCAACACCTCCTGATGCAGCCGCTTCGTCAATTTTTTCGTGATTTTTTATTATCGTTGACAAACCAATGAGGAGATTTTGGAATACAAAAATCTTGGGCAATCTGAGTTTTCTTCCGTGCTCCGCGTTCCACCTCACTTAATATTTTATGCTTCGTTTGAAGATAAATACTCATTTGCTTTGTTTGCTCATTGCAAAAAGAAATTTTGTTCCTGTAGCTACAGATGTTCAGTAAAGACTCACTTACAGTCGTCGACACGAGAAGACTAAGAAAATTCATCCGAACTTACTCCCTGACTCACTCCTTGCCTACCATTCTCACTATCTCATTGAGCCCCTTGCATTTTCTTGGGTGTCTTACATTATATTGGATGCCCTACATTGTCTTGGGTTATCGTTTCAAAACGAGGGACCAAGGCAACGTATTATCCTCAAAGTCATGGATCTTATTCTGCCAGGAAGTTCGCCTTAAGCGAACTACATGATTCAAGGGATGGAGGAAATTGTTCGAAATTCGTCTTAACCGAAATTCGTGTTAAACGAACAAAACCCCGTAAGACACTATACATTCCTGCCGGGACCGTGATACTGTTCGCGTTATCGAGAGGTTCGTGTTAAACGAGTACGTGTTATCGAGGTTTTACTGTACTACGTATAGGGAGAAAGTAAAAATTTAAACTTTAAGTGCAATGCAGCACGTCTTTCTGCTTTCTTATTCAAATAATAATTTACATAATTTATTTTCTAACCATATGGAACAACATTAGGGAATTTCCCGAAAGAATTTCTCAAAACAATTTTTTTTTTCATATTAGTAATGCCAGTATATAAGCTGGCCGGCATATAAGTCAAACCCTAAAATTTTGAGGTGAATTTTAGGTTATAGACTATGTTCAGTGTAAAAGTCAATCGAATAAATAAAGCAATACCACTTCTCCAGCTCTATTTAATGGGAAGAAACACTTCGGTATCCATAAATATAAGACAGCTAAAGGAATATTTACTGCATAAGATTAATGAGACAGTAGAATTGTTTCTTTCAGCTGCCGTATCAACTTCTCGCCTCTGCTTAACTATTACACAAGTTTCATTCGTTGGTATCACTCAGGCTTTACAAATAAAACTGAAACGTTATGAAACAGAAACACATGGTATTAAAAATTTAAAGTAAAAATTATGGTAATTTAGCACGATAAGATCAAATCAAGATGCTGCTAAAACAATTTCCATGAACTCCTAATACTAAGATGAATCATATGAAGTATATAAACAAAAATATACCATGATGTGCTTATTGATTTTCATTTGTAAAAAGAAAACATCAAAATATATATTAAATTTTTGTAATATAAAAATACATGTGAAGAAATGAATATAATTTGTAAAGAATAAAGATGCGTCAAATTTATTTTAAAGATATGAAAATGGTTTATTAATTTAACTCTTTAATTATGAAAACATGTTATAACATAACCTACTTTCAGCCACAGTAGTATTTAGTGATGAAATGTTTTATGTGATGTCTACGTTAATTAGACTTGCCAAAAATTAGTTTCAGTAAGAAATAATTGTGTTGAGTTGCGAGAGTTTGTGTACAACATATGTTAAGCAGGCAGTATCACCTATTTACCCCTCCATGGTAAAGGGTTAAATTTTATGTTTGGTGTATAAGTCGACCTCTGGTGTTTGAGAGATTTTTTTAAGCTTCAACGGTCAACTTATACGCCGGCGTATACGATATATAATCGGCATAAAAAATCACTTTTTGCACCCGAGGTTAAGGGGTTACATACCATCCTCAACTTTACATATCAATTTTTGTTTATTTACATGAATTTAAAGATTGAAACCGAAAAAGAATCGACAGTTGTAGTAGTATATCCTAAAAATTTAGCTACAGCAATTTTTCTTGAGCAATGCAGAGAACACTCCAAGAGCCTTTGGTCAGTCTAAAATAGTTGACTTGTAGCACCAAACATCTGCACGTTTGGTGCTATCTGAAGGAGATACAGTGTGAATTATTGATGGAAAAGCATCATAGTCTTTATTTTCGTTGGGGTCACAAAACATTTTTACTTGCGATCAGTTCTGTTGAAAGTATAGATCTCTGATGTGAGATTACGAAATTCTTGCACTGTAAACCTGCAAAAGTGTTATAAACTTGTATCCTTAGAGATGAGCTAAAAGTTAAAAGGAAGAGATGTGTCAACCACGTGCACCTTTGAAGCTGTACAAAAGGTAAATGGCTTGGTGGCAAACTCACAGGTAAACTAATCAACGACTTGAGTAGGTATACTATTGCTATTTGCAATATTCGCAAGAGAAAATGTAAGATACTGTATGGACATTATCAGAAGAGCTGCACAGATGCCCTTTGGCATCATTTCTGCCCTCTTGGGAAGGATTCATGGCGTTAATATTTTAAGATATAAACCTGTGAGCCACAAGTGGCATTTGGCAGTGAGGAGAACTCCCTTAAACAAACTAGATGAACATATTCACCAAAAAGAGTTTCTCAAGATAATTTAGGATCCACCAAGCCCATCTATTAGGTATCAGTTAATATTGGTTTGATGATCTATTGGATGAGAATATATATGACATACTTGGACTTCTGAGATGAATGGGGGAATTTTTTAAGCAATGACTTAATGAGTTATTTTTAGCAGAATTAGTAAAATGGTTTACATCAGGTTTTTGAAAGTGTTTTGACACCGTAGGTAATTTTACACATAAATCCCACCAGTAATCAGACCTGGACTGCTTTCACTGAAGCTAAACACACTTGGTCACCCGGGTTTTCATAAATTATCAATCTTACCTTGGAACAGAAGTTTATGCCTTTCTGCAAATCCCCAGTCGTAAGCATAACAAGGAACAAGTACACAAATCCAATAGCATACGAATAGAGTACCACCTCCGTATTAGATGCCTTGTAGATTTTCATGTACTTTTCTTGAACATTCCCAATTGCTGCATCGCACACTAGGGCACTGCTGATCATCATCACTCCTTCAAAAAGTAATTAATTACTACTTATTCAATAGGTTCCATTATAAGCTCATTTTTTTAACACTTAAGTTAATATTCATTTTCAGTGAACAAGGCTTAAACAATACTATTTAAATTCAATTATATACCACAGGTGTAATTGTTAAGATCAACATAAATAAAAAAGCTAACTAACAGCTTAGTGAGGTTTTAAATTGTTAATTTCTCAATGTAAAATTAATTTACAATAACTAATTGAATCGACACAGAATTAATTATTCATTAATCATCCAATACCCAAAATATAATTAATTTATTACAACTTTGACCATTTGGATCCAGATGCATTCATATTGTACCCCAATTATTCCAAAATTAAGAAGTTTGTTATTCCATTAAATTTTTGGCTAATTCACATACACAAATACATATCTGTATATGTGAGTATCTATCAAGATAATCTAATAGGAGATCTCTTGTATTTACTGATTTGATAATAAATCATGTCTTTCGTTATTTATTCTTAAACAGCTGAGTCTCGACGACAGACTACACTATCCAGAAAATGCCTTTAAATACTCAGGCACAACTGACATTAATACGCATAAAACTTACTTTGTTGCCAAAGCTGCTACATTCTAAGACATTCTGCTAAGGCATACACATTACATTCAAATTTTAAAAATATGAGTTTCCTGATTAAAACATTGAGTGACAGAAAAAATAATATCAGTGAAATGTAAGAAAATGTGCAGTCTTACATTGAAAGAGAGTCAATGAGGATTTTTTTATGGAAGAGATATATCTATAAATGGATGTCACACAGCATTATGTGCCTCCTGAAGAACATCTTGAGCCTAATTGCATCCATCCAAAATCAGGGATTAACTTAAATGCCAAACGTAAGTTTTGAGGAAAAGGGTCTGAAATAAGTAGAAATTATTTCATTTTTGGGGGAAAATTTACTTAAGAAAACAAACTAAAACTTGCATAAACAGCAATTTGATATGATCTTCCCAGAGAGGTTTATGAATGAAGGCTTTATCCAGTAAGTATATTATTCCAACATAAATTTGCCATTAAACAGCAATCTACTTCAATACAGGAGAAAATTTTGTACAATTAACAAAGCATAAATATTTAAAATGTATTATCACCCAACAAATATTTCTTGATTAAATTTTAAGATAAAGTTACTTAATCTTAGGCTGAAGTAATTTCCAAATAACTTTACTACTGAGCCCAATTTAAGTTGTACTCCTCTAGACTAGAGGTCTGCATGTGCTGAAAATTCCAACCCACGTCCGGCCTGATTGTGTAAAACCCAACCTGATCGTAGATACACAAACTTGTTCTCAAGGCCAGCTTAAGCCCAAACTTAAATCCCATAAATCTCCCTGTAATTAATCGTTATGTTTTGTGAACACATACTTCTTTTACCCCTTCACAAAGACTGAGAATTTTTTTTAAGCATTGCATAGCAACTTTATGAGGCCTCTGCCCCTATGTAGAAAACAAATCCTCTTTAAGAAAGAATAATTCTTTTTTTCCCAAGTTATTCACGGGCCCAGTGGACTACCTGCATTACCCAGCACGAGCAGACCTCTACTCCAGGTAGAAGTTGCAGCCTAACACAACTATTTTGCACTGAAAGAAATGCCTCATTTACTTGGAAATATTAAAAATATTTCACCATAAAACCATAAGTAAAACATTAATTGTAACATTGTTGCAAGGGTGGTTTAATTCAAGAAATATAGGTCTAAACCATAATTGTTTATAATCCAGTTTAAAGCCAGTTTATAATCCCTCAGTTTGAGATCCTCGTAGGAGTTAGTAATGCACTCATCAATAACATACAAATAAATATGAATACCGGATCCACATAAACAGCTTCCTTCAGAAAATGACATGAAAATGATAAGTTTTTTGACTCAAAAGCACATCACATGGGTGATCAATCCACATTAACATAGATAATGTAATAACTATATCCTATTGAATGTATATTATAACTCCATCACTGTCCAATGGCTTCAATTACTTGAAATAGCAGCATATATAGGATACATTATCTGAGTGAACCTTTTACTAAATCAGTATTTGCTGTTCAAGATAGAAATTATATGGACTCATAACTACACAATACTGAAAATAGAATATAAGCTGGTACAAATTGACAGGAATGGCAAGTTTACCAGGAGTTGGGAAATTTCCTGACACTTATTACGAAGTAACTGAGGATGGCGATAAACCTAATTGAACTTGTGAGGGGCACAGTTAAGAAAAGCGATTTTCAACTAACATTGAAGTAATTGCTTAAAAGATGACAATCTTCTGACTAAATTATAATAAAGCGTCCAATGTAAAGGAAATTGCCCTATTTTTTTATCTTAAAATAGTCAAAACGCAACTTATATGCATCTCTTGGAAGAGAATACTTTCAAAAGTTACTTAATAATAGCTATATCTTGAACAATTCGTTACCTAAGATGTTGAAGTTCGGTGATACCATACTGTCAGCCAAGGTGAATAAAGACAAACCTAGACACATGCAAAGTGCTGCAGCAAAGTCAATTATTCCATAGCGTTTCCCTTGAATTAGTATACCACCAATCAAAACTGGGATGAGTTTACAGCATTTAAATATTACTTGTGTAGGGTAATTTAGATAACCCAAAGAGGAATTAGAAAACCCCATTGTGCCCAATGTAAGCAACGCAAGGAGTAGGTAAGTCTTCAAAGGAATCCTACAACGAATAGCACCAATTGGTTAATAAACACAGAAAAAATTGCATTAAAACTGGGAGAATCTACGAAAATAAGGTAATATTACTTACATCCTCTGGGAAGAAGTATGTAGTTTACGTTCGGTCCAGCCAAACACAGAATAGTATGCAAATTGGACTAGAGTTAAATACCAACCATAGGGTTTGAATCCTTCTAAGGTAAATATTAGTTCCTGAAATATTTAATTTCGAATAATAGTTTCATTACTCAGAAAAAAACAAATCGGCAAAATATCAAGAAACCACGGTATTCAATAGTACCTGCAAATATCCGTACATTAAGTAAAAAAAGAAAACAGCAGTACAGCACAATAAAAACTGTGCGTATGAGCTGTATGCACTAATATCGAACCATAACAGTTTAACCTCTGATTTTTCCGGTTTGCTAATATTACTATCCTTCTCCGAACCTCTTATCTGAATACGGGTATCCATTTCTTAAATCAAGTGTGCAGAAAATGTTTTTAGCTCATCTTTAAACAAGTGAAATCGCACTAACTCATGGATATTTTCAAAGTTACTTGAATAATAGCAAATTATAGCAACTGACAAGTTCCCATACTCCCTATCCAACGCAACCGGCACAACTACTAACTACCAAATTTCTTAGCGAATGGCAGCGAAATTCGAGTTGTTCCGAATGAAGAAAGGGATAACATCCAAAACATCCCGATCCCGACTGATCCAAAAGCAACCTGATAGCAGCGCCACCTATCCGTAGTTTTTGGAACTAATTCTAAAGTCTTGGGCACAGATATAGGCCCGAGTGCACCAATCTCGGTTAAATCCACTCTTAGCTGACCGAGGTTAAATAATAACGGCGGTCAACTTAAGTTTGGAGTGCACCAACAGTAACCGCGGTTAGCTGACGGCCGATTAACGTCCCTGTGAATACGTTGAGTACCGCTTAGTGCTCGCCTAAACGCAAATCGCAATTCACTTGTCTTTGTTGTTGATATATTGGACGACTAGTAAATAATGATATAAGCGGACTCACAAGTGTGTACACTTTGTCAGTGGAACAAATAGTAGAGAATCGCTATAAGAGAAGGACGTTAACGATAAAAAAGGCAGAGAACCCCTAATTTTAATAAATATGAAGCTGAACTTCTAATCGACTTGGCTATAAGACGAAAAGACATCATTGAGAACAAGAAGACGGATGGGGAATAATTGAAGGAGAAAGAGTTGGCATGGCAAAAGATTGTCTCAGAATTCAATTCCCTTCGTGGTGATTTAGGGGATATTAAATTAAATTTCTTCAAGCGATATTTCTTGTAATTTTATCGTACACAATGAAATACTTATCACCTGTCGCTCTTCTTTTCGCATGCTTTTGAATTTTATCAATGAGTATTTATATTATTAGTACAATGTTATTTTAGTAATCTTCGATATTCGTAAGTATTATAAAGAGAATTAATTCGTAACAGCAATTATAGTGTGCAGTTGAAACACTCTTATAACTTAATTTTCTCACTAATTTTAATCTCATCCAAATAACTTCTTTAGCTTGCTTAAATTTTAAAATAACAGGAGTGAATTTATATGGTCCTTAAGGTGTTGTTAAAAGATCACATGGCCAATTGAAAACATGCTATGAGAACAAGAAAAGAAAGATATAGCAGGTGAGAAGATGTAAATGTATAAGACTGGATGAGGGGAGCCATCAAATGAAAAAAGAATTAGAATTAACGAAAAGGTAGCATTTATTTTGGATCCTAATGTAAGACCAATGGAAAACCCTTCTGATTCGGATGCTTTTTATCATAGTAATGGTTAGCATAATAATATTCATACCAGTTACCTAAATAAAATGAAAAACTTAATCAAATCTGGTTACTTTTTAGATCGGTAGCATATAATCATTCTACCACAACATATATCAAATTCATCAGAGGTAGGGTTACAGGTAACATAAGTTTACACCTTGTATAAATCATGAGTACAGTAAACTACTAATATTCAATGTTTATAGGATATGTTGGAGAATTCAGATACAGCACAAAATGAATCAGTATCATTTACTGAGACTCCTATAATAGAAATTCACGAAGTGGAAGTAGTATATATATATATTGCATGTAAAGCAGTAGTTCGGTGTATTCCGAAAGAATCTCCTACCAGCATGTGAAACGCACCTGTGGCGTAAAATCTCACCGTAGTCAAAATTTAATTTAAACTTAAGTTTATCCATCGGCGAAAGAGGATTGTTTCTCTGGCTTGGATATTCAAGATGATGGCGAATATTTTCTAAGAGGGAAAGCACTATTTCTTTCCTCAACCTATATCTTTCGTAGAATTTAGTTTCACTTAAATTATCGAAAGGATTCACCCTAGCGTCATGGTTTCTACGCTGTAAATTATTGTGGTTTTCTAAATAATCTAAATACAGGAGTCCATCTTCAAAAGTATCAAATCGAAACGCCATAACTGTTTACTACTGTTGTTGCTACACCGGTTAAGTAACTTAACCGGTAGATTTCGGCCGGTTAATTTGTGGGGTGAGATGAAAACAGAACACCACTGATTTATCAACTATTTATTTGAACCCGAACGAACAAAAAGAAACAAGAACAGGAGTGAGAACGGCAGCCGTTGTTCTTTTACATATGCCTCGATCAAACTTCGAACGCCGACTGACTGGTAGGGATGCCACATCGACATCGATGTATCGGACTCAAGGTTGTGCAAGTCCTATCCTTGGCCCATAGAGGCGTCTGTAGCACAGTAATGCTTGGAAAATTCGCCAGGTGGTGCTGGTTGCGCTCTCTCGACGTCGCTCCTCCCATCCTACAGCCCGTTTACGTTAATTTGTTTTCATTGAAAATAAATTAATACGAATCTTAATATTCGCGTAATAAGTATTCTGTAAAAAAATTGAATGTTCTGGCCATTATCGCATTAAATAAGCACTGTACTGAAATAAATCGCACAGAAAGTTAATAGTTACATCAAGTTCGCCTTCATTTGGTAGGTAACTGGAAAAAAGGTAAACGAAGAATACACCAGAAAATATGCTGCAATTACAAAATTTTATTGATATAAATTCTTTTAATACATAGATACATTTCTGTACAACTACAAATGACAATGAAAAAGTTTTCTATAGTTAAATAGGAATTAAATCTGAACAAGGCAAAGAGAAGTTAAATGATTAGTAAAATTAAAAGTAAGATCTTTTGAATCTCTTCCCTATACACTGATACAACAAGAAAAATTTTAATTCACCAGGGATAACGAGTATTTCCGAGACACTTCTTTTTACCATAAGATTTTAGTTCAGCTAGAGGAATTAAGTTTATCAATTTCATTTCTCACTGTATTCAATAATCCATCTCAACCATATGTTATCACATGCCAATAATATGCATCGAGTTAGAGAAAACACCAACCAGCATTGGATAGACACACATTAAAAAATGAAACAACAAATATTCCCAATTCAAATCACAAACCAACAAACTAATTTTAAGCTGTCATGAAATCCTATGAATCGGTTGAATGGAATAGGAAATGCATACATGAGATTTGCTACGAATATCGCAAATAAAAAATGTGCGAAGGCAAAATTACAAAGAATAAACAATTGCACCAAATGTAAGTAGTTCAATCAATCTAAACAAACATCTACAAGTTAAATAGAAATCTAAAGAAAAGAAAATCACTCTGACAACATCCAAATAAAGTAAAAATATCTCACCTAATATGTAAACAATCCCATAGATTTGAAGTCAATTTTTATAAATTGATCTGAGGGATGCTAACGTTAAGGATAATCATAGTGTTTAACTTCAACTACTAACCAATGCCTGCAGTACCAGCCAACTCTTAAGTAATTATACATTTTAATAGACATGAAAACATAGGAGGGTTTTAAGTAAGTTTTCAATAATGAAAAAAAAATTAGTTTTTTAGGTGGGAAAATTCATGTCTATGACCGATAAAGGCTAAAAATATTTTAGCCTTAACTAATGGTCGAAATTACATTGTAGGAGTTATATCCTCAAATGTCGTGAGGATAATTATAGGGAAGTATATCACATTTAAAACAAAATTATTATAAAAAGTAACTTATATTCAACCACCACAAATTTCATGTTCTTACAATCTTATTCCAACTAAATAAAAATATCCTTAATTGTATAAAAGTTGAGGATAAAAATTACTAGAAATGCTAGGATAGGAAATTTCAGGGAACATGATGAATGAAACTATAGAGCAAGTACTGCCTTAAGAAATAGACTGAAATCGACTATTATCAAAAGATCGTTCATTTAATTGCATCGCAATACTTACAGTATTAACATAATGCCGAACAGAAAGAAGCTATCGAGGAAAACTCCATATGTTTTTCAATTTGTCGCCGTAGATAGGTCCTTCTCTCGTGGAAGTGTGGAGCACTTTATCGTAGGATAATCCTCCTAACAAACCATCTTTTTCCCTTTCTTAAAAGCTTCTTTATTCGGGCAATCTGTCTGCAATTAATGCATGATATATCTGGCACATCTCTTGTCTTGCTCTAAAGAAATCAACAGAATCCGAAACATTAAAAATTTGCTTCTCTACAAAACAATCCATGCTAAGTAAAATGCAAGTAATCAAACGTGAGTGACAAATGAAACTTTTGATGACAGTTGTGGTAAGTTTTAAAAGGCATTCAGATATAGGAAATGAAGTTATGTTAAGTAGATAAACACAAACATCAACAAATGTTAGGATTATTAATCAAAAATGCATGTTTTTAGTAAACGAACTTCATTGTTTGCTTATTAAATAATTAACAATTACTAAAGACCGTAGAAAGCTTCTACTTACCCTTCCTGCCCGAGGTTAACAACAGAAAATAATCTCCAGACTTTAAACATCTTCGCAGAATGGATAAGTCTGCGTACAAGATTTTATCCAACCGAGACTTCACATTAGATAATACATATAATAAAGGTCTCAGGAAGAAATAACAAAATCTTTGGTAAATATGTTTGGACGCTGACATGGATTCTCCTGCAAAATACAAATAACAAATCATATCAAAGTGGAATCCTGTTTGGAACGTACAATACAGTAAAGCAAATCTTACAACATTAACTTACTATTCTACTTATTCAGAGAGCGAAAAGGTGGCATTAACTCACTGCTTCTGTTCTGATAAAGCATTCAACTCAATATAATTCATTGTATATTTTTGAAATAGTTCTCGTCAACTTCAAAACATTGCCGAGATTCTCTAGCCGTTACTAAATAGAACTACTGCCAACATAATATAGTTACAGAAACTCAACTCACTCACTAGTGCTGCCCTTGCGGAATTCCATGGACTATTACGTGATTTGACAGATGACTGTGTTGCACAGAGTTGATCGGACTACTCGATGTTTTTTTGCCGATACATCGGAAACATCGAGTGGTACGAAAATGAGTGGAACATCGACTCGATGTTTTTCAAAACACTCAACATCGACCCGATGTTTTAGAAGAGGTGCAGGTAGTAACGAATGTTTTTCAAAACACTCAAAATCGCACCGATGTTTTAGAATAGGTGCGGGTAGTAAGGAATGTTTTTCAAAACACTCAAAATCGCACCGATGTTTTAGAATAGGAGCGGGTGGTAACGAATGTTTTTCAAAACACTCAAAATCGCACCGATGTTTTAGAAGCGGAGCGGGTAGTAAGGAATGTTTTTCAAAACACTCAACATCGCACCGATGTTTTAGAATAGGAGCGGGTGGTAACGAATGTTTTTCAAAACACTCAAAATCGCACCGATGTTTTAGAATAGGAGCGGGTGGTAACGAATGTTTTTCAAAACACTCAAAATCGCACCGATGTTTTAGAAGCGGAGCGGGTAGTAAGGAATGTTTTTCAAAACACTCAACATCGCACCGATGTTTTAGAAGAGGAGCGGGTAGCAACGAATGTTTTTGGTTGACCAATAAATGCATTGCTTATAAGTATCACAAGCCTTTTTAAGAATACAAATGAACCTTATGCCATCAATCATTCGTGTGTAGGGAAACAAGTAAAGGTAAAAACAGGGTGACAAATGTTTTCCTACGTTTACTACCATTGCTCCATCGGTGGAGTGATACGCACACAGCGATTCATTTTACGCCTGTACGATATACAACACTTATAATTCATTTCCTAATTCGTATTATGCGTTCATTTGTCGATCATTTCAATCGTTGCCGAAGCTTTCAAGTTTGTAAGATACAAATTTTAATACATCAACATTCCTATCTATTTGAAAACTATGCTATGAGTGAAAATAACCTTAAATGATATAAAATTCGATTTTTCATGTTTCATTTATCTATCTATTATATATGAATATGCTTCTCCGGATACTTTCATGTATCCATATATATAGAGAGGATACAAATTCACAGGCTAAACTATTTGCGTCAGTGACTAGAAATTTTTACAACCTATTGGCCATAACGTGAAACCGCCAGAAAAATTGCGATTTTGAACCTCATGGGTTCGATTCCAGAGGGCCCAAAAGTCCCGATTTTTCCCCTTTAAAAGCATTTCTTTGATTTTCGGGATTAAAAGAAATACTTCCCGGATTGGTAGAGAATCGAAACTCAAGGAGCATATATATATGGTCATGATCTATAGAAAACATGAATGATCTTTACAGAAAATATCCTGGGTTCGATGCTAAAACAAAGCAAGAATCTGCCCTTTAAAATAGATTGAGGTAGTATTTCTTTATATTTTTGATGCACTTATCGAAACGATAGGAAGTTCTCGCTTCGCTGCAAGATGTATATTATGAATCGGTTTAAGAAAAACATTTAGATAAGATCGTACATTTCCTGGGTTCGATGCCAGAGCACATTAAAATTTCTCACATAAGGAATATAAGGGAAAAGTAGGACGTCGTTTCAAGCAGTTACAGCCAATATTTCTGCTTAATTTTCACACAGTTAGAAATGGTGATCTTCTATTGTGCTGCATAGAGTGTATTGCCAGAAAGACCCGGGTTCGATGCCAGTTGGTAAATATATCTCCCATATAAAACACATTGGGGTAGTTTTTCATGCACTTATCGAAATGATAGGAACTTCTTGCTTTCCAAGAAGATGTATATTAAGACTCGGTTTAAATGATTAATATTATATTATTAAGAGAAAATTAATTGTCACCATTATTTCAAAAACATTACTTTATATTTTATTCTAAAGCCTAGTGATAAGAAGTGCCTTAAAATGTATGGGAATTATATAAGGGTCATATTTTAGATTGATAAAGATACTATCAAATGGTAGGAAAAATTTGTTCCGAAGTATTTCATCAACAAATTCAAAGGTTAGGTTGAAATGAAAATTTAAAGAACGGTTATTAAAATTTAGCTGTTCACGTGACAAGAAAAATGTAAATTGGAAAGCTGATTATTTCATTCCAAAGCTCTTGGTAAATTACGTAAGTAACTTACTTGTAATTGTATTCAACTATTTCTTTGAAAAGAAATTGACACTGAAATGTAATCAATTATATTTCACTCAAAGTAACTGTATTCGAGCCCAAAAACTTGTGAGTACTTGAGTTTGATAGTCACCACATTTCTTCCTCTTTTTCCACCAATATGTATTATTCTATATTCTTCGCTCATAAAGTCACCATTCCCTTGCTTTGGAAATGCCCAGGGTAAAATTTTCGTTTCGGATTGTTCTTTATCTACAACATGTCGGAAGTTTTGTCTAGATATCTTCAGTATCAAGGGAGATATAGAATTAATCCAAAACGTTAATTTTACCATGCCCAGAATTCCGATTCCATTCTTTCCATCGTCTTCTTAATTAATAAAATAATGTCGTCAATCCTAACTAGCTGGAATTTCGTACAACCCATCTTAAAAGAAAAACACTTGATACATCGAAACATCGATGTTTTTTTTCGATGTTTAATGAGTGAGTGGTGAGTACTTTTATAAACATCGATACATCGACCACTCGATGTTTTTTGGACGATGTGGCATCCCTACTGACTGGTATGGGCTTCCTCCCGTAGACTCGCCTTTCCTCTCTACGCGGCTGGCGCCGAGGCCTATCCGATCATACAATATGGCGTGGCGCGCGATATTACTTGGCCGCCACACCACCCCCTCCGCAGTATAGCAGTTAATCTGCAGAAGAAGAAAAAACAAATAAAACATGAGTAAAGGAAAATTAAGGAATATAATCGCGTAGGTTTGCCGGGAAGTGAACCCGGCGACCTGAGCGAGTTTGCCGAGGATGCGGCGCTGATTGAACTGCCCCCAGAGGTGGACTCTGCGTCGTTGGGCGTACATGATCGGCGGCCGTAACATCGTCAGGCAATAGGTGAGCCGGTTTGAGGCGGTCGATGTAAACTGTCGTTTCTCTGCCACGAATCCGAAGGTGGAAAAATTTCTGGCCGGAACTGATGACCTCGTATGGTCCCTCATATGGGGACTGCAGTGGAGCATTCACTCCGCCTGTCCGAACAAATACATGTTTCGACGAAAGGAGGTCCTTGAATATTCCTTCTGGAATATTATATATATTCCTTCCTTTCGCCGTGACGAGAGGCAGGTACCGGGGACAGAGCATTCATTTTCTGTCGTAGCTGCACAGCGTAGCTTGTAGGGTCGTCTGCGAGGGACTGATGAGGAGGTGCAAAAAATTCACCTGGAAGGCGGAGGGTCTCCCCATATAGTAACTCGGCCGGCGTGGCTCCCAATTCTTCCCTCCACACAGAACGGATCCCTAGGAGAACTATTGGGAGGACGTCGAACCAATCATCGGTCTGATGGCAGCGAAGAGCTGCCTTAAGCTGCCGGTGAAACCGCTCCACCAGTCCGTTGGAAGCAGGGTGGTACGCCATGGTACGAAAGTGAGCCGTACCCGAAAGCTGAGAAAGCTGTCGGAAAAGCTCTCCTTCGAACTGCCTACCTCTATCGGTGGTGATGCGAAGGGGCGTGCCGAATCGCGCGATCCAGCTGTGGACGAACGCGCGCGCGACCGTTTCCGCCGTGATATCCGGAATTGGAATCGCTTCAGGCCAACGGGAGAACCGGTCTACACAGGTTAGGCAGTAGCGGAAGCCCTTCGACGACGGCAGAGGTCCCACCAAATTTAAATGGACGTGTTCAAACCGCGAAGCGGGAGAAGAGAAACTGCCGATCGGCGCCGACACATGCCTCGTGACCTTGGACCGCTGGCAAGGGATGCACTTCTGCGACCAAGAACGGCAATCCTTCCTGATCGATGGCCACACAAACTTCGATGTAACCATCTTCGTCGTCGCCTTGACGCCAGGATGACCCAAGTTGTGGATGGAATGGAAAACCTGTTTGCGGAAGTCCGTTGTCACATAGGGTCGCGGCGTACCAGTAGAGGTGTCACAGTAGAGATTCAGAGCAGTTCCTGGAATCGGAAAAAGCTGCAAGGATAAAGAGTTGGAATTCTTAAAAGATTTGAGCTCTTCGTCTCCCTCTTGAGCCTTGGCCAACGAAGTAAAGTCTACTGCGGATGTAATTTCTTCCACTCTCGACAAGGCATCTGCAACTACGTTGTCGCTCCCAGAAAGGTGCCGCAGGTCCGTACTGAACTGCGCGATAAAGTTCAGGTGACGGAATTGGCGCGGCGAGCATTTTTCAGGCTTCTGATTGAAGGCGTAAATTAACGGTTTGTGGTCCGTAAAGATTGTAAACTCCCGGCCTTCGAGCATATGACGGAAATGTTTTATGGCTTCATACACCGCTAACAATTCCCGGTCATACGGGCTGCACTTCCTACAAGTGGGGCTCAGTCCGCGGGAGAAAAACGCGAGCGGTTGCCATGTGTCGGCCGCGAGTTGCTGCAAGACGCCCCCCATCGCGACGTCTGAGGCGTCGGTAAACAATGCGAGGGGTAAGCCGGGCTCTGGGTGCACAAGAAGCGTTGCTTGAGATAGGACGTCTTTGCACTTTCTAAAAGCAGCTTCCGTTTGCTGTGTCCACCCGACTGCGTCATTCCCTTTAACTCCCCCCTTTAATAGCTCGTTCAGCGGCTGCTGGACCACGGCCGCGTTTGGGATGAACCGACGATAAAAATTCAACATGCCGAGAAATTGTCGCAATTGTTTGACAGTCTTAGGACAAGGAAAGCTGGTAATCGCGTTTACTTTCTCCGCACAAGGTTTCGTTCCTGCGGCATTCACGGTGTAACCCAGGAAAGTCACTTCACTTAAACCGAACCGGCATTTCGCTGAATTTACTAATACACCGATTTCACACAACCGCGAAAATAACTGCCTTAAATGGCTTAGATGTTCAGTAGCGTCCACAGAAGCAACCAAAATATCATCCAAGTAAACAAAGCAAAAATCAAAATCCCGAAGCACTTCATCCATAAATCTTTGGAACGTCTGGGCGGCATTCTTCAACTTTTTCTTTTTTACGAGGTAAATAGGGTTATTTTAGGTTAGACTATTATCAGAGTACGCCACCCCAGGTAGAGTCCAATTCTTCCGGTTTAAATGAGAGCGATATAACGCAGATAGAGTTGCGAGGGAAAAATTTAAATCTAAAGGGAAATAAAAATATTCAGAAAGTACATTCAGCGGTAGGAATTATAGATAACACCCACGTAAATAGGCAAGTAGAAACGCATGATCTTAGTCCCCGAAATAGAATCAGTAGCATTGACAATAAAGAGAAATTCAATTCAAAAATAGTTACGGTTATCCCAAACAGAAATCCAACTTTAAAGCGCGAACTCAGAGATCTAAAAATAATAGTCGTGAATTGCAGAAGCATACGTAAGCATACTTCTACAGATTTTCTATCAGAAATCATTGGATGAGGGAACCGTCCCAATGTCGTGGAAAAAAGCTAATGTCACTCCGGTGCCTAAGAAAGGGCGGGCGTTAAAACCAGATGATTATAGGCCTATATCATTAACTTCAATATATTGCAAAATAATGGAGCATATTATAGCGAGCTCTATCATGCCCTTTCTTTCCGAAAAGGGAGCACTGTCAGATGCAGCACAGATTCTGTAAAGGTAGATCTTGTGAGACCCAGTTAGCGATTTTTATGAATGACGTATCTAAAGCAGCAGACGGCGGTGTTAGATCAGACGCAGTTTTCCTAGATTTCAGGAAAGCTTTCGACAAGTTTCTCACGAAAAGCTTATCCAAAACCTGAGTGCCTACGCGATCGACGAAAAGTTATCAGATGGACCAAATCTTTTCTAGAAAACAAATCTCAGCGAGTTGCGTTAGACGGAATTTTATCCGACGAAATAAGTATCTCATCAGGAGTTCCACAGGGAAGCGTTCTTGGTCTGATTTTATTTCTAATTTACATTAACGACCTCATAGATAACGTAAAGAGTAAGTTTAGATTATTTTCCGATGATACTCTGATATACAGAGAGATTTTGTCAGAAAACGATTGTAATGTACTTTAATATGACCTGGACGTAATATCAGGATGGTGTAAAGATTGGCAGCTGGATTTAAATAAATGCGTTGCCATGAGTTTTACGCGCTCCACAAACATAATTCCCGCGCAGTACCAAATCTCAGGTCATCCATTAGAGTTAGTTCACGACAACAAATACCTAGGAGTCACGTTTAGCAGTAACTTTTCTTTTAAAGAACATATTCGAGATGCGATAGGAAAAGCGAATAGAATGCAAAGATTAACTGGTAGAACGTTGAGAGGATGCTCATCGAGAGTCAAAGAAATAGCTTGCTTTTCTCTTATTCGTCCGAGTCTTGAATACTGCTGTGCGGTTTGGGACCCACACGAAGTAGGTTTAGTCTCAGATTTAGAGATGGTCCAGCGTAGAGCAGCCCGATTCGTTTGCGGGGATTTCAGGTTTGATAGCAGCGTTACGGCAATGATAGAGTCCCTCAGTTGGAATTCACTACAGATGAGAAGATCTGAATATCGTCGGAAACTTTTCGAAAAGTTCAATCGTTCAGAATTTATAGACGAAGTAAGTGAAATGTTAGTGCCAGTAAGGAGCGAACGCGATCTCCGAGAGGCATCGACGAAGCGTTATAGGGAAGTAATTGCAAGGACGGATAATTACTTTTGTTCGTTTTTTCCCTAAGCTATTAGAGATGCTAATAGGTAGAAATGCATAATGGTGGTGTATTACACCCCCTGCCATACGCCTCTGGCGGCTCGCGGGGTATATATCTAAATCTAAAATCTAAAACCCAAAAGTCATAAAAGGAAACTCAAACAGCCCGAATGGCGTGATAATGGCAGTTTTGGGGATGTCTTCAGGGTTAACCGGAATCTGATGATACGCCCGCACTAGATCAATTCGCGAAAATATTGTTTTCCCTGCCAAATCGTGAGCAAAATCTGCTATGTGCGGAATCGGGTAACGGTCGGGTACCGTTCGTGCGTTAAGCGCGCGGTAGTCCCCGCAAGGTCGCCACTCACCATCTTTCTTCGGCACTAGATGAAGCGCTGATGCCCAGCAGCTATCCGATCGCCGAGCCGTGCCGTCTCTTAGCATCTCGTGGAACTCCTTACGGGCGATGGCGAGCTTATCCGGTGCCAGCCGTCGCGGCTTGCAGGCGACGGGAGGGCCAGGGGTTGTCTTAATGTGGTGCGCGGTATTATGCCGAACCACCCGTGGTGCACCGGCAGGCCTGGTGGCGTCTGGAAACTCCGACAGGATCGCATGGTACTGGGAAGTCCCCATCACGGTCTTCACCTGCGGGGAATTTATCTTGGCCCTAGAACAATGAACCGCTTGGGACATCGAGGCGTCTATCAGTCGCTGATGACGGACGTCCACTAATAGGTCATAAAAAGAGAGGAAATCGACGCCGATGATCGGTTTATCGACGTCGGCCACCACAAATCGCCACTTGTATGGTCGTCTTAGACCGAAGTTCAACTCTAATGCTATGCACCCGTAAGTCCGAATAACTGTTCCATTGGCGGCATACAGCTCCTACTCCGTTACGGCAGGCTTACCACGCACCCGAGAGCGGGGATAGACACACAAGTCAGAACCCGTGTCCACTAGGAAGAGTGATTTCGTGCGCACGTCGGTCACATAAAGGCGGCGAGGGCCGGAGAGGTCGTCACTTGCCGCCATTAGCGACGGCCACCGTAGTTTTCCGGGCTGTAGCCGCATGGTGCTCTGCATTTGGTTGCCGCACCGCCGAACGTTTCGTGATACCAACATCATGGGATCCTCGAAGCGGGGCGACCGCCTCTCTCGGGCCTACGGTGTCGTGCGGGCGAACTGGGACGCGTCGACCGACCGGTTCGGCTCCTCATCAGCGCAGCGACTTGGGCGGTGAGGTTCTGCATCTGCTCCTGGACGGAAATGTCCGCCGCTGGGGCGTCGAAATCATGGGGCCGAGGCGCCAATGAAGCCACTTGGGCGGCGAGGTCCCGTAACTGCCCTCGCGTGGATGCGTCGTCCGGCGCCGAAAACTCGCTCACCTGCGGTCGAGGCGTCGACTCATGGATCCTGTCGGCCGTTAGTACCACACCGTTAAGGTCGTCGTTCCTCAGCGTCGCCAGAATGGCCTGTATACTGGATGGCAGCCGATTCATCCACAGCGTCCTCAGAAAGTCGTCTGGTACGGAAGGGCCTGCGAGTGAACGCATGTGTCTTAGGAACTGCGACGGCTTCCTGTCGCCAAGCTCCTCGTGTTCGATGAGTTGCAGTATGCGGGCCTCCGGCGATGGTGTTAGGCGTCTCAGGAGCGCTTCCTTCAGCCGCTCGTATTTGCCCTCGGCTGGTGGATTTAGAATGACGTCCTCCACCTCGAGGACGTAGCGGTTGTCCAGCGCAGCGACGGCGTGCATAAACTTCGTGGCGTCCGACGAAATTCCCGTGATGCCGAAGTGGTTCTCAATCTGCGCGAACCATAATGCCGGCCGCTCAACCCAGAAGGGAGGAAGTTTAACGGCGATTCGGGAAACATTCGATCGGTCGGGTTCGGGCACCGGAGCGGTATTCATTGCGACCACGTGGCACAATATAAAAAATAAATAAAAAACTACACTTCCCTTCGATCACGTCGGGGTCACCACTGTGGGGTGAGATGAAAACAGAACACCACTGATTTATCAACTATTTATTTGAACCCGAACGAACAAAAAGAAACAAGAACGGGAGTGAGAACGGCAGCCGTTGTTCTTTTACATATGCCTCGATCAAACTTCGAACGCCGACTGACTGGTATGGACCGATCATACAATATGGCGTGGCGCGCGATATTACTTGGCCGCCACAAATTCTTAACCGCGGTCAACTGCCCGGTTAACGCTAACCGAGGTTAGTGCACTTGAAAATGGCCTTAACCGCGGTTAAGCCTTAACCGAGATTGGTGCACTTGGGCCTTAGTGGTCTTAAGCTCGGTTCACACGGTGTATGATTTCTAGCTTGATTCTTTGCGTGGATCTCTGCATGCTCGCTAGCAATAAATAGTTCAGCTAGCAACGCATAGCAACCAACCATCAGCAAAACATGCAGGAAAAATAGCACTTGTCCTATTCCTCAAAATCCAGCAAGGGAGCATGCCATGTAAGACCCAAATGTCCTAAGAGAAAAACAAACTGTGATAAATGCAGAAAGTGGGGTCACGTTTCCAAAGTGTGTTACGCGAAGTTTACGAAAAGTTTTAGTAAACGTTAAGCCTTTTAATGAGTCGGAAGTATCTTGGTCGACGTATGTTACTCTACTAAAACATCAGTTTCGCTCGCAAAATGTTCCACCGGAAAAGCAAGTAGATTTATTACTTGGTCATGTAGGATTCAATACGGTGGAGATGCTGATAAATATATTTCATCCAGTGGACCCAGGAACGAAAACATTTGACGAGTTATGTCAAGAGTTGGGGCGAAGATTGGAACCTGAGCCATCATCAATTCGTTCTCGCACGTTATTTGGCCAGCGGATGCAACAGCCGGGCGAAACTGTTATAGAATACGAGTAAAATGTTGCTTGCATACTGCAAGCAGATCGGCATTATATCGGGACGGTCCTAAAAAGAAAAAAAAGGTTAGGAAATAATATTAAAATCCGCTGCAAATTAATCGTCTGGCATCGAACCCGGGTCTTCCTGGTTAACATACTATGCAGCAAAACAGAAGATCACTATCTCTAACTGTGTGTGGAAATTCAATTAGAAATATTGGCTGCAACTGCCTAAAACGACGACTTACTTTTCCCTTATATTCCTTATGAGAGAAATTTTAACGTGCTCTGGCATCGAACCCAGGAACAGCATTGTTGTATCTATTTTGTTTTCTTAAGCCAAGTCTTAATATACATCTTCCAGCAAAGCAAGAAATTCCTATTATTTTGATAAGTACAACAAAATAAATAATGAAAACTAACTCAATATATTATAAATGGGGGATATATATAACTTCTGGCTTCGAACCCGGGTCTTTCTGGTAATACTTTCCATGCAGCATTAAAGAAGATCACCACCTTTAACCATGTGTGAAAATTCAAGCAGAAATATTGGTTACAACTGCCTCAAATGACGTCCTACTTTTCCCTTATATTCCTTATGAGAGAAAAGTTATTGTGCTCTGGAATCGAACCCAGGAATAGTACGGTCTTATAAAATTTTTTTTCTAAAAGCAATTTGTACCATACATCTTCCAGCAAAGCACGAACATCCTATAATTTCAATAAGTGCATCAAAAAAAATAATGAAAAACTACTCTCATGTATTTTAAATGGCGGATTTTTGCATCGTCCTAGCATCGAACCTAGGATATTTTTCATCAAAGTCATTAATGTTTTCAATAGATCATGACCATGTATAACGGCTCCTAGAGTTTTGATTATCTTACTATACGGGAAGTATTTTTTAGAAATTCCCGAAAATCAAAGCAATGCATTTAAACGGGAAATATCGGGACTTTGGGGCCCTCTGGAATTGAACCCATGACAGTGAAGTTCAAAATCGCAATTTTTCTGGCGGTTACACATTATGGCCAATGCGTCGTAAAAATTTCAAGTCAATGCCGCTTATGGTTTAGGCTGTGAATTAGTATCCTATCTATCTATCTATCTATATAGGTATATCCATGAATGAATCCGGAGAAGCATCTATATATAATAGATATAAGTGCATTAAAAGTTCTGTCAAACATTGTAAATTCAATGAAACTTTAGAGTATCGTCTAAGAGATCAATTTGTTGTGGGAATGAAATCCGAACGTATTAGACAGCGGTTGTTTGAGGAGGGTGAAAACTTAACTTGGGCCAGAGCTTCCGAGATAGCACTGTCAGTGGAATCAGCGGTGAGATATGCTTCTGAAGTAAACCAAAGCCAGCCCGTGAATAAAGTTCAATTTAATCGAAATCAACCTCTTATGAAAAAGCCTCATCAACGATCAATGAAATGACGTGCAATTGTTGTGGTGAAAAGGGACATGTAAGACCCAAATGTCCTACGAGAAAAACAAACTGTGATAAATGCGGAAAGAGGGGTCACGTTTCCAAAGTGTGTTACGCGAACAAGAGGGCAACAGTGAAAACCCTGGAGGAACACAGGTCTTCGGAGTCAGAAGAAGACGACAGGGACAGCCTTCTGTGTGGTTATGTTGAAATAACTGATAGTGGTAAGAGGGAAAAGACAAAGGAAAAGGGTATTTCAAGTTGTTCCAAAAGTTCTATTGGTGCACCCTATGAAATTAATGTCAATTTGAACACTCAAGAGGTTCCAAGACCTCAAGACCTTCAAAGGTAAAGTAAAATATAGATCTCCATGGTGTTTGGACATTCGTGTTGAGGGTAAGAGAGTACAATTTGAAATTGATACGGGTTCTGGAGTCACTTTAATTTCAAAATCTCGGTTTTCTAAATTATTCCCTCATATAAGCATAAATTCCAGCAATGTGCATCTTAAAACCTACACAGGAGAGAGAATTGTCCTGGTAGGGGAATGTCTGGTAAATGTTGAGGTTAAGGGTACTAAAGAAAACTTGACTATATATGATGTAGAAAATGATTGTAAACCCATCGTGGGTAGAGATTGGTTAAAGGTAATTCCCGTTGACTGGGAGCAAGTGAGAGATTCAACAGATGTAATGAAAATCGAAATGGTTGAAAATAATTTGGTTTCGTTATTAAAAAAATATGATTCATTGTTTGAAAATCAACCAGGAATTTTAAAAGGAGTAAAAGGGAAACTAAGGCTGAAAGAAAATGCCAAGCCAAAAGCAATGAAGTTTAGACATCCACCATATGCCTACAAACCTTTAATTGAGAAAGAAATAGATTTGATGGTGAAACAGAATATTCTAGTTAAAGTAGACAATAGTGAGTGGGCTACCCCAATTGTTCCCAGACCCAAGGGAGTTGATAGAGTGAGGATCTGTGGGGATTTCAAGGTTACAGTGAACCCAAATTTAGTGGTTCCACAGTATCCATTACCTCGAATCGAGGACATTTTTACTCATCTAGAGGGTGGGAAGAAATTTACGAAATTAGATCTAAACTCGGCATACCACCATCTAGAGATGGATAAAGATTCAAAAGAAATTTTAACTATTGCTACTCACAAAGGGTTGTATCAATATACAAGACTAGCTTTTGACATTGCATCTGCTCCTGCCATTTGGCAGCAATGTATGGATCAGATATTAACAGGGATACCAAATTGTTTTTGTTTCCAAGATGATATTTTGATAACTGGGTGTTCAGATGTAGAACACATGGAAAATTTAGAGTTACTTTTTCAAAGACTCTTAGAAAAGGGGCTAACTGTAAATTGAAACAAATGCGTTTTCATGGCTGAATCAGTTGAATATTGTGGAAATTAATTGATAAAAAGGGGTTACACAAAACAAATAAGAGAGTCCAGTCAGTTCTAGACTGTCCAAGGCCAACGAATGTATCTGAGGTAAAAGCATTTTGTGGTTCTGTGAACTACTATAATAAATTCCTACCTAAAATAGCAGAGATTTTAACTCCCTTGTATAGACTATTAAAGAAAGGAACTAAGTGGTATTGGTCTCATGAATGTGATAAAGCATTTGTAGAGGCAAAACAGTTAGTAGCTTCTGACAAAGTTTTAGTGCATTACAATCCTAAATTGTCATTAGAATTGGCATGTGACGCTTCAAGTTATGGCATTTCAGGGACTTTATCTCATGTATTTGAATCTGGGGAGGACAGACCAATCTCTTTTGCATCCAGATTACTGAATGACAGTGAGAAAAAGTATGCACACATTCACAAGGAAGCCTTGGCTATTATATGGGGAGTAAAAAAATATGACAGATACCTAAGAGGCCGACATTTCACAATTGTAACTGATAGTAAACCTCTTGCTGCAATGTTTAATCCCACTAAAGCCGCTTCCTCAATCGCTGTGGATAGGTTGCAGAGATGGGTATTGATTCTTGCTAATTATGATTACACTATAAAATATAAAGTTACCCACAAACATGCTAATGCAGATGGACCATCCAGGTTACCGGTTTTGGGTGAGGAGGATGACATTAAATGTGATACGGAGGATGTATTGAAAGTAAATTTATTGGAAATGAATGTAAGTCCTGTAACCTATATGGAAATAAGTAGACAAACTAAAAGAGATGCTATCCTGTCACAAGTATTTCAATACGTCACTTCAGGTTGGCCTGATACACTTTCTGAAGAAATGAAGCCATATGCTAGGTATGAGCACAGCTATTTCATTGTAGATGGGTGTATAACAGTTCATGGCAAAACACTCATTCCTAAATCATTGCAAAGCAAGATTTTAAAGGAATTACATGAAGGGCATATGGGCATAGTGAAGATGAAAGCTGTAGCTAGAGACTTTGTGTGGTGGCCTGAGCTTAGAAAGGATTTAGAGAGAATCACAAAATCTTGTAAAGGATGTCAGGCTACTCAAAATGCTCCTAATTACTCTAAAGAACATCATTGGGAATGGCCTGAATATCCTGGGGTTAGATGGCATTTAGATTTTGCCAGTCCTTTCTATGGTAATATGTATCTGGTTGTAATTGATGCCCATTCCAAATGGCCTGAAGTATTTAAAATGAAAAACATAACAACAGAAAGCACAATAGATGCTTTACACACATTAATTGCTAGATGGGGCATTCCAAAAACAATTGTTTCTGATAATGGGCCTCAACTTACTTCGAGAGAATTTAATCAGTTTTGCCTTGAATATGGTATTCGTCATCTGTTTACTGCTCCTTATAGTCCATCTTCAAATGGATTGGCAGAAAGAGGAGTACAAACATTTAAAAAGGCCTTTATTGCCGCAACTGATGATAGAGGGTCTGACCATCAAAAATTACAAAGATGGTTACTCAAATATCGAACCACACCTCATTTTTTCACAGGGAAGTCTCCGGCTAAACTACAAGTAGGGAGACAAATCTGTACCAAATTAAATACGTTGAAACAAAGCTTTTCTGATGTACTAACAAATGTAAAACAATCTGTTCCATGTACTTATAAGGTATTTCATGCTGGTGATTAGGTAAGCATTTTGAACTATGGAAAAGGAGATAAATGGGTAAATGGAGTAGTAGTTAAGCCTATTGGTCGCAAGATGTATGTAATATGTACAAGTGAAGGTATATATTGTGTAAGAAGCTTGAAGCAAATCCTTTCCAGAGAGGAAGGAGAACATAATTCCCCTAGTATGGACCTCAAAGACTGGAAGCCAGTACATATTAGTGAATGTGATACATCAAGATGTGAAAGCTTCATTAAAACAAGTGGAGATATTGCCCCTGGTTGTGAATTGCCCGAGTTACAAAGTGTTCCAAACCCATCCCCCAGTGATTGTTCAACCCCCAAGAATTTCACTGCAAAAGTGACTACTCCTAGTACACCTAAATGTGTGAAAAGCCCAAATTTACCGATGTACCTTGAAACATCAAATAATGCCTCTGAAAAGGATGTAAGTGATCATAAAGAAATGTCAAATCCACTCAGACGTAGTGAAAGGTCAAGGAGACCAAAGAAAATTTTTGATTTGTGAATTGTTTAATATTTTGTGAAAGAATATTTACTGTAATTTTTTTTCATGTGTTTACTTTTTTTGTTGTTTACTAGAAAGATTTAAGGGGGGAGGTGTTATATACATGTGGTACCACTGTTGTAACTTCCATGTGTGGTAACAATGTCAATGCGTGCGCATGATCAGTATTGCCTGTAACTTGAAATGGCGTTGTTACGTACTCAATAAAGTTGTGTTAAAATGACATGTGAGTAATACCTGAACATAACAGAATCAAGCTAGAAAACATACACCGTGAGAACCGAGCTTAACTCGGAGAGACGGATAACATCGGAAAGCAACCTCTGCTCACTTTGAATAATATGTTCGTTTATGCTCAATAAAGCGTATATTTGTGCTCCCCGACATAATAACATAGCTATTTATATTAAAATAGTTCTCGTGTGCTATATATATATGTCATTTTCACAAGGATTTCTTTATATATCCATTATTTCCGAACTCGGAGAAAGGGCAAACATTGATAAGCAACCTCTGCTCACATTGAATAAAGCTCGGTTCACACGGTGTATGTTTTCTAGCTTGATTCTTTGCGTGGAGCCCTGCATGCTCGCTAGCATGAAAATTTTGTGTCTGCCTGCTGCTGGGCATGCTCCCTTGCTGGATTTGAGGGATAGGCCAAGTGCTATTTTTCCTGCATGTTTCGCTGATGGCTGCTCCTGTCATCCAATCATCATTGAGCAGAAAGTCACGTGATCAAAACAAACCAGAGTTGCGAGAAGTTGCGGACGACTTCTCTCTGATAAACTTAAAAAAATGTTAGAAGATCTTCGTTCAAATATGAGCGTAATCCTGTGGAATAGGGATCAGGTGACGAAGTTAATAGGATCGAATAGGAATGAGAATTGCTTGTACGTTATTCGTAGCTTCCATAACGACTTTCAGAATGCCGCGCAAAACAGCAGACAACTAAACAACACACCTATGCCCGTATGCGTTGCTTGCTGAACTATTTATTGCTAGCGAGCATGCAGAGATCCACGCAAAGAAATCCTGCTAGAAAACATACACTGTGTGAACCGAGCTTAATATCTTCGTTATTGCTCAATTAAGTGTTTATTTGTGTTCCCCACTATCTATGAAATGTGGGTATGGAGGAAGATGGAGGGATTAAAATGGGTGGATAGAATAAGAAATGATGAAGTGCTAAGAAGAGTTAGGGAGGAAAAAACATTATTCCGCACAATACAAAAGAGAAAAGGAAGCTGGATCGGACATATTGTAAGAGGGAAGGGGATTCTAACTATAGCCATTGTAGGAACGGTGGAAGGAGAAAAGAGAAGAGGAAAAAGAAAGTTAAAGTTAATAGATGAAGTGAAGAGAGGATTATACAAGAAGAGGCCCGGGACAGGTTTAAGTGGAAACAGTTGTGGTGTATGGGACCTGCCAACAGGCAGAATACCAGAAGATGATGTATTTATTCATCAAATGCATTAAGAATATACATCAAGTTAAAATTAATCCTAATAATAAGTGGTACACTTTATGAAGAAGAAAAAATTGCTTGAGAATTCAACATTTGCTGTTACGAACTGATTCCTGTGAAGAATCGCATGGAAAAAAGTACGAACATTTAAATTTTAATTTTTTTACAATTTTGTTAAAACGTCAGTAGCAACCAAGTTTTATTTACAGCAATATATTTGTTTACTGAATTAACCCATACAAAATGGGTATGAAAAATGGGCAAATGAGTGCAATGATTAAAACGAGAAATGATATTTGAAAAACTATCCCAAACAACACAAGTCGGCGGGAACCGGGCGTAAGTATGTCTTATGCACGTCATTATACTCGTTGGACCGGGCATAGAACGGTATCGTGCTTATCTAGGGTCTAACAATTAGAACGCTTTTATTGGGCGTAAACTCGTGCCGCGGAATGGTACCAATATTTGACGGTAGGTGGCACTACTAGGTAATGTAGCTGGCGCCCGTAGTTCGCAAACCTGCCGCGAGATGGTACTTTTACACCGAACAGTGGCATTTTAAAATTACTTTTGTATTATATACAAATTTCACTGTATCGCATATTATTATTATACAGGGTGCGGCAGAACCGATTAAGTAGCTATGAATGTGGCAGAACCTATTAAGCAGTTTTGAGGAGTTATAAAAAAGAAATCTGCATATATATAAAAAACGTTTTTATTTTTGAACAGGTTTGGACAACTTTTTTCGGAAATAAAAACGTTTTTTCTTTATATATGCAGATTTCTTTTTTTAAAACTCCTCAAAACTGCTAAATTGGTTCTGCCACATTCATAGCTACTTAATCGGTTCTGCCGCACCCTGTAATAAAGAAATTTCTTTTCTTAAAAAGGTATCTGCAAAAGGTCCTCCTTCCATTGGAAATAAATAGTAAATGAGCAATTGTTTTCAATAAATTTATCGATAAATAAATAATACAAACAATTAGCTTTCGACAATATCCCTCTTCTGACTTGCTGTCTTCAGCCAGGTTTTCAGTTTCCCTTTTACAGCCTCTTCCGTCGTCTTCTCATGACCATAATTGCAGATAACTGCACCTGAAAAGGAAGATGGAACAAAATTTTACACCACCTCCCATTTATTTATCCACTTCCAAGGAATGAGGTAATATACAACAATAGAGGCAACAGCCTAAAATACGCACCATGAACAATCTGCAATAGGGTGTATTATCCAATTCATGTTTCTCTCCCCTCTGCCCCTTCCAACTGCAGCGTTTGGCAAAGGACTTGAAGATTATCCTTGAGAGGATTCCATTTACAATTGTTGTGAGGTCCCCTCCCTCCTATTCCTCCAAGAGTTTGTACCTGTTAAGACATTAGAAAAATAGCATAATTCAGTGAAATATGTGTAACATAAAGTAAAAAAGTAGAGTCACTAACCAGTAGCTCCTTCACCTCCAAAACCTTTATTTTCATTATCATCATCACTCACAGAAATGGTTCCAGTCCAATATGGGCAGCGAGAATGGCAGTATCCTATTCTGCATACTGTCTGTACTAAAGGTTCTACTCTCCAGTACTTTTTTTTTAAACTTCCCTCTGACAATCCACTAAGGAGGAGACTTTCTCTGCTATATTTTTTATTCCTGCCATTTTCTAATTCCCCATTACTTTTTTTCCGAATTTGTTAACCCATTTGCTAACTAAGTAACATTCTTGCCCAGATCATCCATCCTTTTCAATACTATATCTAATTTCTGCGTCAAGGCTCTAAAAAGAAGGAAACAAGAAATACATTAAAATATAATAAGAAAATTTCATCAAAAATTCTAAATCATGGTCAGTCTGTGATAGGTTTTTCATTTACATTCACATAATTCAGTAAATTCAATATCAATCAAAGTGAGACTCACTAAGTAAGACCTTCCTTAAAACAACTTTATGCTTTCGAAACATCCCATAATTTAGAAACTTACTCATGGCTTAAAAAAGGAATTTGACTCAAGAAAAATACACACCATTTGCTATTGGGACTTCCATTACTTCTCTTTTGTTGGTTGCCAGCTATCTCCTCTATCTCCCCTGTAATGAAGTTAGGATATTGTCATTCACCAAAAGGCTAAAATACTTAACAACTATCATATTACAGTAAATGATCATCTGTGATTGCCTGAAACAAACTTGATATATGCTACATGAGAAAGAATTGAGATTAATTCAAACCAATACATACCTTGCTCAGCCTGCCTCTTTGGAGTGCCACCACTGATACAATCCCAGACATTTCCTCCCATTCACCTACAACGAAGTATTATGATGATTACAGAATGTTTTATTCTATATATATATAGTCCATGATTAACTAAATAATCCTAAGATTACCTTCATCAGATAATTCTGGCATAGTGGTCAGTGTAGCGAGATTTGTAGGCATCCAAGTGGTGCCTCCAGTAAAAAATTCTCGCAAATGCTTCTTTTTGGCAGAACGCTTGCCCCTCCCATACTCCTTCCTCTTCACAACCTGGACCCTCGCATCTAAATCCGTCACCTCTGACCAAAAACTCAAGAACTCCCTCTCCATCAGGTATTCACCTGCAAAGATTCAAAATTAAAGTGGGGTTATAGAATAGGTAGTTCCATGGGAACATTTCGCAGTGCAGGAAAATTTGGACACAACTTGTTACTCTATATCATGAATGCTGAAATTGAACTTACCAAAAGCAACATGACAGACGTGGGTCACATTCCACTTCTCCCAATCTCTCTGGGGATATGCCCTCACCCGGTTAGTTACATTGCTATAGCCTCTCGATGGCAAGAGGCAGTATTTCCTCCCTCCTCTAGGAGCCACACCTGTGGCACCACAGACACCGGCTTTGTGTTTTCTAAACTGACAGTGGCATCACTGCATGCTGGTGCACTGAACTCCACTATTTTCCAGGTCATTCTAAAATTAAATTAATGAATGCAATGCATTAACATAGCTATCTGCAAATACACCAAATCACACACAAATCAATTCAACCTTCCCTGCTATTAGCAAAGATTCCCAAACAGTCATGCACATGCACATTTTCTGCAAGACGTTATAAACCAGTGATAATGGTCAAGAAAGTAACCACCTTAACAATTAAATTAACTAAGAGAAATCGAAAAAAGATTGTTGTAAATTCTTACTTTTACTATGAAACAGATAAGGCTACAACCTCAATTCATGATATTCAGATAAAAGTTTACTTATTTACATGAACATCAAGTTCCATCATCAAAAGCTAAAAATAGATTTGCTTATTTCGCGTGAGCATTGAGAGCTTCTCTTGATTGATAGGGAAAGTAATTCAACAGAAGCGGTGATATAACGGCCGCGTAGCTGAGAGAGAATATTCAAAGAATAAGGGGATTTCCCTTTTCTTCTATTCTGCCTATGCAGATTTTCTCGCGACGTATTGACGTGTTTAAAAGACTATAAAGACGACTACAATTAATATTTACAATTTTCGTCAACGAGTTATAAACAATAAACTAAATAGGATAAAAGAATACATAAATAAATAGTAAAATTAAAAAGTATTAAGTTAAATTTCCGTTCATAAATAATATAAATGTGCTTAAAGACGCTTTATTTTCGTGGATACCGGTCAAAAAAGGTAGCAACTATTTTGTTACATGAAATCACATAAACCGATATTGATTAAATAAAACAAACCTTACTGGCGAATGCAATACGAAGATCAGCCTAGCTGCAGGTCTTGCTGGCGAAAGCTGAGGAGACATTTCTCAGATTAATGGTTTTCTAAAGGTAAATGAATATGAAGGCAGAGGATGTGAAATAATAATGGAAGTTCTTAAAAGAACTGTTGTGAAGGTGAAAATGAAAGTTGACTATACGAAAAGAGGATGAAAACAAGCAACCGAAGAGATGATCTTTCACGGAAGCGATTGGCTACAACTGCCTCAAAAGACGTTCTATTTATCATGAATGTAAATGGCTCTCTGGATTCGAACCAAGGACGATCTTGGAAATCTAAAAGATGTTTCTGAAAGTTATTTATGATCTCTATCTATATGCCGAATTTCAAATTTCTATATTATTGGGAAAGGTTTCCAAATAATTCCTAAAAATCGGATCAACTTCTGATTGCTGAGACACCTGGTGTCGAACCCAGGACATATTGTAAGCTGTGAATGCAAAGTTTGATTTGTAAAGACTTTTTCTTGTATCTTGCAAAGTTTGAAGTCGATAGCATGCCGGGAAGTACCTAAATTTTGTTTCCGTTATCTCCGTTAGGAATGCATTGAGAAGTGCAAATGGTCCTCTGGGATCGAACCAAGGACCATCAGCGAACATGTAAAATTTGATTACGAAATATATTTATGTTATCTATCGACGTGCCGAGTTTCAAGTATCCATGTTATCGGGAAAGGATCCAAAAACATTTTTCAAAATCGCCGCAATGCATTTTAAACGGCCGATTTTTGCCCCGACCTAGCATCGGACCATGGACCATATTCGGTGATGTCTTTCTGATTTACGTTGGAGTTGCACGGGTTTTAGCGATCCCTTGAATTCCAACTCTCTACTTTTCCGGGAAGTGCCTCAAAAAAATTTTAGAAAATCCCCGCCATGTATTCTTATGGAGAAAATCGTGACTTTGGGGCCCTCTGGAATCGAACCCATGACACTGAGGATCAAAATGGCAATTTTTCTGGCGGTTACACGTTATGGCCAATACGTCGTAAAAATTTCAAGTTAATGACGCTTGTGGTTTAGGCTGTGAATTAGTATCCTATCTATCTATATACATGAATGAATCCGGAGAAGCATCAATATATAATAGATAAAGATTGTAAAGGTGATCTCTGCCAGCCTTAATATCTTCTAAGGGAAACTCTTTGAATTGGGGAATATCTTAATTATTACATTGCATTACTTTCGCATATTTAGACGAGATGAATATCATCCGTGCTTATCTGGTACGAATTTGCACCATAAATGCTCGTGAACTTCTTAATCCGTGTTGTCTGGGTATACCAACTCAGTATACCAACCCCAGTCTGCCCACCTATCAACCATTTGGAATGAGGTACGAAGTTCACCGGGTCATCTAGTTGTAATATATATATACTGAAATTATTAGAACCATTAGTTCCTTCTCAAAAAACTTTTCTTCTCCTCTTGATCAAGTACCAATGCCTATAATCTAAGTTTCTGGTAATAAATCTCCCTTCCCTTTCTCTGATATTACCAATTTGTTATTTAGTAGAGGGTGCTTTCCTACTAAACTAAAACTTGCCCGAGTATCTCCTAATCCAAAAAAGGCAATCTATCTCGTTCTGACAACAATATCAGTTCTTTCAGCATGTTCAAAAAGTTTCAAAGAATTATTCTACAATCTTATCACATCTCATTTGAAATCTTTTAATTTACTCTCAAAGTGTGGCTTCCATAATTCAAAATCACTTCTACTGCTGCCTTCCAGCTCATAAATCAAATTCATCGTGCTCTCAATAGAAACCTGCTTTGCATAGCAATTGCTTATGATCTTAGCAAAACCTTTGACCGTATTGACCAAGAACTTTTAAGCAATAAGCTTGTATCTTATCGCATCAACAGTAATTCGTTTCTTAATAATGGACATCAATTTGTCACCTACAACTGTCGGAACCATAATCCTCCTCAAAATAAGGAATTTTTCAGTTAACCATGCTAATAGCTGTAAATTTATTGGTTTGTACATACATTAATGATGTCTTAGACTGGTCAAGCCACATCAATATCCTTATTAAAAAAATCTGTGAACAGCCATTTTTATGATCAAAAGAAAGGCTCCTATCGTATCAATTGATTAGTCTATTAATAGACTCTAAAATCATTATATCATGCCAAGATCCATTTGCAGCTCTCACATGGCATTATGTTCCGGGGTTAATCTTCCCTTTTCATGGAGGCTTTTTCAGCATAAAAACAACCTATCAAGGCAACGCTCAGAATTTCTTATCGAACTCCTGCTAGATATTTTATTTCTTTCTTCAATATTCTTACCCTTCCTTTTCTCTGTATTCTTAGCTGTTGTTTATTTATCAAAACAAACTTTTACCTATTCCCTTCAAACTAAACCTACCACAATCATTTCATGTGTACCCATACAGATATTCATATCAATGAACAGGAAAGTTTGAATGGTCCCTATCATTCTGCTTCCATAATTTACAATAATTCTCTTAGTACATCAAGGCAATAGAATGTTAAAAATCTTTGAAAACAAACTTAAAAAGCTACTGTCAACCAAGTGCTATTACTCTGTCACTTAATTCCTTAGAGATAGAATGTAATTTCTTGTGTAAATATTGAATGTGAATCAACGAATTTTGTCTTGTACTTTTCTCTGAGTATTGTATATTTATATGTAATTTGTGCGCATTAACTTATTCCATGCCATGTTTCTTTGGTCTCTAGGAGTCAATAAACATTATTATTACTATTACTGACCATTTTATTCCAATTTTTCTCAGCACTGCTGGATTACACTAGGGTACAGGTATAAATACCAAGTACTACTAGAGAAGAATATTTCCACGCTATGAAAGAGTTCTTTTGGGATTAAACCTGTGGCCGATAACACTATGGGCACAACTATAACTAGTTCCATACCCCAGATCCTAAATATTTCATTCGCTAGTTCTAGGTATTTGTTTCTTTTGTCATGAATTGTTTTTTTGCATCTTATCCGTTTAAGGGACTGCTATATCTATCAGAAAAACGATTTTGTTTTCTTTGTCTGTTAGAGTAATATCAGGTTTGCTGTGGTGCATAGTATTATCTGTCATTATTGTGCGGTCAAAGTATAATTTATGCTTTTTGTCCAAAACAGAATCAGGGCTATAATTGTAGTATGGTGGAATTTTGTTATCTAGTAATAACATTTGTTTGCCTATTTCTTGGTGAATGATTTTTGCATATGTATTGTATTTACAATGTATTAGCATAGGGTTGACATCACCGTTAGCCCAATGTGTATAAGTTTTGCAGCAGCACCTCATGCGAGATTAAACTAAACGTGCTACATTGTATGC
Organism: Sympetrum striolatum; assembly: GCA_947579665.1. Classification (NCBI taxonomy): domain Eukaryota; kingdom Metazoa; phylum Arthropoda; class Insecta; order Odonata; family Libellulidae; genus Sympetrum; species Sympetrum striolatum. The sequence goes on from OX388350.1 coordinate 3,932,791, forward strand.
ATTTCCAATTTGCCTTTGAATTTTTTTAAAGGAAGTTCTGTCATTGAAATATTAATACTGAATTCCTTACTACTTAAATCAAAAAAGTATTATCATCGAAATTTGTAATTAACTGAACTATTTTCAATGCCTGATACGGTAAAAAATACATAATGGCAGTGGCGCAGCGAGGGGAGGTTTTAGGGGTTCAAACCCCCCCAAGATTCAAGTCCTTTGACTAACTCTAAACTTTTTTTTCTGCTGAAGAGTACAAAACCCCAATCATCACGCAAGTCTTAGAGATACACTGCTTGTCACGTGTTTGCTTGATAAATTCAGCGAAAGCTTCGCATAATATAGCTCCGATTAAGGTGATGTTTTCGGTAGCAGAGCAGGCCTAGAGCCAACATCGATATCAATGAGATATGAGTGTTTTGCACTTAATTTTCAAGGCATGCACTTCTTAAGCCTATCCTTAAGTTATATGACACCGATGACACACACCATAAGATAAGATGCCCATGAAAAAAATTCGAAAGTGCTGATTCGTTAGCTCCTCGCAAAAATAGGTGCGCGGTAAAAATGTCACAGGTAAAAATGCCACGGTAAAAATGTCACACTTTTTGATAGGTAAAAATGCCACGGTAAATATGCCACACTGGAATTCGGTGGGCGGTAAAAATGTCACAGCCGAATTTTCACGGGGGGACATTACCATTTTGACAATGTTAAAGACCATTTTGACAATGGCTCATATTGTTCTAGTTACTCCTGTATAGAATGCAATAATGTTTGTTATATTTCAACCATATTTACGCAATAATGCAATTATTCACCGTTATGGCAATGTTTAAAACCGTTTTGACAACGTCATGACTATCACTCACGCCGTAATTTATTATTGTTGTAACTATTGGCTGGATTGAAATAAATTTTTATGCATTTTTATCTTTTTTACGTCCAAAACAAACAGTGCACTATCCGCATCATAGGATGAATGGGATAAGACGATAGCTACGATCCCTACGAACCTCCTTGATTGCTACAAGATTACTCGCCGCAGCGAATTAAAACAGTTTAAGTCGCTGAAGGAGAGGAAACGAGGGGGATGAGATGCACATTTAAATTAGTGATGAGAGATGGGTATCAAACCACTCGTTTCGACGTAGCGTTTATCTTGAACGGCATGGTTTTGCGAAGACCAGCTTGTTGGTTGTTGTTCCTTATTTAATTTGAACGATATTACATAGTCTCGTCTGTATAATTTAGTTGAATCCTATGGTAAAACTAGAATCTTTTCTAGTCAAATACATAATGAACTATTTCAGTCTTTAATTTGTGGAACCTTCTAACATTATTCACCATAACTATTCTTTTCTTGTTTATTACAAGTTGAAATTTCTCCAATAGTTTAAAAACTATACTAAACTCGTAAACGTTAGAGTTCGAGAGTCATCTGAACCATAAATACAAAGAAAGTCGATGCGAGTCATCTATGAGATTCTAAAACCAATACAAGATCGCAATGTATGTACAATGTATCATTGAATACAATGTAGCTTTGAAGAGAGTAGGGGTGAAAGCTGTCATGACTCGCAACTCAAACGCTCCTACATTTAATTTTGTAACCACGGAAGATATTGCTGTGACACCGTATCACCTAAGAAATTATTGTCTCCATAAAGGATATTTTGCATTTTAGCAGAATTTAGTTTTATGATTTCTTCCATTGAAGTCATCGGAAGTAATAAACGTGGTTCAAAAGTGTGCTTCATTGGGTTTATGTACACGAAACAGATCACCCGTGGAACCAAGATCGGAGATTGGTCTTCCACACAACCATGCCCTATTACCATGCACCATTGTTTTCATATTAATTACATAATATAAATAACTGCATCTTACATTTTAACATTGAAAATTTATTCTTAAAGAGTTGATCGATAAGTTGTTGACATGATTAATAACTTGTGAAATCTTCTACCGAGAACTTAAGAACGAGACTAGTTTGTTTCTACATCCACCCATTACCGAGAAGGTTAAGAGAAGATCTCCGAGACCCTGATGTTGAACATTATGTGAAATGTTTCCATTTTCCAGAATCTCTGATTGAAACCAAGTAGTAAAACAATTTACCCTATGTTTTGCTTCAATTAAGAACCATTTTCCCCCCCAATAGTTTTTTCTCTCTTCATATTCTTAATAATTATCGCATACTATGACAAACAATAACTGCAGCGTTTATGAAATGCTCATTCATTGACACCTAAAAAAAAACAAAAATAGTTATGTGAATGTTTACAAAAATGCAGTTCCACATTTCACTAATAGCTCACAAGATATAAAGAGAAATATGAATAAGCATCCATTTCCTATGCATGTTGGGCGAAAGCTTTCCTGCCCCTGAATTACCTAAAGGCAATTCTGTGTTTACAACATGGCTTTGGACTCCCCCTTAGTCAAATCCTGGTTACGCCCCTGCTGTGATACATACCAAAAAAATTAAGAAGTATATATTTTGAGTGTAACATAGGATACACCCTATACCACTTTCGAATTTTATGTAAAAATAAAGGTGACATAAAAGAAACCTGAGGCTTCGTGAAATATTGTTAAAAAAATCTTGCAGAAATGATGCAGAAATTTATGTTAACGTTGAAAAAAGGGGTTATTCCTCTGCCAACCTTTTGAATTAAGTAGACATTGTGTATTTGTAGATAGTGACATTTTCACTAAGGGAATTTTACTGTGACATACATGGATATAACTGTGAAGTGTGCTTATATCATAGAAAACATACAGGTGGGTGTATTTATATTAGAAATTATATTAATTATGAAATAGTAGAAAATAGAATTATGAATTTAAGTGTATGGATTTAAGGTACCAAGCTAAAAACATTGAAAGGCATTTATTATGTTTATACTTTATATCGATCACCAGGATCATCAGTTAATAATTTTATTAATTTCTTAGATGAATGGATAGTTGAAAAACTAGAGTGGTAAATTTATCCTGATTGGTGATTTTAATATTGACATGAAGAACATTTCTACCTATTCTATTAAATTGATAAATGTGATTCAAAGCTTTGGTTTAAAGAAATTTGTCAAATACTTCATTAGAGTTACAAGAACGAGTAAAACAATGATTGACTTAGTAATTTCAAACCAAAAAAGTTATTGGCAATAAAACCTGCCATAACAAAAATTAGTGACCATGAATTACTAACTATTGAGTGTGATTTTTTAAAATATTAATGAATACATACAACATTCAGTGGAACCAAGAGAAATTAAGTTATGGGATAAATGTAATATGGAGGAACTGAAAGGCTACCTAAAGACATGTAATTGGGGAAATTTTAATCTGAATGAAATATCAAATCAATTTGTGGGAAACCTATTAAATGCAGTTGATAAATTTGTTCCAGCAAAAATAATTCATCAGAAAAATGGTAAAGATCTGCCTTGGTTTACTGATGAAGTGAAAAAAGTTTGTAAACTTAGAAATCTTGCATGCCAAAGGGCAAAACTCACTAACAATACAGAAGATTGGAACAGTTATAAATCATTAAGGAATAAATGTGGGGTTATAATAGACAGTGAAAAGAAAAGATACATTGAAATTGAAAATTCAAAATATGAGCCAAAACAAATGTGGAAAACTATTAAATTCTTAGATGGTTGTAAAATCGCAAAAGGGGAATCTCTGAAAGTAAATATAGTTGGTTATGAATCTTAAGCTGAAAATGATTGCCTGAATAATTTCTTTGTAAATAGTGTTGTAGATATTGTAAACTCTATATCCAAGGTATCTCAAGCTGAAAAGCTTACTGTATAGGATATTACATTTCAAAATCACAGTGTTAGTTTTTTGAGTTCAAAGAGATAGATTTATTTAAATTACACAAAGTTGTATGTTCCCTAAATAACAAGAAAAGTGCACCTGATCGCATTACAGCAAATTTAATATCAGATACATTTGATGAATGAGGGGCTTTGTTACTGAAGATTGTAAATATGTCAATCAGACAAGGTACTTTTCCTGAGTCCTGGAAGACATCTCTAGTTACACCTATTCCAAAGAAAAAAAATCCTCTTGATTCCCAAGATCTGAGACCAGTAAATTGTTTACCAAAATATGATTATTTTAGAAATAATACTCCATGAACAGATAATTGAATATGTTGAGAAAAATAACATATTATGCACAAATCAATCTGCCTTCAGGAAGACTTTTTCTTGTGAAACTGCCATCCAACTTGTTTTTTCTAAATAGTGAAATATGGCAGATGATGGAAAGACTACAGTTTTAATTATGTTCGATTTTAAAAGGGCTTTTGAAACTACTGACAGGGACCTACTGGTAGAAAAATTAACAAAATATGGTTTTGGAAATGCAGCTGTGGAACTAATAAAAAGCTATCTGAGCAATAGAGAACAGAAAACAAGGTATAACAACTTAACCTCAGGTGAAATTTTCAACAATTTGGGTATTCCTCAAGGGGCAATTATGGGGCCATTACTATTTATCCTTTAGATTAATGATCTTTCATTACAATTAAATTATGTATTTGTGATTTTTTTTGCCGATGACACATTAATATCTGCATCTGTGGGGGCCTATGAAAAAGTATGTAATAAAATCAATTCTGCCCTTGCCAACTTGAGCACCTGGCTTAAGCTAAACTAACTGAAGCTGAATGTGACCAAATGCATATTAATTATACCATCAACCATAAGAAAGAATGCAATTCTAGATGACCAAAATAGACCCTTAATCCTTTTTGATAGTAGTGCGCTAGATTTTGTGAATGAAATAAAATATCTAGAAGTATTTATAGACTCCCATTCGAATTTCAAGAGTTATGTAGACTATATTGTAAAAAAATAGGCAAACAAATTGGGTATTTATTAGGAATAAGTAGATACTTAAGCCCATGGACAAAGAGTCTCATATACAAAACAATTATTTCTCCTCACTTCGATTACTGTTCTTCAGTTCTGAATGGAATCTGTAAAAACTACATGAAAATATTACAGAAGCTACAAAATAGGGCAATGAGAGTCATTCTAGGATGTGGAAAATACACTCCAATTCAAACGATGCTTAGCGCCCTTCAGTGGAGGAAAATTGAAGAAAGAATTTCTTTACATGTACTATAGTTAGTGTATAAAATGTTACATACATGTTACATCTAAACAGATAACATGTAATAGTGACTATCATAAATATGCAACAAGACAGCAATCAAATTTAAAAATTCATAAGTTTAAAACTAATTTCTTAAAGAAATCATTAATAATTGATGGGTTTAATCTTTTTAATAGTCTTCCTGAATGGATCAGAAAATTAGAAAATGAAAAAGCATTTAGAAGGGTATGTGCAAACATGGTATAAAATATGTAAATGTTTTTAATGCAGGTTCAAATACTTTGTTAAAATATTTGCTAATGAATGTTTATTATCATATTATGTACATTATGTATTATTTATATTATTGTATGTATGTATTACCTATTATATTATTGTATGTATGTATTATCTTTTATATTATTGTATGTATATTATGAACATATACTTACTTACTTACTGACAATTTTACCGTGGCATTTTCACCTGTGGCATTTTTACCGTGGCATTTTTACCCGTGGCATTTTTACCGTGGCATTTTTACCGTGACATTTTTACCGTGGCATTTTTGCCCGTGGCATTTTTACCCGTGACATTTTTACCGTGGCATTTTTACCGTGGCATTTTTACCTGTGACATTTTTACCTGGATTCGCAAAAATACTAGGGAACATTCGAGAACTAATTCGAAACTTACACCCTGAAAAGAGAGATTAAGATTACGTTTAAGAGACAAAGAGATTGATAAAACACTCAGTTAGATCTTCTGCATGTGACAGTTTTTAGGGTGTGAATGCAAAGCTAGGCTCATGAGTAGTGTTTTTGAGAAATTCACAGTAAACAGTTCGAAGGAGAGTTTAGTTTGGATTTCATAATGTACAGATTGACATCCGAAATATTTTTTCACAGGCCGCGAATAGCTCAAGGCCTCTATCGGAAAAACATAAGTTATGTTATTTTTTGTGAAATGACCATAAATAGATACAGTATTACCCCGCATTTACGTTCCCGTCTTTTGCGTTTTCCCGTCGTTTACGTCACCTTCTGTCGTTCCCCTCGGATTTCCTATGTTCACAATGTATTAAAATCCTCATGTTTACGTTTCTGAAATTTCATCTTTCCCGCCGTTTACGCCACACTACATTGTATTGTGCGGGATGATTTTTACTTTTTCGATGGGAAGCATGATTCGTAACTTTCGAAACATCCCCAAAACTAGCAATTTTTTGTTCGAAATAGTCCTGACATTTCAACTCGAAACATTTACGAAATCCCTTTTCATAGCTTCGATACAAAGCTTCTCAATGTGGACTAGGCAAGCGGCCGTGTTTTTAATCTCCGCTGAGAATGAAGATTTAAACGCCTCGTTATTCGAGAATCGGATGTAATTTCGTACGTCAGCTCAAAAATTCAAGTTTGGATAGCATAATTTTAAATAAATTTAGAAGAAATTTTTGTTTAGTACCGTTTATTTAACTCAGAAATAAACTACAATTTCGTCGTGCGTAACTTCTACCCTATATTTGCCAATTTTATCCCAATTTCGACACTACCCTCCGCATTTGTTAGTATTATCTACTATACTTTTAAAAAATATTTTCGTGACAGATAACTATGACGTGGATGACGCTTGCGACTCATGAGGAAGCGGTCCCGGGTTCGATTCCCGGTGGGAGCACATGCGCGAAATGGTCTAAACTTCTAAGTGCTTTTAACAATAACTACTCCAACTAATATTCGTGTATCCAGATTCGGCGGTTCTCCGGATTTTGTTACTTATCGGTTTCATAGTCGGGCCGGATTGGAATACGTGTCCAGTGAGTCCAGTGTGAGTGTAGCTTTAGAAAGGAGAGGGGAAAAGTCGGTGAGTTGGGAGAGGAATATGAGGGTTTTCTCAGAATGGGACGAGTTTTCTAGTATTGCAGTCTGCAGCATTCTCTCGTCTTGCGTCATCGATTCTTTGAGGAGCAAAATCCTTCTAGTTTTAATAGTTGGTGTTTACTTTTCTATTTAGTGATGGAAAAAAGAGGGAAAGAAAGACGTTTACAATTGAAGAAAAAATCCTTATTATGGAAAAGTTCTGTGTTGCTCTTGCACGTGAGTTGCAGATCTCCTTATCCACACTAAATACAATTATCAAAAACAGGGCAAGCATTGCCACCAGTGCTTCATAATGCGGACCAAATTCCAAGAAACGGAAATACGCAACATACTCAAAATACGAAGAATTAGAAGGAGTGGTAGGTGGAAGGATCCTGCATCAGTTAAAGTTTCAGTCCTACAAGCACTCCACTTCATTGCAAAATCCTGGAAGGCTGTGAAGCAGACTACAATCTCTAATTGCTCCTTGAAAGCGGGCTTCTTCAAAAATTGTTGTGAGCCAGGAGAAAAAGAAGACCTGATTCCTGCTACATGGGAAATGTTTCAGCCAAACTGCACATATGAAGACTATCTGCAGATGGATCATGCTGTTGTGACTGCAGAGGAGAGAGATGTGGAGGAGTTTGCTGCTGAACAATTAGCCACTGAATTCCCTATCAGTGATGAAGAAATGGATAGTTGTGAAGTGATGCGTACAAGTGTTGAGGCAAGCGCAGCAGTGGAAGTTTTGCGTAGATATTTATCATATATTGAGGATAGTAATTTTGAACATCTTTATGAACTTGAAAGACAAATATAGGACATAAAGAATAAGAGATACAAACAGAAATCAATACTGGATTACTTTGCTTGCCAATAAAATCTATATTTTTCATTTGAAGAAACAATATTTCTTGAATCTTAGATTATTCTCAACCCATTTACCTAGAGTGATAACCAAGTGAAAAGAATACTCTATGATATTTTTATCACCCTTTTCCTAGCCAGTGGATGTAGAAATAATTAGGGTATAGTAATATCAGCCTAATTTCACTTACATTGGATATTTATTTAAGGGAAGTATTAGAAATAAGAATGAAGTACACCATAATATTAATATCGTGCATTTGTGAAACATTAGCCTTTTTTATGAGCATGTTTACCAACTTAAATGGTTTCCCTCGATTTACACTTTCCCCCCGTTTACACCACATTGCCTCTGGTCCCTTGAATAGTGTAAAAGAGGGGTAATACTGTACGTAAATGAAGATTGTCTTATTTTAGGACTGTTATTGGAGGGCAAATCTCAAGATGAGTTTAGGGACAATTCCAAAGGTTAAATTATCCAATGGTTCCTTTATTAAGCATTCTGGACGCTTACAAGTCTGTACAGTAGACTCTTCATTACTCAGGCTGATATAAAATATACTGATCCTTTTTTTATGATTACTTGTTAATTTGCTGTATGTTTACGAAAATAATTCGATAACCGAATTTCCGCAGATATTTGAAGAAGTGTTGGAGAAATACAATATATCACTAAAAAATAATTTTCGATTATATTATTAATAATATACCATTTTGGAAACAAATCAGTCAGCTGAAAGGTATTGTGTGCGTAAGGTACGCACAGATTTATCGGAACAGTGGCTTGAAATAAATTTGATTAACTGTTAAAACTGTGGCTTAAATTCTTTAGCTTCCTTTTAGGTGCAGCCAATTTTTTCTCTGGTAATAAAATCCAACGAATCTCATGACTTATCCGGTCAACCCCGTGAACATCCAATGCCCCTTCAAAATTTCAATTCAAGGAAAATTTTTGTTTTCTTTGAACACAATGCGTAAGACTGGGTTTGCGTCAGCTCTCTGCTGGTTATTCAACCTATCTATGAATTACTCTAAATAATTGTAAATTGACGACTTCATTTTTTTCACCTTGGTATGCAACTTTAATTCTGCAAATTCAATTATAATATCAACTACATATAATCAAAATTATACTGTATTTTTTTAATGCAGCCGAAGTTTTAATGCTCGGTTTGTGACGCACTCAATTGAATACTTAGCTAATACATAAATAACGAAATCAGACTTAATTCTAAGCCTACCAGAAAATTCTGATATAAATGGTTTTTTAACAAAGCGAAACCATCTGATATCAATGAATTTTTGTTTCTTAGAAGAGGAGTTAATTTCAAAAACAAGGGATGAAGGCACTCCTAAGAAACCTGCTAGTGATATAGTCAAATAACGAAAGATATTCAAATAAGCATTGGCGCGCCAATGTGGGGATCTAATGAGTGGATATTACGTTTTATGTCGCTTGCCAAATAATCCTTACTAATTTTTTCCTTCTCACGCTTCGCAACCTCTTAGAAGAAAGAACTCTCAAAGAATCGGGAAGCATGGACAACACTATAAAACTTCAGCATAGAAAAACGACTTTTTAATAGATACTGTATGTATCCAAACTAAAATTCCAAACAACACTTATGATAAGTTTCCTATAATTCGGTTACTATGTAAACTACTATCTTGGAAAGATTAATAATTTGGCCATACAAGCGTTAAACTCCTCTAATTTCCAATGCATTTATTTTTTGAAGGAATTGACATATTTGTTGTAATTAACGAGCATGAATATACTAGCCCCTGTAAGTTAGGCATTTTTCATTTCCTTGGACCCCCCCATTGGCAAATCCTGGCTGCGCCACTGCATAATGGTATTCATTTATCCTGGCAAATCGGCTTGCTTTTTATAGGACGAAGTTATACCCGTATATCATCGGCACATAAGAGGCAGACTGATTTTAGAGCATATTTTGGAATAAAAAAAATGTGTCTTATAGGCCAGAAAATACGGTATATTATTATTACATTTATTATTATTATGAGTGTCATTGATATCAAGAAATAATTGTATATACAATTATTTCTTTATCAGTCTTCTCAAATAACTTAAAGAATAAACGGAAGTTAAAAAAGCTAATACTTGATTAAAGTCCCAGTCCCATAAACTTTCTTTCACCTCTGTTAATTACTTGGCTCAAACCATAGAAGATTCTATATGATTTATTCTAGAAATAATTTGCATAAAATAATAAGTTAAATAATAATAAATTAAATAAAGAATGCTTAATTTCAATATTACATCCAGTGAAAAAAATCAAGTTAAATAAAAATTTATGATGGCTTTTTGGTTAATAAACCATTCATCAATAGTGGAATTCACTCTTTTGGAGGTTTATATTTTACTGACAAAGGATAGGTTTGGTTAATCATCAAAAGACAAACCTTTTGAGAACCAAAGGACATATTTGTCCAAATAAATGCACAAATTTCTGATTAGTTTATTTTTTGCCTTATCTTAATTATAGTTTCTCAGATAAATTTAAATATGCTTCTGCCTTATTACATATAATGCCTTATAAATATTTCTCAATTGTCATATTCAAGTCTTGTATATTTATTTAGTGAAAAAATAACAATTTAGGCAGTTTTTGATGCCTTCAACATGTAAATTTGAGTAAAATTTTAAGGATATGCGAACTGTTACTCATTAAAAATATTTTGTGTTTAGATAAGGAACGTTATATTATTTTCATATGGCATTATTCGTCATGTTCATTCTCTGAGAATAATTGAAACATTATGGAAAATAATATCCCTAAGAGAAGGCAGCTGTATTATACTTCATTACTGAATCTACTGAGACTCTGTACCCATTTAATTGTGTCTGAGTTCCACTTTTGAGGCCTCTCCATAAGTAGAAGTTTGTCGACCAAATGCCTGAAAAATCTTACTTTCAGTGTTTTGCAATTCAATTACCCTATTAAATGAGAATATATACTTGCTTACTGATTACTTACATCTACTGCATCTAATATATTGTGATGGTGGTTAGCATTTTGGATCTAATTCTGAAAGATGACAGATATCAGTAAAAATGTGCTGTATGAATGCATTGCAATGTTGGACACATACTAATTGAGTTTTCTCGTCTGCATGACCATTGCAATTTCTTACAAAATTCTGCAGTTATAGGTGCTGTGGAAAGAAAGATAAATTCTAAATTTCTTTGAAGGCAAGTTAAAATATAGTGAATGAAGAGTATACCACTATGCTCAGCTTGGCATTCAAGGAAAAATTATATTAGTTAAAATTTGACTTATAACCTTGATATTGAGAAAAATGGCTCCTTTTCATCATTCATTTTTATTTAGATGCATCCTTATTTATATGATCCAATTTATCAATGGTTTTCTCTTAGACTTTATTGCATATATGTCTTGGTCTTGATTATTTCAGTCCATGATTGCTCGAAAGGAGTGAATATCTATAATATAAAATAGAGTGTGGGTGTGTGTGTATGTATGTTTGCAAAAAACTCCAGAACCGAGAGTTGCATATTTTTGAAATTTTCTAGATTATTAAAAGTCAACCCCGCACACAGTATAGGCTACTTTTTACTTCCCTAAAGTCCTCGGTTCGAACCCAGATGGGTCAAAACGTTTCCATAAGAAATACACGTTGAGGTAATTTTTTTTGTTGCAGGGTTCATTTCTTATGCAAAATTACATTAGAAATAATGGTCCCAGAAAGTCAAATCAAGTACCAAAAGAAGGAGAACAGTGCTTATGTGGTGTTTTAGTTACTTTCCGTAAATATATTCATCGGTTGTTTTCACAGTAATATTTATTTCTATTATTTGCTTATGCGTTTCTGTATTACCTTTGTGCATTTCTGAAAATTAATCCTTAAAGGTGGTGATGTTTATCGTAATTTTAACTTTGAATATGTTTTTATAATCTTTTTGAACGAATGCTGTCTTTATCAAAGAAATTGTTCATTTGAAAGATATGAGATGGAATATTTAGTCAAGGTGGCTTTGTAAACTTAAGTACAATTTTCATTTCTTGGTTGACTGGTTTGGAAATATAAATAGAAATATTGTTTGCAGGCTCTATTTCAATTTTAAAATCAAATTAAGAAGAATTATTGTTATCAACCTGAGATAAGTTTGGTAGAAATATTATATGAAAATTACTATTCAGATGACCAAATCAATAGATCAATAGATAGATCAATTGATCACTAATTATCTTTAATTAACTCAACTCCAATTCTGTCTCCATTGTGTATTTTATATATCTATTGTCCTCTTACACATAATGTTGAAGAAGGCATTCCTTAAAGAAAGATATTGGCTCTGATAATTCAGCCAGAATATCATGATAATTGCTTCCTGTTCCTAAAACCGATTTGTCTGAAATATAAATATATAATCTCTCACATAATAAAATACCTATATCCCATCAATTATTTTCGTAGATGCTGTACTTTTTCATGGCCTTGCTGAAGGTTATTTCTTTTTAAATACACAAAAATAGTTTATAAAATACGTAGGTAGGCTATATATCATAGTAATAATTATTTCAACTTATGATTAGAAGTTATTTGTACTTTATCATATACCATCTTGACTTTCCATTTACATAGAACATTGTTCCCTTATATACGACTTATAAATTATAGACATCTGTTTTGTATTTCTTGTATTTAGGCCAATAATTTCTAATGCCATGGTTTACAACACTGATTAATGTTCTTATACATTTTCATTTCCTCCCTCTATGGTACTCTTAGCATGTGTTCCATGATAAGTTTTGGGTTGATTTTTGGTTTGGTTTTTGATGCTGTTAAGATTCATCCAATCAGTATTTTGTTCTCACTAGTTTTCCCCACTGTTTTTTCCATTCCCTTTTTGAAAGTTTATGGAACAGATCTGGTTTTTGAGACTTGAACACCTCTCTATTTAATGATAGGGCACAGCTGAAAAGTATTCATAAGATGTTTGGGACTTTATTTAGGGAAATACTAATTAAAAACAAATTAACATCACCTCCTCTGCTCTATCAAGCAGATTAAAATTTTCCTTCATACCTAATGTCAAATCTCAGAGACTGTTGGATATTCCTGTTTGTTATCTCTTGGCCATTCTAAAATGCATTTTCATTCTGGTCATTTGGGCTATACTTTCATGATATAGTATCAACATATTATTTGACAACTGCAAAAGTCACAATTGTGAATCTCTGGATGGAAATGATAGTATGATATTCTTACATCTATATACTTCAATGGCATTTTCCATATTTATATCATTCAGTCATATACATGTATTTTGGTATGTAAAGTCCGTGTTGCTGTATCTTTTTGAGGAACATGGACAAGCCAGGCAGCATTTACAGTGGGTAACTCTTGGTCATAACATCAACTCACATGCCCTTAAAACTATGAAACATTACATAATTGATAAAGTTATTTTCTATTCCTTAATTTTGAAATATCTCAAAGTAATAGCAAGATGTTTTAGAAAAATTCTGGCTAATACTATTTTTCATTTTATTGCGTGTGATGACTGGTTTGAAAAGTTGAATAAAATTTAACATCACACAGTTTTAGAATTTTAAATGAAGCAGAATTAGTTCAATTAACTTAAATTCAAGATAATTTTTTGAGTTTTTGTTTAAAAATTGCCTATGGAACACCTTCTTCCCATAACCCTTTTCAGTCCTAATTTTGAAAAATTAGCAAAGAAATTTGAATGTGTTATGCGTCTGCCGAAAATCTATTATTAGGTCAAAAGTAATAAAATCCAAAATTTCTATCCAAATTGAATCAAGTTATATTTAGCGAAAAAATTCTCAAAAACATTTTTCAGCACAACTGATTAAAATATTAAGCATACAATCTTAAATGTTATTGTAAGAGTTTTAAAGTTTCATACTTGAAAATGGTAAATTTCTAGTTTCATTTACCGTCAATTATAACCTTCAAGTCATCACGAAGTCCATTCAAGTAGTTTCCTTCCTTCACAGCTTTATCCCTGGACCCGGAAAGAAAGATATCAGCGTATTTTTGTGTGGCTATTGATGAAGATGTGACTAAAAAATTGCAAATCCCAATTATGATTTGCCAATTTTACAATCTTTCGTTCTTCGACTATGTAGCTCATGCTCACAATCGCAAATACAGTATTACCCCGCATTTACGTTCCCGTCTTTTGCGTTTTCCCGTCGTTTACGTCACCTTCTGTCGTTCCCCTCGGATTTCCTATGTTCACAATGTATTAAAATCCTCATGTTTACGTTTCTGAAATTTCATCTTTCCCGCCGTTTACGCCACACTACATTGTATTGTGCGGGATGATTTTTACTTTTTCGATGGGAAGCATGATTCGTAACTTTCGAAACATCCCCAAAACTAGCAATTTTTTGTTCGAAATAGTCCTGACATTTCAACTCGAAACATTTACGAAATCCCTTTTCATAGCTTCGATACAAAGCTTCTCAATGTGGACTAGGCAAGCGGCCGTGTTTTTAATCTCCGCTGAGAATGAAGATTTAAACGCCTCGTTATTCGAGAATCGGATGTAATTTCGTACGTCAGCTCAAAAATTCAAGTTTGGATAGCATAATTTTAAATAAATTTAGAAGAAATTTTTGTTTAGTACCGTTTATTTAACTCAGAAATAAACTACAATTTCGTCGTGCGTAACTTCTACCCTATATTTGCCAATTTTATCCCAATTTCGACACTACCCTCCGCATTTGTTAGTATTATCTACTATACTTTTAAAAAATATTTTCGTGACAGATAACTATGACGTGGATGACGCTTGCGACTCATGAGGAAGCGGTCCCGGGTTCGATTCCCGGTGGGAGCACATGCGCGAAATGGTCTAAACTTCTAAGTGCTTTTAACAATAACTACTCCAACTAATATTCGTGTATCCAGATTCGGCGGTTCTCCGGATTTTGTTACTTATCGGTTTCATAGTCGGGCCGGATTGGAATACGTGTCCAGTGAGTCCAGTGTGAGTGTAGCTTTAGAAAGGAGAGGGGAAAAGTCGGTGAGTTGGGAGAGGAATATGAGGGTTTTCTCAGAATGGGACGAGTTTTCTAGTATTGCAGTCTGCAGCATTCTCTCGTCTTGCGTCATCGATTCTTTGAGGAGCAAAATCCTTCTAGTTTTAATAGTTGGTGTTTACTTTTCTATTTAGTGATGGAAAAAAGAGGGAAAGAAAGACGTTTACAATTGAAGAAAAAATCCTTATTATGGAAAAGTTCTGTGTTGCTCTTGCACGTGAGTTGCAGATCTCCTTATCCACACTAAATACAATTATCAAAAACAGGGCAAGCATTGCCACCAGTGCTTCATAATGCGGACCAAATTCCAAGAAACGGAAATACGCAACATACTCAAAATACGAAGAATTAGAAGGAGTGGTAGGTGGAAGGATCCTGCATCAGTTAAAGTTTCAGTCCCACAAGCACTCCACTTCATTGCAAAATCCTGGAAGGCTGTGAAGCAGACTACAATCTCTAATTGCTCCTTGAAAGCGGGCTTCTTCAAAAATTGTTGTGAGCCAGGAGAAAAAGAAGACCTGATTCCTGCTACATGGGAAATGTTTCAGCCAAACTGCACATATGAAGACTATCTGCAGATGGATCATGCTGTTGTGACTGCAGAGGAGAGAGATGTGGAGGAGTTTGCTGCTGAACAATTAGCCACTGAATTCCCTATCAGTGATGAAGAAATGGATAGTTGTGAAGTGATGCGTACAAGTGTTGAGGCAAGCGCAGCAGTGGAAGTTTTGCGTAGATATTTATCATATATTGAGGATAGTAATTTTGAACATCTTTATAAACTTGAAAGACAAATATAGGACATAAAGAATAAGAGATACAAACAGAAATCAATACTGGATTACTTTGCTTGCCAATAAAATCTATATTTTTCATTTGAAGAAACAATATTTCTTGAATCTTAGATTATTCTCAACCCATTTACCTAGAGTGATAACCAAGTGAAAAGAATACTCTATGATATTTTTATCACCCTTTTCCTAGCCAGTGGATGTAGAAATAATTAGGGTATAGTAATATCAGCCTAATTTCACTTACATTGGATATTTATTTAAGGGAAGTATTAGAAATAAGAATGAAGTACACCATAATATTAATATCGTGCATTTGTGAAACATTAGCCTTTTTTATGAGCATGTTTACCAACTTAAATGGTTTCCCTCGATTTACACTTTCCCCCCGTTTACACCACATTGCCTCTGGTCCCTTGAATAGTGTAAAAGAGGGGTAATACTGTATATCAGAGAGTAGCTTTCCATAATGCTTTTAAACTACGTCAATTTTAGCAGAGGAAGTTTCGGGATTGTACTGTGTACAGAACAGTACCATTCTGAGAAAGAATGCTGTGAAAGGGGTCAGTGCCGGATCTAGGGTATATGAGGCCTATGGGCAATCCAACAGGTGGAGGCCTTTTTTGGACGTTTTTCGCCTCTCGCCCCCCCCACCCCAATCTATCTTGACTTGTCGAGAAATTTCCCTCTTTCTCCGCGACTCAACGGGGTTTTGTCTGGTTTCCCATTTTTTTTACATTTTGTCACCATGGTGGAGGCCTATGGGCACTGCCCACTCTGCCCACTGCCTAAATCCAGCACTGAAAGGGATCCTGAAACAATACCTTCCGCATTCGATTGATTCTTTCATTCGATTCAGCACCAGCAAGCTCGATGACTTTATCACTTTATCATGGCCTAAGCGCATAGATCGATAGGCGCGAAGTTATTCGACCTGTTGAACAGTTGCTTTAATTCATTTATGATTTGAACTAGTTTAACCAACTTATTCAAATTAGAATGATGAGAATTCAAACGTAAGTCAAATTGAAATGAAAACGGCCAACAAGTCCACCGCACGTTGTATGAAGTGGCAAAAATTATTACACTTTGCCAAGATTAATGCTACTTTTACTTTAACAGTAAAAATATTTAGGATATATTTAAAAGTAGGGGAGACTGGGTACGGTTGAAACATTTTAGCGTTTATCGTCCATTGCATCGGGATTAGTTAAGCGAGCGATGAAGGTAATATATTAAATAAAAGACCATATATCTGTTTACTAATGGGCAATGTTATTCAAGATCACTGTATTGTATTTTATGTGTAAAATCAAATTTAAAAAAAAGTGTAATTTGTTTCAACCGTCCCCATGCCAGGGTCGGTTGAAACAGTGCCTGGGGTCAATTGAAACACGCAAATAATACAAAATATAATAAATGATCATGTTTTCTTCATCGTCTAATAACATTTTACAACTCTTAATGGCACAGTTGAGCATCACAAACATTTTTTATTAATATTCGTCTTTCACGATACTTATAATCCAACATTATTTTTAATCAGCCTTCAAAGATTTATATTAAGTACAACTTAAATTAATTAATCAGATGTTGGCGATGATTATTTTTTTGTAATGTTTGTATACTACTTCCTATTATATTTCTCAGAATTCAACAGCATTAATTATTAACTATATTTTAACACTCCAGCTAACAAAACACTTTGAGTAAAACTTCAAAAAATTATTTCTAAAAACATCTACATTTTGATGCATAGATACACAAATGACAAAACAAAACTACAATACATATTTTTGTTTAAGAGAATAAAATTCAACAGCTTTAGTCAAAACCTTAGCACTTCAGCTATAAAATAGGGTAAGAAAAAACTAAAGGCTTATTATTTCTATAAAAATCAATATTTTAAACAAAAATACTTAAGCGGTTATGAGATCATTCGGAATCACAATTGAGGCAAACATAGCTAAGACTACCTTCTGTGCACTTGTAGCGGTCATAACTAACATGCAGCGGCCATGTTAAGCACTGCGTTGTCAACAGTCCTCAACCTCTACCACCAGGTGGCACGAAGAGCGAGAGAAAGGACACTACGACGCCAAGGCCATGACGCCTTCTTCTTCTACTGGCGGCCGTGCAAGAAAGTCCTCTCGTTCCTCTCTGGTGCTTGTGTTCGCTTCTTGTGTTCTTGTAATTGTTAATTGGTAATAAACACCTTTGTTAAGAACGGCATTGGCATGATTAGTGGAAGTTAACATCCCCCGCGCAACCCGCTAAAGTGGTGACCCCGACGTGATCGTTTTAGAGTTTGCCTTGCCGATTTTAACGTTAGCGACAATGCCGATCGAAGCGATGGAAGGCTCTAGCGTTGTGAGAGTCAGTTTTTCGGCTCCACCCTACTGACCTGAGAAATCAGCATTATGGTTTTTACTTTCTCCATATACGTGTAATATAGAGAAAGTATTGTTTTCATGAAAAAATTCGACTTCGAGATTTCAACGGAAATACACGTTTTGGGGTCCCTAGAACACGTTTTGACCATTTTCGGAATGATGTCTGTGTGTATGTGTGTGTGTGTGTGTATATATATGTCTGTCTGTTATTGTGGGCGCTCTAACGTAAAAACTATAAGTCGTATCAATACCAAACTTCATACATAGCACTGTAGTGTGTGCTGTCAGAGTTGATTAGTTTTTGGAGTAAATCGGTTGACCGGAAGTCGAGCTTTCTTCATCAAAGCTCATTTCCGGTTTTCAAAATATCTCCATAAATATGATGTATAGGTATTTTGTGTACCCTATAAAAGTTTTAGGTAATGTGTTTTACTATAAATTTTGTATTTAACATATTTTTGTATCACCGGTTGATAAGGAGTTATTCGTGAAATACTGATAAACCGGAAGTAGCTGTTATGTACTTTGTGGGCGCTCTAACATGAAAACTAATACTTGGATCAACACCAAATTTCATATATAGTATTTTGGTTGGTGTGTTTAGAGTTGATTAGTTTTTAGAGCAAATCGGTACACCGGAAGTTGAGCTTCATTCTTCAAAGCTCATTTCCGGTTTTCAAAATATCTCAATAAATATGATATTTAGGTATATACTATTATTTATAATAGTTTTAGAAAATAATATTTGCTATAACTTTTGTTTGAAATATATTTTTGTAAAACTGATTTTTAAAGAGATATTCATGAAATACTGATAAACCGGAAGTCTCCGATTATGTACTTCATGAGCGCTCTGGGCGCTGTGGGCGAATAGCCATTTCATCGAGCATGTCCCGAAAAACATTATTTATAATGTTTGTGACGTAATATATAATATGATATAAATTAATCACTCATCTTCAAAGTTTAGATGGAATACAGAGTTCGAAAATACTGTCGTAGATAAATATTTACATCTTATATATGGAGAAAGTCATGTGCTGGCCACAACAGATTTTTACTGTCTCCATATACGAAGTATAGAGAAAGTATTGCTTTCATGAAAAAATTCGACTTCGAGATTTCAACGGAAATACACGTTTTGGGGTCCCTAGAACACGTTTTGACCATTTTCGGAATGATGTCTGTGTGTATGTGTGTGTGTGTGTGTGATAGTGGGCGCTCTAACGTGAAAACTAAAAGTCGTATCAATACCAAACTTCATATATAGTACTGTGGTGTGTGCTGTCAGAGTTGATTAGTTTTTGGAGTAAATCCGTTAACCGGAAGTCGAGCTTTATTCATTTAAGCTCATTTCCGGTTTTCAAAATATCTCCATAAATATGATATATACGTCTATTGTATTACTTATAAAAGTTTTAGATAGTATTATTTACTGTAACTTTTGTATTTAACATATTTTTGTATCACCGGTTGATTAGGAGTTATTCGTGAAACACTGATAAACCGGAAGAAGATGATTATGTACTTTTTGGGCGCTCTAACATGAAAACTATTTGTCAGATCAACACCAAATTTCATATATAGTACTTTTATTACAGTCGTTAGAGTTGATTAGTTTTCAGGGTAAATCGGCTGACCGGAAGTAGAGCTTCATTCTTCAAAGCTCATTTCCGGTTTTCAAAATATCTCCATAAATATGATATTTAGGTATATACTATTATTTATAAACGTTTTAGAAAATTAAATTTACTATAACTTTTGTATGAAACATATTTTTTTATCACTGATTGTTTAGGAGTTATTCATGAAATACTGATAAACCGGAAGTTGCTGATTATGTACGTTGTGGGCGCTCTGGGCTCAATGGGCGAAAGGCCAAATTCATCTTTTTTCATCGAGCATGTCCCGAAAAACATAATTTATAATGTTTGTGACGTAAAAGATAATAATATATAAATTAATCACTCATCTTCCAAGTTTAGATTGAATATAGAGTTCGAAATTACTGTCGTAGATCAATATTTACATCTTATACATGGAGAAAGTCATGTGCTGGCCACATCAGATTTTTTGATCTTGGTGTGGTACCTTTGATGTGTTTGGTGGCAAATAACCAGATTTTAGGGAAATAGTTAGTTTAGAGGATAGATTAACCCTTTCGAACGACTTAGATAGAATTATGAACTGGTGCGATGATTGGCAATTAGAGCTTAATGTAGAAAAGTGTTCATTAGTTAACTTCTTCGAAAGAAAATAACTAACATAAATGATTATTCTTATAGCCTCCGAGGGGTAAACCTAATGACAGTAGAATCGGTAAAATATCTTGGAGTAACTCTAACGGATAATCTATCATGGAGTGCCCACATACGAAATATATGTGGAAAGCACTTAAGAAACTCGGCTTCGTTAAAATAATAGTCGGTAGGAGCGAAGAAAAAGTTCGCGAGCAATGTTACTTGGCGTTAGTTAGGCCTCACCTTGAGTATGCATGTAGTGTATGGGACCCCGCCGAGAAATGTCATATTTGGGATTTAGAAAAAGTACAACGAAAGGCGATACGATTTGAAAAGAACTGCTACGATAAAACAGCGAGTGTCACTCAGATGTTACTGGACGCGGGATGGGAATCATTAGAAGATAGAAGAAAATTTCAAAGGATAAATTTATTAAATAAGTTCAGAGAAATTACATTCTCAGATGATGTAACCGATATAATGCGCCCCCCCTGTTAAACGGGCCGTTCTGATACCGCCAGAAAGATTAGGGAAATAGATGCTAGAACGAATCATTTCAAAAATTCATTTTTTCCGCGAAGTATACGCGAAAGGACCCGTTTAGGAAAATAGAGTCGAGGTGATTGCACCCCCTGCCACACGCCGAAAGGCGGCTTGCAGGATTCTTACATAGAGAGGATGTTAAGAATAAGGTTTAACAAATACTTTTTTCCAAAATTCTGCATATCCTTCGAAAAGGTCCCAAAATGAATTTCTTGGAGCAGAGAGAAATTTTAACGTCTAAAATTGCTTCCCAGAACGTAGTTAACGAAATAGTTCCAGTATCTTACTCTCCCTTACTTCTTTGTACTCTACCAAAAAGCTCTCTCCAAGATAAGACCAACCTTTACCCCCCGGATAGTTCTCACAAGACCTAACCCTTCCTTTCCACCCTCTCCCCCCCTTCTCCCTACCCTTTCAAAATGCTTTGTTTCTTTACACCCACCTTACCCCTCATTTTTCCCTATATAAGCTTTCTTGTATGTAACTTCCTTACCTGAAGATGGCCGATCTGTGCCGAAACCGGTCGTTTTGCAAATAAATCTGTGGAAAAAAGTATTTGTTAAAACCTTATTCTTAACATCCTCTGTTATGGATTTCCACACGGTAAAGCCTGCCACAATCGATTTTATTTTAATTCTTACATAGACATAGACAAAAAATCCTACTTCGCGGAAATTTAGCTTTGGAACGGATATACCGCGATAAATGAGGGTCAATACTTCAAAACAAGGAACGAAAATCTTACTGACTTCCGTTCTTTCATGTCTTCTAAACCATCGTTACGTTAGTTGAATATCCAAAGGTTGTCTGATTTTCTCTATTGATTCTGGCCTTTTCTATTGCACCTAGAAAATGATGTTCCAGTCGAATCCGTCCATAGGTTTTTGCTTGATATTTTACACCTATCGGTTTCCTGTTGTTAACTGCTGTTTTTCAACGGCTATAGTTTCTTTTTGTTGCACTTCCAATTTAATTCAATTTAATTCAATTTATTTTTCTAAGTCTGTTACTCCTGTAATCTGCCGGATGACGAGTTTTATTTCTCATCATGAAACACCAAACCTACAGCGTTCCATATTAGAGTGGATTAAAGTGCTAATGAGTGACACGGAGCGGCCATCGGCTCCTCTAAGAAAGCCCGATGCAAATGAGCATTTAAATTTGTTTTTTTTTTAATGTTTGCTAAAGCAAAAATAACATTGTAAAATTGCTTAATACACTTACATTTCGATCGCTTTGAGTTAAAACCTGTGTGGTTTTGGAATAAACTCCAGTCTGTTTTAAATGAAATTTTGTTCGCTATTTCAATCACGCCTATGACTGCAATATCGTGGAAAAACTCTAGAACCGCTTTTACTGAAGGGAAACGCGCTAACTAACACGGCTATTCGGAAACTGTATGAAACTACATTAGCGGTCCAAGGATGTAATTCTCGAGAGAAAGCTTTAAAGTATCCAGATCGAGCTATTATAGAATTTCTCTTGGGAGTTTACTCCTCTCCTTAAGACGTTACTCCAATTTGGCCTCGCAAACGTTTGTAAATGGTACTATGTTATGTAAGGAAATAATCAAACGGTATGAAATAATCCTACTTATTTATGCCCATTTTGTGACTTCATTTCAACAATTACTTTAATAACCTAAGTTTTTTCTATTCTAATCAACTTCGTCCTATGTATCGTAATATACGAAATATTATTTCCATTGTGTGCGTTCTCATTTAACGCTGTGCAGAAAGGGCCCGGTAAATACTGATAAACATCGGAAATGGTGACAAGTAGGGAATATGGAGGGTAATATAGCCCATCGAAAGGTGGAATATTTATGAAGACGTAATAACTTGAGTTCAATGCATCATTTCCATCGATCGACTTAATTTAAGTTATGGAATTTAAATTAAAAAAAGGACTTTAGAAATTGGCTTGTTATATATGACGCACACAATTTTGAGACGGAAGTTTCCAGTTCATTTTCTCGCAAGACATTTTCTTCAAATGATTGAGTTTATGGAAACATTACTACTGTCTAATCGTCTCTGTTATTTTCTCCTCGCGTAATTCAAAAATCGAAGTAAGCTCCGAATGGCTTTATTCATGTTTGAAGACGCAACATGGCCTTTAGTTGCTTCTCTCGGACTTCCACTTGTCTGTGACGCCACGTTGTGGTTACCTCAGTGAACTACATGAGATTCTCATGAATTCGAGGCGCTTAATGTTCATTTTGAAATATCGCTGAAAAGAGAAAACTATTGCCGAATATTTTCGCAGATAAGACGACCTTCAGATGAGACGAGGTATAAAGTTTCGTCAAAGGTTTTTAGTCTTAGAATATCTATCCTATATGACAACCCCCAACTATCAACGGCCAATAAATTTAATTTAGATACGCGATCATCATCCGGGCAATAATACTATGAAGCGTAAATGGAATTATGCTCCATTCATAATTTTTCGAATTATAAAATTATATTTTCATGCATCTGACAGCACTTGCGATTGCTGCAAACATTCGCACTGGTAATTTTTGTATATGTCTTTCACGACAACCCAGGTGCCTTTTTATGATCCAATTATCATCTTATCTGCGAAGATAAACGATAATCAATAGAAATGAGTAGATGAGGAAGAGGAGATTTATTTCAAAATAATTAGAGCTGGTAATTCTACTCCGAATTCTGAGGGCAATAGTCGTTAAAGAAGTGTGATTGTCATGCGTGGGAGAATTTTGGTGAAAGAGAAAAAGAGTAAGATTGGAAAATACGAGCGATAAAAGCGATGCGATTCTCATAATCCAAAATTAATTATTACTGCGCTCTAGACTCCTCATTATCTCACCACCTTAAAATCTCTAATGAGCTCTCAAATGAGCATAAACTTCGCGTGTCTTATTATAAGTCAATTTAAAGTGCAGACACAATAATTATTAAAGAATATGCATACAAGAATTCCACGAAATAAAGTTTTTCCACGTGTCATTTTATTATTATGTTACTATTCCTCGGAAGATTTTGAACACCCTACAAATATAGATCTAATAAAACGAAAATTAGCTTGCTTTTCACCAAACTTAAGCCTCAAAATTTACTCAACGTAAGGTAAAGTTTAAATCAACAATATTTATTTTGACTTCTTCAGGATAGTATAACGTGCAATCCATAAAGGGATTTGCTTTCTGTATACTGAGCTCAGGAATGAGATTTCTGATGAGGAATTCAGATTTGAGTAGAAAAATACACAACTCATTTAATAAGAATGCAAAACAGTTTAAAAATGGTTTTAGCTAATTATTACTTTCTCCATATACGAAGTATAGAGAAAGTATTGTTTTCATGAAAAAATTCGACTTCGAGATTTCAACGGAAATACATGTTTTGGGGTGCCTAGAACACGTTTTGACCATTTTCGGAATGATGTCTGTGTGTATGTGTGTGTGTGTGTGTGTGTGTGTGTGTGTGATAGTGGGCGCTCTAACGTGAAAACTATTTGTCGTATCAATACCAAAATTCATATATAGTACTGTTCTGTGTGCTGTCAGAGTTGATTAGTTTTTGGAGTAAATCGGTTCACCGGAAGTCGAGCTTCATTCAACAAAGATCATTTCCGGTTTTCAAAATATCTCCCTAAAAATGATATATACGTGTATTGTATAGATAATAATAGTTTTAGATAATGTGTTTTACTATAACTTTTGTATATAACATATTTTTGTATCACCGGTTGATTAGGAGTTATTCGTGAAATACTGATGAACCGGAAGAAGATGATTATGTACTTTGTGGGCGCTCTAACATAAAAACTATTTGTCGGATCAACAACAAATTTCATATGTTGTATTTTTATTACTGTCGTTAAAGTTGATTAGTTTTTGGAGTAAATCGGTCAACCGGAAGTTGAGCTTCATTCTTCAAAGATCATTTCCGGTTTTCAAAATATCTCCATAAATATGATATTTAGGTATATACTATTATTTATAAATGTTTTAGAAAATGTGATTTACTATAACTTTTGTATGAAACATATTTTTGTATCACTGATTGTTTAGGAGTTATTCATGAAATACTGATAAACCAGAAGTTGCTGATTATGTACTTTGTGGGCGCTCTGGGCACTTTGGGAAAAAGGCCAAATTTATCTTTTTTCATCGAGCATGTCCCGAAAAACATTATTTATAATGTTTGAGACGTAAAAGATAATAATATATAAATTAATCACTCATCTTTCAAGTTTAGATGGAATATAGAGTTCGAAATTACTGTCGTAGATAAATATTTACATCTTATGTATGGAGAAAGTCATGTGCTGGCCACATCAGATTTTTTTAAATTTCGAAATGGTAAGAGTATCATCCACGAGTTAGAAATGTGTGCCGCTTTAAAATCGAAAGGAACGAAACTCCTCATAAATAGGTAGAAAAATATTGAGCATTATGAACATTCTCAGGATGAATCATAGATATCGTGGATGCAGCTCATAATATTTTAATATCGGCCAATGGATGTTGGAGATGATGCATGTAATCGATGTTATGGACGTGTTAGCTAGTGAGTTCTTCAATCTACTTTGAGCGCAATTTAAAACAAAGAATTCCAATTCAATGCTCTTCAGGATCCTCAAAACCTCCTCAACTCACTCCATTCTCATCTGACCCTCATTCGACTCTTGCTTTGTATCATAACTATCTTCTTCCTACACAAGCCTTTCTTCCAGGAATGGCCCGAAAATTCATGCAAACCAAGTATCATTGTGGGTGGCAAGGTTTGGGGGCAGATTATTTTATTCATAATAGTATATAACTTTTGTTTTAATGGTGATTAGAGACATGCACCAATAATCTATCTTCTATCTATCTATATATATAAAGCAGAAATTCTGTGGGTTTGTTTGAGTGTTTGTGGGTTTGTTTGTCTTGGATTGGAGTCCACACCGTTTGCCCGATTTTTCTCAAACTTTGCATACGTGTCTTCTGACATCAGGAAGGAAGTACTGTCGCATTTTTATTCAAGAATTTTGCTGGGTTCGAACCAAGATCGCTCAGATAGATTTTCATAAGTAATACACGTAAGCTTCAATTTTATCGGTTGCGGGCTTTATTTCTCCTGAAGAATTAAATTAGAAGTAATAGTCGTACAGAGTCGAGACAAACACCGAAAGAAAGAACATCAAATGAAGATTCTTATTGTGGTCATGAAATCTTACTTTCGATTAGAATTTGCAAGAATATCGGTAAAATATACAAATATCTTGTGAAAATTCGAGGCTATAAACAACTCATCCCCCTGACGACCGTTGTTCCCATCCCATCGTTGAATCTGAGCTCATGTTATATCCCGTAAAAATACTCGAGTACTTTGAGCTCATAAAGCTGATGATTGAAGAGGACGACATATTACATGGATAATGAGAAATTTTCTGTAAGAAGGTAACCAGCAATTGCGGGTACGTGATTACAGTCAGATTACCAGCTCATGGATGAGGGAAGTTAGATGTCTTGTATGATATAAAGCAAACATTTTGTGGGTTTGTACGTTTGTTTGTATGTTGTGTGTCCTCGATTTTAGTACAAACTGTTTGCCAGATTCGCGTCAAACTTTGCGTGAGTGTTTTCTTGGACCAGGAAGGACGTACTGTCTCAATTTTATTCGATATTTTTGCTGGGTTTGAACCAAGATCGCTCAGATGGGTTTCCATAAAGAATAAATCTAATCTTTACTTTAATCGGTAGCAGGCTATATTTCTTTTGAAGAATTAAAATTGAAAAATAGTCGAGCGGAGTCGAAACAAGAAGCAAAAGAACGGAAATTAAATGAATATTCTAATTTTGATCGTGGAATATTGTTTCCGAATCGAAATTTGGAGAATTTTGATAAAATACGCGTGAATTTTCCAAAATTGTTGAGGTTGTAAACAGCCAATCCTCCTCACGATCAATGCGATTGTTGAGCCGGGCTCATGAATTTTCCTGTATAATAAGAATAGCTTGGGATTTTAGACTGTATTCTAAAGGGAATTTTACTCATTGCACGACCGGCAACTTGAATTTAATCTACTTCTATATTCCCCGTTGAGAATCAACGGGCGCTTCAGCTAGTACTTTATAATTGGTAAAATCAAGAATAATACTTTACATAGGAAAAAGTTTCATATGTACCTTTCGAAGGTATGGATACAGAGGAAAGGTTTAATAAATATCTTGAAAAATAGTGTCATTTGACTATATTTGTGATTCCCTCGACCTGCAGTGTCTATCATTAGTTAACGCTGGCCATTTATACTTTCTCCATATACGAAGTATAGAGAAAGTATTGTTTTCATGAAAAAATTCGACTTCGAGATTTCAACGGAAATACATGTTTTGGGGTCCCTAGAACACGTTTTGACCATTTTCGGAATGATGTCTGTGTGTGTGTGTGTGTGTGTGTGTGTGTGTGTGTGTGTGTGTGATAGTGGGCGCTCGAACGTGAAAACTATTAGTCGTATCAATACCAAACTTCATATATAGTAGTGGTGTGTGTGCTGTCAGAGTTGATTAGTTTTTGGAGTAAATCGGTCAACCGGAAGTCGAGCTTTATTCATTAAAGCTCATTTCCGGTTTTCAAAATATCTCCATAAATATGATATATACGTATATTGTATTACTTATAAAAGTTTTAGATAATGTAATTTACTATAACTTTTGTATTTAATATATTTTTGTATCACCGCTTGATTAGGAGTTATTCGTGTAATACCGATAAACCGGAAGTATCTGATTATGTACTTTGTGGGCGCTCTAACATAAAAATTGTTTGTCGGATCAACACCAAATTTTATATATAGTATTTTGGTTTGTGTGTTTAGAGTTGATTAGATTTTGGAGTAAATCGGTTGACCGGAAGTCGAGCTTCATTCTTCAAAGCTCATTTCCGGTTTTCAAAATATCTCCATAAATAATATATTTAGGTATATAGTATTAGTTATAAAAGTTTTAGAAATTGTAATTTACTATGACTTTTGTATGAAACATATTTTTGCATCACGGATTGTGTAGGAGTTATTCAGGAAATAGTGATAAACCGGAAGTTGCTGATTATGTACGTTGTGGGCGCTCTGGGAGCTGGGGCGAAAGGCCACTTCATCGTTTTTCATCGAACATGTCCTGAAAAACATTATTTATAATGTTTGTGACGTAAAAGATAATAATATATATAAATTAATCACTCATCTTCAAAGTTTAGATGGAATATAGAGTTCGAATTTACTGTCTTAGATAAATATTTACATCTTATATATGGAGAAAGTCATGTGCTGGCCACATCAGATTTTTCATTGTGGTAATAAAAAGCATAACAAAAAATAATTTTCCTTTAATATCGTATTGGGTAATCATAATTTCTCAATAAATAAATTTTATCCCAAAAAATTGTACTATTTTGTTTTTCTTGGAAAGGAAATTTCTTTACTGCTGCCATGAGAAGTAACGAGAAATCTGGTTAAAAATGGCAAGTTCTAAAGTTTCATTGCTTGAGCACCAAAATAGCTCGGATTGTTCCTGCGCTATCTTCGAAATTTTAAGTATCACTCTCAGTAACCGGTTTCGCACAAAAGGTCTATCTAATGGGTCCGCCGAATTCCTAAAGAAGACATTTACGAAACTCTTCATATCCCAGCTAAATAAGTTCCGTCTCTACACCTACAACCTTCACCGTAATATCCCCTCCGCATTATCAAGAAGCTTGGTTTCAATGCAAATAAGTATTTCTTATCTGTTACACACAGAAAACATTCTTATATTTAGCCAATTTCTATTCCAACGGTAATATTGGAAATGCTTAAAGGCTCTGTATTAGTGGAGGCTAAAGACTCTGTTCGTAATTATCAGTGGGTTTTCTAAGTTATCCTAATCTGCGAATGTCATTTTGGCCCGTCAAAGAAATACAAAGACGTCATAAAATGTACTACCAGCTTGATAACAGCTGAGACAGCGCTACGGATAAAATAAATACACTAAAGGTATGTGTCATACTGCAAACAAATCGATGAAAATTTGACATTTGAACAGAAGAGAAGAGAGCTCTTAAAGACCTTTACAAGTGAAAAGCGCTTTCTAATAGAAGTAAAATAAAATGTTTTCACAGAAGAAGATTACATAATTCTTTAACTCTTACTTTTACGAAGATTAGCTATATTTGATTTTTTTCTAATCCAATGGTTGCTGTTATTGAATTCACTACTAATAATGTAGGTTTTTTATTATTTTAAGTTCCTTTTCATAATTTTCTCGAGAAAGAAGAATTTCTATTAACCTATGGATCATTGCATGGAACGTTTGTGAGAGTGGTGGAGTTATTGGGGATCAATTCAACGGTATATGTAGACTTTCGGAACATTTTAAATAAAATTTCCCGTTTTCCAGTGAGATGGTGAGGTCTAAAAAGTTGAGCGAACCGTCTTTCTCTTTCTCCATGTCAAACTTAAAATTTTTATTCAAAGAATTTAGGAACTCTAAATATACTCCTCTTTCTCGAGGACGACGACGAAAAATAACCTCTTTCTCGATAAAATTATGAACGGGAACTTAAAATAATAAAATGCATAGCAGTTCAGGGTTATAGGGAAAAATTAATAAACAACACTTTAAGGAGAAAATTAAAGAAACGGGCGGAAAATATTCCCTGGCCTATCACCGATGGAAATCCCGAGAGTGAAATGGAGGAGATTGCCGTTCTTGGGAAAGATATCATACCAGCCAGGAAACATTAAAGCCGGGTATTATACACCGAGAAAAATTTGTAAACTGCTGGGTAATTCTAAAGACAAGATGGACGTATTGGATTGTAGTGGGGTCTACGGACTTAAATGTGATATTTGTGAGGCCATATGTCGGGAAAACCGCTAGAAAACTGCGGGCGGCGGAACACAATAAAGACTACCGTCTTCGGAGAGGGTCGCCTATGTCCAACTTCGCGGTGCACCTCTTGGACGAGGGACACCAAAGTGATTTCCAACCCAAATGTCTCCAGCGCGAAAATCGAGGCCGCCACCTGGACCTTTCGGAAGAGGTAGAAATTGCCTCCCAAGAACGACAAACGAGCACGTGTTCCCCAACCCTTCTTTCCCTTCCTAGTAAACTCTCCTGACCTTCCTCCAAAATTACCACCATCAATATTTGCATATAATGGAATCCCTAAATAAGAAATGTGCCAGATGATGCTACTTCGCTACCGAAACATGTCGCCAAAGAAATGAATCTGTGGAAGTGTACTAGTGTTCTTCTTCATTCAAAAATCCTTTAGGTATATTATACCGATCATATTTTTTTATCTCTGTTATATATTTGGCATCTGTTTTATAATACGAATAATTGTTATTTATAGTGCAGTAGTTGAATATTTTACAGATGTTATCAAATTGCTTTTGACAATAGAAGCAAGCCATGGTAAACTACTAAATTTATCTCTATGATCAATCTGAGGAAAATATTGAAGGAAGTACAAATCTTCCATTGTCCATAGAACGTCATGAACGCCTAAATATCTAACAACATGATTCACTTACTTTTTCTAATATATGTTAACGATTTACCCTCGCGTATAAAGTCTAACATTCGTTTGTTTGCCGATGACTGCATACCTGCATACTATACTGAAGGATTGAGAACAAGGAAGATAGGAAAGTCTTACGGCAAGATTAAATTTCTTTAGAAGAATGGCTTGGAACGAATAAAATGAGTATTAACACAAACAATATTTGATTCTTTCTTCTCCAGTCTTAAATTTTTTCTCGCATCATTTAGTATATTACGTAAAGATAAATATATTTCAATCGAACTGGCTCCTTAAGACCATTGAGATTTAAGTCTTTTCTATTATGTTGGTAGGTATAATATTTGCGGTCATTGGATCACAAATTCGCCTTCCATATCTATATCTTTAAATTTGAAACTTTTCGGGTTTTAAAGTTTATATCAAAGAGTGCATGGAGTTTCTCTGCATAAAAACATAAGGAATATATTTAATAGGTTCCGACTAAAGGAGTTCGTGAGCGTAAGGGGCAACGGTGGCAGAAGCCTGAGTTCCTATAATTGCATTGGTAGCAAAGAGGCATTCACTGGCGATTGAGAGAGCTGAAAGCATACGAACCATGATCTGGAAGAACAAAACTATAGGCTTGCTTACTTAACCGGCTCTACAAGAAATGCTTCACGGGGAGTGCAGAAATCGGTTTCATCCCGAGTAACGAATCGGAGACGAGTCCCAAAGATATATCAGTTGATTGGTTTGTAAAGTTATTTGACCCGATACATTTTTCAATATTTTAGAAAATATTTTGACACTATGTCCCAGTAATAAAGAGTCACAAATGCACCTTAAGCTGTCAAATATTAAACCAGGTCTGACGTACGTTTCGCTGCCTTTGCAGCATCTTCAAAAGACCAGCTGTGACTGAGGTTCAAAAATTAATTACCGGTCAGAGAAAGGAGACAAAGGAACAACGCTAAGCGATGTCAAGCAGACTAAATAAGGTTTTATCGAAATCTGTATCAAAATTCGTCAACTGTTCACGATTGTTTTAAACGAATAAATTTTCCCAAGAATATAAACCGAAATTAGAAATATGGACAAGACTTAAATTAATGAACGTAATATTATGTGTAAAATCAAACATATGTTGGGCAACAGCAGAGTTTGAATACCTTCCTGACTTAAAGTGAGCAAAATGCTCTTTGAATCTAATAATAACTTTCCTTTTTGTCTGACGAATTCATTTTAAGTCACACTCCGAACAAGAACTACTGTAAATGCGATATTTGATATGGTGCAGATATTTGCGACGTGTCGATTTTACCCTTAGTTGATCCCAGAATATTCTTTAAATTAATATCATTGAAGTAACACACCTTAAGATTATTATGTTTGAAAATATTCGAGAGGCCTTTAGTTAATGATATGAAATATGGCATTTCAATATATTTAGTGTTGGAAACATCGTGATTTTGAGAAAATGTAGAGTATTGGCTGATCAATCTTTGCAGTTTCTTTAATAAAACCTAATTCTTTGTTATAATCGGTATTGTTTAATGGTAGGATAACAAGTCTATGGACGAGATGATGAAAAGCGGCGTGCCGATGTTGTAAAGGATAGAAAGAGGAATTGGGGATAAAGTTATTGGATGACGTAGACTTTCTGTAAACGTCAAACTCAAGATGGTTGGAAACTCTAGAAACCAGAACATCTAAAAGCGGTAGGCAATTATTATGTTCCACTTCGTAGGTAAATTTAATTGAAGGGAACAATTCATTTAGTTTTGATAAAAATGAATCAATGTTCACAAGAGATGTATCAAAAATGTCGTCTACATATCTCAACCAAACGTCGGGGAAGTAATCAAAAGTTTGTTTGCATAATTCTTCGAAGTGGTTCATGAATAGATTAGCAAAAAAGGGGGATAAAGGATTTCCCATTGCTGTGCCAAAAGTCTGTTCGTAAAATTTATTATTGAATTGAAAACAATTTTGGGTCTTTCAAATTCTGGTAAGTATTAGGAAATCTTCAATTAATGCCTCTGAGAAACCAAAATCCTTCAGACAAATGTTTAGAATATTCAGTGTGTCCTCCACAGGAACACTTGGAGACGTCAAAGGAAACTAAAAGTTCCGAATCTTTGAGCTTAATCTTGGAAATCTTATTTGTAAAATCATAAGTATTTGAAATTGAATGGTTGAAACGGAAAGGCATACTGTTGAATTGTGAATTCAACCATTTGGCATTATAATAAGTAGGAGAGTTCTATGGCGAAGCAATAGGCCTCATAGCTTCGTTATTCTTATGAATTTTTGGTAGGCAATAGAGTCTAGGTATCGATGGGTTGGAAACAGACAATTAGTATTTTAGAGAAGGTGTGATTAAATAAGAGCATCTCTTTAAAGAATTTTTAGCCTGTAGAAAATAACTATTTAAAGGAGATTTGGATAGGGCTGTGTAACGACCAACGTATAACTAAGCTTGAGAATTTTGAATATATTTTGTTCTTTGTCTAAAATTACAACAGCATTACCTTTGTCAGCTTACATCCAAAAGCAATCTTTGGATTTTAAGTTCTAGAAAATGTTAAAATAACTGGAAGAATAGGGTAAATGGAAGTACTTTGAATTGTTGGACAATATTTTCCTGCAGGATAACCTGATTAAAGTTTTGGTCTTGTTGTCCAAGTTTAGAATTCCACTTTCAATACTAGCGATCAGCTTATCCAAAGGTGAAACCTTTGGTGGGAGAGCAAATTTTAGACAAAGATTCAGTAAATCAAGTTCCTCTGAAGAAAACAGGAGGCAGAGGATAGATTTTTAACAAAGCTGTAGGAAGTAGGAGTGACCGCAACAAGATCAGACGAACCAATGTTAGGATTATGAGGTGGGACAGCTTTTTGAGAAAACCCTTTATTAACACACAAATTTGATTGGTTATACATATTTGCAAATTTCTTGTTCAACTTATTTTTCTTCTTCCAGAATTTAATATTATTATAGGTAATCATTTTGCTGCCCTGTTCCAACGAGGAAGTGAAGCCAATGTTACACAAGTGTTTGGTCATTTTTCAATGTAGATCGTATGCACGGATTTCTAAATAACAAAGTCTGCTATACAGTATTTTGTATCTAAATAAATCCATTTGAGCCTTGCTGAAGTAATACTTTTTTGTCCATTTGTTAATTTAATGCTGGGGAAAATACCATGGTTCTTACAGCGTTTTAGAAAATAAATATCAGCCCCAAGGTTATTTTAAGGTCAAAGGTCATTTTAAGATGAAGTCAAAGAACTTGTTACAATCCTTAGGGAGTGGAGAAATGGTCATGGTTACACTAAGGCCAATCAACCAAATAATCAGCCTAAAGCCCAACCACCCAACCCTATAAGTGTAAGTATGATCTAATGTAGAGTAGTAATAAACATGATATCCAGTAGACTGAAGTAAAGAGTGAAAGTAAATGTAGATACAAGCAAACGTACAAGACAAAATCGAAAATTCAGCAATGCAATCAAAGAATGTAAGTGTGAACGGTCAAGGACAAGAGGTCAATTTCAAGCGATAAAAGAATATATAGACTTAAGTAAAGTAAGTCAAGCGATGAAACCAAGAACAAGACAATCATGGGCGATGTAACAGTGAAATAACTTGACAAACACCCACTTCGAAAAGAAAAGGTAAACAAGTCCGAAATAAAAAACCTCAGTCACAGCTGGTCTTTTGAAGATGCTGCAAAGGCAGCGAAGCGTACGTCAGACCTGGTGTAATATTTGACAGCTTATGGTGTATTTGTGACTCTTTATTATAACGGATGCTGTCAGTGGTGAGTATTTATTACTATGTCCCAGGCAAAGCTTATTCAAAAGCTGAGTGGAAAGGGAATCGACAAGAAAGTTGTTGGATGGAAAAATTAGTATCGCATTAGTTGTTCCGCAGGGAAATATCCTACACCCGATATTGTTTTTTTATCTACATTAACATTTTAGTAGGTAACGTAAAGAGAATTGCTGAAATATTAGCCGATGACTCTCACATATATAGGGGATTTCGTCAGAATATTTTAGCAGTACATTAAAGAAGGATCAGAATGTAATTCTTATGAGAATTATTTAGAGATTGGCAGTTCGATTAAAATATACAGAAATGCATTTATATGAGCTTCACGCGTTCCACATGCGCTATTTCCGTTAGTACCAAATGCTAGGACATCTTTTAGAGTTTGTGCCTGACAATATATACCTATGAATGATGTTTAGCTGTAGTTTATCTTTTAAAAAACACATTCCAGGTGTGAAATTGAAAATCGAATTGAATGCAAAAATTAATCGGTAGAGTGGTAAGGGAAGTAAGTCAACGAAATTGCTTCATTTCTCTTTGTCTAGAATATTGATTCGTGGTTTGGAATCCGCGCATAAGTTTAACCTCCGAGTTTGAGAGGGTCAAACGTATAGCTCATTTTTAAATATATATAGTTCAGGTCTGACTGCAGTGTTATGGTTATAATAGAGCGCATCAGTTATAATTCCCTTCAGGTGAAAAGATTGATTACCGAAGGAATGTATTCGTAAAATTTATCGGTTAAGAACTTTTAGACGAAGTAAATGTAATTTAATTTTTCCAGTTAAAAGCGATCTCTGAGAAGCATCGACTAAACGTTAATAGGAAGTAATCGCATAATCAGATAATTACTTTTGATCGTTCTTTCTCCAGGCTATTGCCGAGGCTAATAATAATTTGATAACAATCATTATTTTATTTCACCTTCCATTCCCTATCGTTGGCTCGAAGAATAGATATCTAAATCTAAATCATCTAATGATATGGTTATCGGCCATTTTTGACAGGATCTGAGATTAAATTAAGAAGAAAGAGGGTAAACTATTAAGTCTCATATATTTCCTGACGTATCTGGATATGGAAACTGAAAAACCAGTTTTTATTAACATAATACCCGGATAGAGTGTTGGATAATTTGGTTATGTTACAGACCGGCTGCGTCCTACGGAGCTCGAAATCTATCATGCTTGATTTATCTAATCTTGCAGGTGCATATGAGGTTATAGCACAGTCTCACCTACAATTCAGGCTCTATAACTTAAGAAGACATTCTAGAGAAATTTAAGTGTGCCAGGAAATATTCAATTGATGTATTAGTTGTCTGAAGATCAGATTAGAATCAATAATAAGTAAGATTAAAGAATTATACTTTGAAGCTAAGTGAGAGTGATTGTTCATTGAGAAGTATTAGAAATGTTCGGTGATATGAAGAGAAACTATAAATATCATATTTTCACAGTTTATCTGTATAATATTTTTACTTTCTCCATATACGAAGTATAGAGAAAGTATTGTTTTCATGAAAAAAATCGACTTCGAGATTTCAACGGAAATACATGTTTTGGGGTCCCTAGAACACGTTTTGACCATTTACGGAATGATGTCTGTGTGTATGTGTGTGTGTGTGTGTGTGTGTGTGTGTGTGTGTGTGTGTGACAGTGGGCGCTTTAACGTGAAAACTATTAGTCGTATCAATACCAAAATTTATATATAGTACTGTGGTGTGTGCTGTCAGAGTTGATTAGTTTTTCAAGTAAATCGGTGTACCGGAAGTCGAGTTTCGTTCATCAAAGCTCATTTCCGGTTTTCAAAATATCTCCATAAATATGATATATAGGTATATTGTATACCCTATAAAAGTTTTAGATAATGTCTTTTACTATAATTTTTTAATTTAACATATTTTTGTATCAACGGTTGATTAGGAGTTATTCGTGAAATACTGATCAACCGGAAGTAGCTGATTATGTACTTTGTGGGCGCTCTAACATGAAAACTGTTTGTCGGATCACCACCAAATTTCATATATAGTATTTTGGTTGATGTCGTTAGAGTTGATTAGATTTTGAAGTAAATCGGTTGACCGAAAGTCGAGCTTCATTCTTCAAAGCTCATTTCCGGTTTTCAAAATATCTCCATAAATAATGATATTTAGGAATATACTATCTCTAATAAAAGTTTTAGAAAATGTAATATACTATGACTTTTGTATGAAACATATTTCTGTATCACTGATTGTGTAGGAGTTATTTGTGAAATACTGATAAACCGGAAGTTGCAGATTATGTACGCGGTGGGCGCACTGGGAGCTGGGATTAAAGGCCATTTCATCGTTTTTCATCGAACATATCCCGAAAAACATTATTTATAATGTTTGTGAAGTAAAATATAATATGATATAAATTAATCATTTATCTTCCAAGTTTAGATTGAATATAGAGTTCGAACATACTGTCGTAGGTAAATATTTACATCTTATATATGGAGAAAGTCATGTGCTGGCCACATCATATTTTTTAAGACTTGAGTTATGCTTAAACCTCATGAAAATCAAAGACGAAGTTTTTCTCATCTACAAATTTGTAACTTCGTCCGTCAATAGCGCTGAACTATGATTGTAATTATACACATTTGCTCGATAACTTATAATATTCTCTTAATTCTACATCTTAAAGAAATTAAATATATCTAACTGTCACAGCACTTTAGGTTAATATCTTTACCTAGAGTTTAATTCTATGTATTTGCTTGGTTAAACGTTTTTCATTAAAATCTTAAGTCCCAATAGAAAGTTAACGTGTTCCTCTAATTTTCCTCGTATTTTGTATGATACGTAAATTTCATTACAATTAATAGCGTCATTCAGCACTTACTCCTTGATGCGTACGTCGATGTAGGACGTCGTTTACCTTGAATTCAGGTAACGATGAAGGGAGGGGAGGATTTGGGGGGAATACCTAACACCCTAACGAGGGGACCCGGCCAGATCCCAGTGACGTGCATTGAGGTTCATCCCCATGCCTAGGGAGCCCTCTGCCACTGATCGCTGGTTAACCGCGGGATCCGACCTTATAGACAAAAGGAACGAACAGGAGTTTATTGAGAACAGAACTCAACTCCTGCATAAGAAGGTGAAAGAAAGGGCCCTGGAAGAGATGCCTGCATCTGTAGGCCTTTCGGCTAGGGTCGAAAGGAACAAGGCATTATTCCCCCTTCCCCTACAGAGCAGGTGATTACAACACATATATGCTATACATTATAAACAATAGCCACCAAATACTAGTCCATGCATAGTTAAATTCATATTGGTAGCAATCAAGAGAAATTTACTTTGAGAAGTGTAAAAAATGTCTAGAAAAATATTTATGAATTTATCATGATTAGTAAATTGACCTTATAAAAAGAATAGGTAGTATTTACTGAGAGAATCAAAAAAGCTACTTGAATATTTGAAATATTGCTTAAAATGAACAATGAGCTCAAGAAAAACTGATACAAGTGAGAATAATGGCTACATAAATTAAGTTTAATTTAGTTTTTTAGTTACATTTTATTAATTTTAAGATTAAGACTTGGATTTTATAAGAAAGAGAGTACTCACAAAGAGACATCACAATCCAGAGTTTTAGATTCTGCAATGATCTGTAATAAAAGAAGTACAATAATTAATAAGCATACTCAATTATAATCAATTTATAAATTTAAAAGTATATATGGAATCTAAAATCATAATAATATCATTTTTCTTTAGTTGATAGCAAAATATTAATGAATAGTAGCGTTCACATATTCATCATTAACTATGAATTGTTAACTTTCAATAATTTATAATTCCAGCATCCTGGTCTACCGTATGAAGAAAAAGAATGAAATGTCCAATCAAATCTCCAATGTTTTGTGGTTCACCCTGAATTCCCTGAAATATCATTCAATTCATTTACTATGAATACAAAACTTTAGATACTCAATGAGTCAAGCATTCGTGGTCCAAAAAATGAAGAAGAATAAGGATGAATATTAAAATTTTTAAAAGTAATACAATTCCATTTTATAAGGGATATAATTCACTTAGAACACTAAATTATTATAAGAATCCTTTACTATTAAAGAAACCTTATTATACTCAATGATTGCAGCATCCGCGGTCCACCAAATGAAGAAGAATCAGGTTGAAAGGTCTCCTCAAATCTACAATATTCGGCAATTCGCCATGGTTAGCCTACAAACGAAAAACACGTTAGGTTAAAATTAATTTAATGCATTTTATAAAGGATATCATTCAATAAATATACGAAAATATTATATGAATCATTGACTATGTATTCAAAACATATATTAGGTATAAGGTAATTCAATTCCATTTTATAAAGTATATAATTCACTTATAATACTAAAATAATATAAGAAACATTTACTACTAATACGAAACTTAATATGCTCAATGATTGCAGCATCCGTTGTCCACCAAATGAAGAAGATCCAGGTTGAAAGGTTTTCGAAAATCTACAATATGTGATATTTCGCCATGATCAGCCTATAAAAGTAAAATAAATTAGTTGAAAAGTGATTGAATTCCATTTTTATAGGAAATCATTCTATAAAAATAAAACAATATTATATGAATTATTGACTATCGATTCAAAACAATACTTACTTAATGATTCCTGCATTCGCGGTCCATGAAATGAAGAATGACCAAGTTTAAAGTTCTGCTCAAATCTCCAATATTTGGTGATTTGCAATGATTTGCTTGTAAACAAAAATTACGTTAGATAAAAAGTAGTTGAATTATAATTTATGTCATTCACTCAAAATCCGAAAGTGTTATATGAATGATTTACTGTCAATACAAAACTTTACATACTTAATGATTCCAACATCCGCGGTCCACCAAATGAAGAATAACCAGGTTGAGAGGTTTGCTCAAATCTCCTATATTTGATAATTCGCGATGATTAGCCTGTAACCAAATAATAAATTGCATAAAGGAGATAATTAATTAAAAATATGAATATATTATAATAACTACTAACTCTCAATATAAATCTTTAGATATCTAATGATTCCAGCATCCACGGTCCACAAAGTGAAGAAAAAACCGGTTGAAAGGTCTTCTCAAATCTCCAATATTTGGCGATTCGCCATGATTTGCCTGTAAACGAAAAATACATTAGATAAGAAGTAATTGAATTCCAATTAGAACACGATATTATTCACAAAAATACGAAAATATTATAAGATTCATTAACTTTGAATACAAAACTTTAGATACTCAATGATTACAGCATCCGCAGTCCACCAAATGAAGAAAAACCAGGGTGAGAGGTTTGCTCAAATCTCCACTCTTTGGCAATTCGCGGTGATTAGCCTATAAATGAAAAATATATTAGATATATAGTAAAAATCAATTCCATTTTATGTAGGATATAATTCACTAAAAATACGAAAATATTATAAGAATCATTAAATATGAATACAAAACTTAAAATACTCAATGATTGCAGTATATGCAAATTCCTCCACGAAATGAAGAAGAATAAGGATGAAAGGTCAGCTGAAATCGCCTTTCTTTTGTAATACGGCTTGAGTAACCTTTAAACGAAAAATACATTACATAAAGAGTAATTGAATTCTAATTTATACAGGTTATCATTAACTAAAAATACGAAACTATTATATGAATTATTTGCTAGTAATACAAAATCTTAGATACTCAATGATTCCAGCATCCGCGGTTAACCAAATGAAGAATAACCAGGTTGAAAGGTCTTCTCAAATTTCCAATCTTTGATAATTCGGATTTGGTGAAAGTGGTCCTTGGTTTGGATTTTCAGTAGGTATCTGTGATATGGTCTAAGTTATCGAAACACTTTAAACACCACTAATCTAGCATTGATTCTTACACTGTCTACGCCACCTCCTACTCATATTTTATTAGTTCTCTAAGTCTAATTTAATTAACTGCCCAGTGAATCTCGTGCATCGGGAAAGTACGGAGTTATTTCAAGTTATTATTTCATAATTTAAATACCGAAATTCAATAAAATTCTAACATGATTATGTAAAGAAATTTATCAAATAAAATTTGGTAGCTATAAATATACATTCTGCTTACCAATGTTGAAGACCGAGTTCAGCCGTGTTCCCCGTGCCTCTCCAACGTAACGGTTTTTTCATTCGAATCACACCATTGTTGAAGTTATTCAAAATTCACCGGATGTAAATCTGGAAAAAATGGAAACACCAAATAATAAGATATAAATTGAAATTAGACCAGATAAGAACTGTATTCTGCGGACATGAGAGGCCTTGCTCCATAGCCGCTTAACTTCAAATTAGGATCACCGTTACGACTATATTGTAGGGTCACAAAAATGACGGGTAATTATGTATATATTCCCGTTAAGTCAAGGCTTTGATCTGTCTGCATAATTCGCGGAGTAGAACTACTTCTATGACATCGTAATTGAATTCAAATAAATGATTCCGAAGCAGAGACGAATTGAGTAATCATACGGGAAGTGGGGTTCAAATCCCACCTGCGTCATACATTTTTTCGTCGAATTTTCGGAACATCTAAGCATATTTTTCTCGTTTTGAAATTGATCATTTGATATCAATACAATTTTCTTGGATAAGTTTAAGCCATTTATTTACGAGTATCAGCTAAAGCTAACTAAATAAATCCGATGAAAACTGAATCCAATCAGTTTAGGAAAATATGTTCACAAAATAATTCATCGGAACAGAAAATGGTTAGAAGTCAGAATTATAAATATTAAGTAGATCATAAGTAAATACAAACATAAAGGTGACGCAAAGGTTATGCACAATAAAACACAACAACAACTTTAAAAATATAGAAACCTTTAGTGCCCAAAAGTGATTGTATCTAAAAAATTTAAGTAAGAGAAAAATTCGACAAAAGTATATTTTACAACTTACTGCACAGAAAATTCCTAGGTGACGACCATGGACATCTTGAGGCCTTCAAAAGTGGTTATTTCCTTAATGAACAAATGCTTATTTTAAAAAAATTGTTATTTAATCAAAAAGATAAAATAAAGCAATAAAATGTCACCCCAATCAACAAGTATCCGATTATAACGGAAGTGACAAAAATTTAAATTCTAACGGATTTTTCAATACGATCCGATATAACCTCCTCTCCAGGTGAATTCTAAACAGCAACTGAAGAAACAACCACCAGGTTAAACAACGGAATGAATTGTGCTGCCCTCTGATTGGTCGAATTTGAAATTTCCGTCGATGAATGGAAAATTCCGCCCACCGCTTCAATGAAAAATTTCCGAAAATAATAATAACTAACAAAATAACAATAAAATATATAAATTTTATCATAATCATAACTTAAAATTATTTCGATATTTTACTTTTCTTAAAAAAAGGTGTTTTTATTTACTTAGAGTTGATATTGTCCGCTTCCTCGAAGAGATTGCTCAAAACACAGAAACAGTTACAGAACCTTTCCAATTAATTATTCTTTCGGCATTAAATATTTATATTACAAAGAAAGACGTTTACATTTGCGTAATAGAATAATGAAATATTTAATATCATATTCAACGCTTTTACTAAATCCTCGTACGCCACAACAAAAGAATGCGATAAGAGCATCAGCACACTTCATTGATTAATTTAATACAAGATATTTATTTAAACACATTTAAATGCTTCAGAAATATAAAATCCATAAGGAATATTTGCTTATCAAGATATTCGAATGATACAAATGAAGAAGGAGATTCAAAATTGATGATTTCTGATTACGTTTTCAATACTCCCTCCAATCAACTCAAGAACATGATTTCTGCTATAAAAACATTCATAGTTATTTAGAAACTCATAGTTCTGTAATGTCGAAAGTAATTATCAGGCACCACAAACTTTCACCGTAGGATGATCGTATAACAGAACTGCCAGTTACGTGGTACATATTACACTCGCTGAATTCTTACGGATGACTCTGATAAAAGATTTGCAATTTGAATTCGCCAAATCAAAGCATTTAAAAACACCCTTGACACCTCATTACTATGTTATACGCAAAATCAGTTTTCCAACAAAAGCACGCCACAATCTCAGAACATTCAGACACGAGAAGACATTGAAGGCATTTTTAGAAGGGCTTAATGACTGCCATTGCGAGAACCAAACGAGCTTTTTCTATCACCTGACTTTACTCATCGATCTTCCAACGCTGATTGCGTTACTTCAAGGCGATCGAAATTTACCAAAATCGAGGCAACGAAATTCGTCTGTAATCCATCGTATTACAAAATAATGAATAAAGTACTTACCTTAAAACTTTGACCGCTGACTGTGAATACGTGTAAGAAGAATCCTGGAATTTGATATGATTTCCATGAGATGTAACATCACAATTCATAGACTGTGGTAATGATCTCACGATGCCTCTTTTGTCGACGATTGTTGTATCACTGCTTATAATTATAGCACTTTCGAACTAATTTC
This sequence comes from Sympetrum striolatum, assembly GCA_947579665.1. NCBI lineage: Eukaryota > Metazoa > Arthropoda > Insecta > Odonata > Libellulidae > Sympetrum > Sympetrum striolatum. The sequence goes on from OX388350.1 coordinate 3,975,498, forward strand.
AGTAAATCACTGAATTATTCGCTTCCGCTATCGATAACCACTTTACATTTTAATGATATTTCAGTGGACTTTCACCTTAGCACTTTACCGACTTATTACAGTCACGAGGCCATTGCATGGCATTATCCCGCGCTTTTAGGATTTTCGCTTGTCTTAAAAAATCTGAGTTACGTAAATAGGGACAGTGAGTAATGTCAAGCGACTGCCGATGATAGTTTCGTTTCTCACAATGGCTGTCATTAAGGCCATCTAAAATGGCTGACCACGCTTTCTGAGTTGATGTATTAAGTATATTGAAGAAATCGAAGGAACTTGCTTGTCTCTGAAATACTCGAAGATGAATCAAACTCCGTGCACACCGATCTTTCGAAGTTTTCCTAAGTTAGTGTCGTGATTGTTCTAGAAAAGTGTATCTGGTCGTAAGTATGTGTTATGTAAACTGACTAATAAGTTGGTGTTAAGTGCTAAGGTTGAAGGATTATCGAATTGAGAGGTTTTTTAAAGTTCTATTAATTAGATTTGATGTGTGGTGAGCTTCCAGAAATTGATGAGAATCGTGTTTTCTTTAGCTTTATCCTCTACAGTGTGTGTAACGTGCGATCTGATAGTCCACTGAAAGATCATTAAAATGTAAAGTGGTTATCGGTAGTGGAAGCGAATAATTCAGTGATTTACTGAAATTAGTTCGAAAGTGCTATAATTATAAGCAGTGATACAACAATCGTCGACAAAAGAGGCATCGTGAGATCATTACCACAGTCTATGAATTGTGATGTTACATCTCATGGAAATCATATCAAATTCCAGGATTCTTCTTACACGTATTCACAGTCAGCGGTCAAAGTTTTAAGGTAAGTACTTTATTCATTATTTTGTAATACGATGGATTACAGACGAATTTCGTTGCCTCGATTTTGGTAAATTTCGATCGCCTTGAAGTAACGCAATCAGCGTTGGAAGAGCGATGAGTAAAGTCAGGTGATAGAAAAAGCTCGTTTGGTTCTCGCAATGGCAGTCATTAAGCCCTTCTAAAAATGCCTTCAATGTCTTCTCGTGTCTGAATGTTCTGAGATTGTGGCGTGCTTTTGTTGGAAAACTGATTTTGCGTATAACATAGTAATGAGGTGTCAAGGGTGTTTTTAAATGCTTTGATTTGGCGAATTCAAATTGCAAATCTTTTATCAGAGTCATCCGTAAGAATTCAGCGAGTGTAATATGTACCACGTAACTGGCAGTTCTGTTATACGATCATCCTACGGTGAAAGTTTGTGGTGCCTGATAATTACTTTCGACATTACAGAACTATGAGTTTCTAAATAACTATGAATGTTTTTATAGCAGAAATCATGTTCTTGAGTTGATTGGAGGGAGTATTGAAAACGTAATCAGAAATCATCAATTTTGAATCTCCTTCTTCATTTGTATCATTCGAATATCTTGATAAGCAAATATTCCTTATGGATTTTATATTTCTGAAGCATTTAAATGTGTTTAAATAAATATCTTGTATTAAATTAATCAATGAAGTGTGCTGATGCTCTTATCGCATTCTTTTGTTGTGGCGTACGAGGATTTAGTAAAAGCGTTGAATATGATATTAAATATTTCATTATTCTTTTACGCAAATTTAAACGTCTTTCTTTGTAATATAAATATTTAATGCCGAAAGAATAATTAATTGGAAAGGTTCTGTAACTGTTTCTGTGTTTTGAGCAAACTCTTCGAGGAAGCGGACAATATCAACTCTAAGTAAATAAAAACACCTTTTTTTAAGAAAAGTAAAATATCGAAATAATTTTAAGTTATGATTATGATAAAATTTATATATTTTATTGTTATTTTGTTAGTTATTATTATTTTCGGAAATTTTCCATTGAAGCGGTGGGCGGAATTTTCCATTCATCGACGGAAATTTCAAATTCGACCAATCAGAGGGCAGCACAATTCATTCCGTTGTTTAACCTGGTGGTTGTTTCTTCAGTTGCTGTTTAGAATTCACCTGGAGAGGAGGTTATATCGGATCGTATTGAAAAATCCGTTAGAATTTAAATTTTTGTCACTTCCGTTACTATGGGATACTAGTAAATGGGACTGAATTGTTAAAGTTTAGTTTTTTCGTAATAATTATAAATTATTTCCTCATATATTCTTAATATTACTGATAGTTATTTGAAATAACAAATACTTTTGAAGGCTTCAAGATGTTCACGGTCGTCACCAAGGATTTTCATTGCAAGGTAAGCTGCTTTAAATACCTTCGTCGAATTTTTCTTTTACTTTAGATTTTTTTGATAATTGCCTTAGGAAACTAAAAGTTCCTATATTTAAAAAGTTTTTATTGTGTTTGATCGTAAATGACGTCTGCATTGCCTTTAAGCTTGGATTAAGTAAGTATATATTTAGATTAAGAAGCAAACTTACTTCTACCCATTTTGCTTTCAGATGAAATATAGTCCCAACGTAGATTATGGGAAGTGATTGTATTTGATTTTTGTAGGATATTCTTAGTACGGTTTGTATTAAGCTCTCGATGGACCGACGTAAGTTAATCAACAAAATTCAGTTTAAGTCAAAATGATGAATTTCGAATGGGATAGATATATCAAAGAGTTGACATAGTAGTAATACCTTACGTAACATAGGGATATTGGCTGTTGAAATGCACTGATTGCGTATCATAGTAATCTTAATCATCAAAATGTATGAATTATTTTCTTCCTGCCCGATATTTCCGATTTTTAATTCCATCGTTGCGCAGTAGTAGCAACACGTCTTTGTCTCCATCCGGTCTACGTTTACTATTTTGAAACCGAATCATTCTTAATTAGTTTTATTTCTAGTTCATTCGATTTAACTGGTTCCTTTTCTATATTTAATCAATCACCGTTAATAGCTAAGTTTTCTGTCTGATTTCATAAGATATTTCCGGTATCTAATTACAGAAATTGAATGACTTCCGCAATATTTGTATGTCTTTAGCAGCGGAGTTATTTTATTTTATGTATCCTTGTGCTAGTATTTCGATTGACTTTTACCACATATTCTACAGCATAGTGGTAACCGAAAGGCCTAATTTGAAATTTAATGGCTAAGGGAGAAGCATGCTCATTCCCGCAGAAGAAACACCTGTATGGTTTAAATTCAATTTATCATATATTAATATGTGTTTCTATTTTCCAGATTTTCATCAGGCGAATTGCGTGTTCTTTCAACGATTCTGTAGTTCAATTACGGACGAAAATAACCGTTACGTGGGAGAGGCGCGGGGTACAAGGCCCAGGCTTCAACTTTGGTAAGCAGAATGAATATTTATAAATTCTACCAAATTTTATTTGATCAGTTTATTTATATTATCGTTTTTGATTTTGATTTATTTTCGTTTTTTAATTATAAAAGAATAAAATAATAAAAGGTTGAAATCATTCCGTATATTCCCTTTCTTCGAAAAAAATTTTATATATTTTTTAATTAGACCCCTGGTAAAAAATAGGTAGAATTAAAAAAAGTATCCATTTTAATCCGATAATAAAGTCGTTTAGTATGTGAAACAAATTTTTCCGCTTTAAGGTAGTAACTCCTTTTTATATTGGGTATTGTTATGGATTCCCTGAAATTTATTATATAATAAGAAGGAAATTGTTTCTCGAATACTCTTCAATTTTGCTGAAAATATTCAACTGTAGAGAGGCGAGGCTTTTATTAAGGATTATGATAAGCAGTTATTTTTCGAATTTCAATGATAATACAGAACGTATCTCGCATAAAATTGTAAGCTTCCTCTGTGTCAGTTCAAACTTAACCAATAATTTTATAATTGTTTTTATCCTCTCAATCAAAATAAAGACGATATATTTTCACTTTCTATAACACAGTTTTATTAAAATTTCCGTAGAATATCGTTCTTGAATAATATTACCCCAAATGTGTACGATTATTTAATCTTGAATAACTTGTAGAATCAATTTTTTTCGCATTTCTTAACTATTACCACAACCTTTGTGCGTTGCCCCTTTGCCAAATGTTTATATCCTTGAGCAGAAGTTAACGGTCATATAACCTTAAGTAGTTCTTATCATCCTACAATAAGAGTTATCAATGCTTGAGTGATATATTGCTTTCTATTCCGTTTCTGTAACCACTTTTTTTTTAATCAAACAAGCCTTAATTACATTAGTTTTTGGTCTGATATGATTCTGCAGTTACCATCACGGAATACGGGTCTTGTTGATTATTCCGTTGGTTCTTTAGCAAGAGAAGGTAATTAAATAGAATCATTCCATGTTTGTTGATTGCTTGACGTAGGTTCGAAACTTCTTTTTTTTTAATCGGCTTGATACATTTTCCGCATTCACGATTGCATCTTAGATACTATAGGACATCCACTAGTTAAATATACGGCTGCATTAATCTTGAGGACAAACTGACCCTTCGGAAATTTGTCCCTGCTCTGTGGGCGAGCGCAAATTTAGACTTCCGCCGAGTTATTTATTTCCATATTTAGTTTTATTTTGATCAGTTTTTTCGCTCAACTTTACAATTTGTAACTAATTTAAGCCCTGCCGTCAACCCTTAAAACATTTAGTTATATTCTAAAAATAAATACCAATTACCTATCATTATTATGCGGCTTAACTTCACAAATTTAAGAAAGAAATTAGTAAAGCACTTCGTAATTTCCACAACATTATTTATTTAAAAAAACGACCGGTTTCGGCTAACGCCATCATCACCTGATGATGGCGTTAGCCGAAACCGGTCGTTTTTTAAATAAATAATATTTTGGAAATTACGAAGTGCTTTACTAATTTCTTATTATGGCTTTCCACGAAGTCCGGCCTAATACCATAGAATTTTTTTCACAAATTTTATTTTGTAAAATATCGTTTTTAATATTATTAATTAAAGCCGTAGATTTTTATAATTCCTAACTTCTATTTGAGTCAGTTTCCCTTCGTTGTGTTCCGAATAGCTTCTGTGATGCACTTGCAGCGATAGAAACATGTTATCTCGCTTTCCCGCCTTATCTTTAATCTCTGGAAGCAGTGAAAGGAATTTACATAAATACGGTGACATTTCTCCAAGGCTAATTGCTGTTTTGCTTTCCCTTTCCTTTGCTTTCTTGGTTAAGTTGTTCTCTGAATACGCGAGCAAGGTCTTAAATATTTCAGACGTAGGGTTCCACCGAGGTTCACCTCAATTGTCTTGGTTAAGGTGGTCCTTTGCATACCTCGGACAAAACGTAATATTTCATCACCTTTTGAAGCTGATAATATTAGACACTGTATTGCTATATTAAACTATATTAAACTGTATTGCTGCCACTTATTACTCAAATGCATGCCAATATTTTTTTGATTCAAGCAGTAAATAAGATACACTCCGCAAGTTCTTTTGCGAAAGGAGGATATAGAATTGATGATAGGAATGTTTTCATTCAGCTTTCTTCACAAGAGCGTTGCACTTCATGTAATGAATATACGATGTCAAACAGAAGAATTTTTCTGTTATTATAAAACAATGTTTCTTTGACAAAAACACATTGATACATTTCCCTTTAAGCATATGCCAGTTTATTTACAAAATCAAATCATCTAAATATCTTTTATAGTTACCATATTTAAGAAAACTCACATTCACACAGCAAGCTGAATGCACTATTTTCTTAGATTTGCAATCCTTTGTGTGTTTGGAATACGTTGAATTTACTTTTGGTTTTAGAAAATTGAAGAATAGTTGATTTATAATGACACAAATCAATTAAATCAATTTTAGCAGGCAAGAGAGGAGGACGATACAATTTCAAAGACACAACACCGATTCATGTAAACCCAATAGAATCTCGAATCAGTTGTGACGTATTTTGCGTGTTGATTAATTTAAATATTTCAGAAATCATTTGCATTCTTGAATTGCGCTTAATTATAAAGGAAATCTAGTAGTAGTAGTATTGTTAAAAGTGCTTCGACAGCTTAGGTCATTTCGCACGTTGGCTCCCACCGGGAACAGGAAATCTAATCCCGACCTTATATTACATTGTGATTTTTCTCTTTCGTATTCAACCTTCTTTGTCGCTTCATATAAGTTAAAGAGCAATGCATTTTTAATGCTGATTGATACCTCTATTATATTTAAATTAAAATATCGGGAAATTTAAATTAAAAATATTTAAACTATATTAAGCCAAAATGTAAAGCCTTCAAAGCCTGCATTGCTTGATGTTACAGTAGAGGGTTAACAAGATAACAAAAGCCATCTCATATTCCGCAGCCTAGTGACAATTTCAAGGTATTGCTTTTTGACGTGATTCATATGTATATAGCATTATTAATGGAGGAAAATAACTCCCTAAACGCTTCTAGGTGGAGGAAGTATAATAATTACAGATATTTTTTTTATTTTTCTTAAAAGTTATTTTGTAAGCATGAAAAGGGTATGTTCAGTATGCCTTACATATAGGACATTTCTTTTTCGGGGAAGTGTTGAAAATAATTTATGTAAATTTGGATAGGTTTCAAACAAACAATTTTTAATGGGTCTACTAAAATGATATTATGAGAAACCAACGACTTCTCATCAACCTTTTATACACCAGCGTAAGGGACGGTATCGCCACATCTAGCGTATTTTAATTTCATTTAGATATTAATTTTTGCTTTAGAATTGAATAATGAATAAATCTGAACATTGTTTCTTAAAAATAATTAATTGCAACCTAGAGCACTATTTGTTTACGATATGCAATGATGGCGAGTGCATCTCTCAGATTAAGGTCATAACAAACGCTAAAAAGCAAATACATTTGTAAACAGCTGTGATTTTGAAATTCGTACCGGACAAATGATGCTTAAAACTCATTGGGATATTTTTAGAGTATAAATGCACACCATGTATCACCCTGCATAGATTTTAGATATACACCCCGCGAGCCGCCAGAGGCGTATGGCGGGGGGGATTGTATATAAAGAGCATACTGCATGCACACTGTCTGTCTAGGTAATAGGCGAACTTCATGCAATGAACGTTACTAATAATTGATATTTTCCTATCAGCATAAGAAAAAATTACATCATTATTATGTTACATTTCGTGCATACTTATAATTTTATCAATTACTAAGATTAATTATCCTTATTAATTATTGTACTTCTTTTATTACAGATCATTGCAGAATCTAAAACTCTGGATTGTGATGTCTCTTTGTGAGTACTCTCTTTCTTATAAAATCCAAGTCTTAATCTTAAAATTAATAAAATGTAACTAAAAAACTAAATTAAACTTAATTTATGTAGCCATTATTCTCACTTGTATCAGTTTTTCTTGAGCTCATTGTTCATTTTAAGCAATATTTCAAATATTCAAGTAGCTTTTTTGATTCTCTCAGTAAATACTACCTATTCTTTTTATAAGGTCAATTTACTAATCATGATAAATTCATAAATATTTTTCTAGACATTTTTTACACTTCTCAAAGTAAATTTCTCTTGATTGCTACCAATATGAATTTAACTATGCATGGACTAGTATTTGGTGGCTATTGTTTATAATGTATAGCATATATGTGTTGTAATCACCTGCTCTGTAGGGGAAGGGGGAATAATGCCTTGTTCCTTTCGACCCTAGCCGAAAGGCTTACAGATGCAGGCATCTCTTCCAGGGCCCTTTCTTTCACCTTCTTATGCAGGAGTTGAGTTCTGTTCTCAATAAACTCCTGTTCGTTCCTTTTGTCTATAAGGTCGGATCCCGCGGTTAACCAGCGATCAGTGGCAGAGGGCTCCCTAGGCATGGGGATGAACCTCAATGCACGTCACTGGGATCTGGCCGGGTCCCCTCGTTAGGGTGTTAGGTATTCCCCCCAAATCCTCCCCTCCCTTCATCGTTACCTGAATTCAAGGTAAACGACGTCCTACATCGACGTACGCATCAAGGAGTAAGTGCTGAATGACGCTATTAATTGTAATGAAATTTACGTATCATACAAAATACGAGGAAAATTAGAGGAACACGTTAACTTTCTATTGGGACTTAAGATTTTAATGAAAAACGTTTAACCAAGCAAATACATAGAATTAAACTCTAGGTAAAGATATTAACCTAAAGTGCTGTGACAGTTAGATATATTTAATTTCTTTAAGATGTAGAATTAAGAGAATATTATAAGTTATCGAGCAAATGTGTATAATTACAATCATAGTTCAGCGCTATTGACGGACGAAGTTACAAATTTGTAGATGAGAAAAACTTCGTCTTTGATTTTCATGAGGTTTAAGCATAACTCAAGTCTTAAAAAATATGATGTGGCCAGCACATGACTTTCTCCATATATAAGATGTAAATATTTACCTACGACAGTATTTTCGAACTCTATATTCAATCTAAACTTGGAAGATAAATGATTAATTTATATCATATTATATTTTACTTCACAAACATTATAAATAATGTTTTTCGGGATATGTTCGATGAAAAACGATGAAATGGCCTTTAATCCCAGCTCCCAGTGCGCCCACCGCGTACATAATCTGCAACTTCCGGTTTATCAGTATTTCACAAATAACTCCTACACAATCAGTGATACAGAAATATGTTTCATACAAAAGTCATAGTATATTACATTTTCTAAAACTTTTATTAGAGATAGTATATTCCTAAATATCATTATTTATGGAGATATTTTGAAAACCGGAAATGAGCTTTGAAGAATGAAGCTCGACTTTCGGTCAACCGATTTACTTCAAAATCTAATCAACTCTAACGACATCAACCAAAATACTATATATGAAATTTGGTGGTGATCCGACAAACAGTTTTCATGTTAGAGCGCCCACAAAGTACATAATCAGCTACTTCCGGTTGATCAGTATTTCACGAATAACTCCTAATCAACCGTTGATACAAAAATATGTTAAATTAAAAAATTATAGTAAAAGACATTATCTAAAACTTTTATAGGGTATACAATATACCTATATATCATATTTATGGAGATATTTTGAAAACCGGAAATGAGCTTTGATGAACGAAACTCGACTTCCGGTACACCGATTTACTTGAAAAACTAATCAACTCTGACAGCACACACCACAGTACTATATATAAATTTTGGTATTGATACGACTAATAGTTTTCACGTTAAAGCGCCCACTGTCACACACACACACACACACATACACACAGACATCATTCCGAAAATGGTCAAAACGTGTTCTAGGGACCCCAAAACATGTATTTCCGTTGAAATCTCGAAGTCGATTTTTTTCATGAAAACAATACTTTCTCTATACTTCGTATATGGAGAAAGTAAAAATATTATACAGATAAACTGTGAAAATATGATATTTATAGTTTCTCTTCATATCACCGAACATTTCTAATACTTCTCAATGAACAATCACTCTCACTTAGCTTCAAAGTATAATTCTTTAATCTTACTTATTATTGATTCTAATCTGATCTTCAGACAACTAATACATCAATTGAATATTTCCTGGCACACTTAAATTTCTCTAGAATGTCTTCTTAAGTTATAGAGCCTGAATTGTAGGTGAGACTGTGCTATAACCTCATATACACCTGCAAGATTAGATAAAGCAAGCGCGATAGAATTCGAGCTGCATAGGACGCAGCCGGTCTGCAACAAAACCAAATTATCCAACACTCTATCTGGGTATTATGTTAATAAAAACTATTTTCAGTTTCCATATCCAGATACACAGATTGTCGGAATTGTGATAGTGCTAAACATTTCATTCCCGTTAAATTCAATCCTTGAATGCTGTTAGTGCATGAGATTTATTACCTATGTCCGGTCTAAATATGTTTCGTTTTCTTTTAAAACAGATGCATACATAATATCTATTGTTTGTTCATTTGCTTAACATTAAGATAGTAAGCATTGTTAAAAGTGCTTCGACAGTTTAGGTAATTTCTCACTAAGGCTCCTACCGGGAATCGAACGCGGGACCGCTTTCATCGAAGGCAACCGTAATAATAATTAAGTTTTTATGTTCTTAAGCTCGAATTTTATAAGCATAAGTTTAGTTATCGGTCACAAGAATAAAATTTCAACCCTTCTTTTGTAGTCAGTCGTTTGTTTTTTTTTCAAACTGGGTGTCATGAGGCATTCTGGGTAACGGTTGCAGCGGTTTCGTAAGTTATCGATACAAGTTCATTTTTGCTCATGGATGTAGGTTAAAACGTTTACCTAATTGAATTTATATTTTTTAAATGTTTTTTTCAGATTTTAGAGCAATATAATTTTCTCTGATTTCTATAATGGGCTGCCACATAAGTAATTTTCCTTTCGATAGAAAGGGACTGCGGAAGGATTCGTCCTTGATGATACCCGATGGCAGCGAAAGACTGGATCTCTTAAATTAGGTAAACGGAAATTTTATTCATGGTCCTCTTCGTATTCTAATTGAAAATTTTTCTAGGTTAGCGTAAATTTTCCATTCCTTTATTACGTGATTTGTTTCCGACAATAAAGCAAAAATTTTCTTTCTTTAAAATGGAAGTCTTTACTTCCCTGTAAATAGTAATGAAAATTAAATGTCACGGAAGCATGATGATATAAAACCGTTGTAGGTATGATTAAGATAAGGATGAAAATCTACTTTGCAATATTACACTATTATGCTTTTTAGGTTCACTCTCTAAATCAATATTTTTGGATTACAAAAGAAGGCGTAATCATACTCCTCATACATACTATGAGAATTAAATTATTTTTTTTCCCCTTGAATAAGATAATTTGTTGTACCTTTACTGATTTTAATCGATACAATGCAATTGTTTTATCATTGAATCGTTTCTGCTATTTAGTCTCTCAATTTTAGTTATATAACAGATACCAATTTAGACTCTAACGATCATTCATAAATCCACGCGTTCTTTGGCATTAATAAATTGTAAGACTTCACAGTGTTGGACTATCTTTTCTGTAAATATTTGGGTATTACGTCTCGTCTGATGTACTTTCGCCCTCCAATTAACTGTAAATTACTGTGAGCTGGTGAAAGTTGTTTACATGCATATTGATCTTTCGCTTTCCCTATTCTCTGCTCTCAATGCATTGTTATGGCCGAAAAGTTAGCTGAGATGCTAATGATTTCCTTAGACCCGAAATCGCGGACCGAATTCCTTGAATTCTTTATCCTCGATTTCCGAAGGTCAAAGTGTCGTCCTTCCAACTTCATGCACTATGTATTCCTTATTGAACCTATTTCATTAGTTTGACGTTTTAATTTTTTCAGATTTGGGGAAAGTGAATTTTCTCGAAATGCCATAATCTCGACTCCTGGATAAGCCATATCCGTTTCGACCGAAAACGACAGCGAAAGGATTTGTCATGTAAAGCTGTCGTATTCATAATCTTATTTCTTTCTTTACAAGGGAGCACCTCATCAGCATCTACTGGTTTCGAAACCAATTCGTGAGTACTGCCAGTCCTCTCCTCCCAGTCCTATTACTAAAACTGCATCGCTGCCTCTTTATCATTGAAATCATTACATGTACTATCTATACATAAGATAAGAGGCACCTTTGATAGTAGTCTAATGAACTAAAGCATCATTACAAGATATTCTTGTTGTAAATAAGTGTTTTAGTTTCTTAATTAAATTTCATATGACCAATTTTTTATGTTTGACTCAATTATTTGACTTATTACAGTACATTTAATAAATTATAATAGTCATTGAAATATTTCTTTGAAAATATTTTGTTTTCTCCATAAAATTTCTAGTCAGATGCTGCCAATATGCACTTTAACACAGTGAATGCAGTCATTGGCAGCTGTAATTTCTTTTTGTAAACTTTCCTTTTGATATTTTATTCAAATTGACTTTGAATTTAAATTTGGAGTATTGGTACCGACTCTCTTGGTAGTATGTGACTTTTTATGCTCACCCTTGAATCATGAATGGATATCAGTTAGGAATCTCTCAAATTCACGTTATTCTAAAACGTTTCCTAGCACAGTACTTTGTCTTTAACGGAATTTCTTGGGTTATCATTAATAACATTTTTTAATTCCATCAAATATCCTTCTAACGCACGTTCGAAATAGATTTTTGATTTGAATTTTCCATTATTTATTTTTTAAAGATATTTGCTTTATTCGCATATTATTAATTACAGTTTCGCTTCAATATTATTATTGGAACCAAATTCAAATTTTAAATATAAATTAAATAAGTAATCAACTACTATTGTTTTATTTATGTATATTAGTTAAGATATCTTCGCGTTTGAGGTTGAATTAATTAATTTACTGAATGCCTAAAAGATAGTTCCTTAACATCTTCGATTTGGAATCTCATCGTATGACTAATAGTTAGCTGCTGATTATCTCTGATAATTAAAATCTTCGATTTGGAATCCAAACTCGTCTAACGAGTTCGTATTGGAAATCCTACTCTGAGCAAATGCTACTAGCGTCAGATAGCACTTGCGGATGAATCGTGCAATATTTTATGGAAATAATTAATTATTACTTCATTAAAACCTTAAATAATCTTTTACACAACTTATTAAATTTTGCCTTTTTCTTTTTCATGCTTGAGGAACTGAGCTCTCTCGCATATGGATGATTCTTTTGTATGTCTTGGGTGTGATACCGAAAGTGCGTTCAAATTAGGATCATCAAATGATGTATTTTGTATATAAGATACAGGTTAGCTATTTTATTCTGATATTTTCCGACATTTATTCTTTCTGATGTTTAATAATATAGCGTAACATATTTTTTATTTTTAACTGGCAGTTAATATTGCTCAAACAAAATAATTTGGCTTACCATTTAAATTATATATTTATATTCCGATTTTGATTATTTTATATTCAAGATGAATTGTGGATGTTTGCAATGTCTGCAGTCTGCAATGATGACTCTAATTTCTTTGAGCTTCGCGTTAGCTGTTTCAAACGCGGAAAACTTGTAACCGTTTTGAAAGGGGATTTCATTAGGTCGATTTGATTTCCCTTTGTTTCGTCCTCTTTTTAACTCTAGTATCACCCTCAATTTTTTCTCAGTTATTTAGAATACCTTACTTTCATTCTCTATTTTTTCTGTAATTTGAACACTAGCAATTAAGAACAGGAAAAAAGGCATTATCTACAGGTCGTGGTTTCCTAAAACCACGTCCTTATCGTGGTCGTGGTTGTTTTTGAAATTAATTATAAATCTTACTTGGTTGTTGGAGTAAAATGCGTATTATTTTTGGAAATTTCTTCGAGATTACCTGGATATCATAAACCTATGACATATCAACGACTTTTATATTTAAAATTTAACTTTTTTATTTCCCTAATACGCGTATCTTATTTAACATCTTTCTTAATAACTCCCTACAGTGGCGCAGCGAGGGGGGGTTTTAGGGGTTCAAACCCCCCCCCAAGATTCAAGTCCTTTGAATAACTCTAAACTTTTTTTTCTGCTGAAGAGTACAAAACCCCAATCATCACGCAAGTCTTAGAGATACACTGCTTGTCACGTGTTTGCTTGATAAATTCAGCCTAAGCTTCGCATAATATAGCTCCGATTAAGGTGATGTTTTCGGTAGCAGAGCAGGCCTAGAGCCAACATCGATATCAATGAGATACGAGTGTTTTGCACTTAATGTTCAAGGCGTGCGCTTCTTAAGCCTATCCTTAAGTTATATGACACCGATGACACACAACATAAGATAAGATGCCCATGAAAAAAATTCGAAAGTGCTGATTCGTTAGCTCCTCGCAAAAATACTAGGGAACATTCGAGAACTAATTCGAAACTTACACCCTGAAAACAGAGATTAAGATTACGTTTAAGAGACAAAGAGATTGATAAAACGCTCAGTTAGATCTTCTGCATGTGACAGTTTTTAGGGTGTGAATGCAAAGCTAGGCTCATGAGTAGTGTTTTTGAGAAATGCACAGTAAACAGTTCGAAGGAGAGTTTAGTTTGGATTTCATAATGTACAGATTGACATCCAAAATTTTTTTTCACAGGCCGCGAATAGCTCAAGGCCTCTATCGGAAAAACGTAAGTTATGTTATTTTTTGTGAAATGACCATAAATAGATACGTAAATTCAGATTGTCTTATTTTAGGACTGTTATTGCAGGGCAAATCTCAAGATGAGTTTAGGGACAATTCCAAAGGTTAAATTATCCAATGGTTCCTTTATTAAGCATTCTGGACGCTTAAAAGTCTGTACAGTAGACTCTTCATTACTCGGGCTGATATAAAATATACTGATCCTTTTTTTATGATTACTTGTTAATTTGCTGTATGTTTACGAAAATAATTCGATAACCGAATTTCCGCAGATATTTGAAGAAGTGTTGGAGAAATACAATATATCACTAAAAAATAATTTTCGATTATATTATTAATAATATACCATTTTGGAAACAAATCAGTCAGCTGAAAGGTATTGTGTGCGTAAGGTACGCACAGATTTATCGGAACAGTGGCTTGTAATAAATTTGATTAACTGTTAAAACTGTGGCTTAAATTCTTTAGCTTCCTTTTAGGTGCAGCCAATTTTTTCTCTGGTAATAAAATCCAACGAATCTCATGACTTATCCGGTCAACCCCGTGAACATGCAGTGCCTCTTCAAAATTTCAATTCAAGGAAAATTTTTGTTTTCTTTGAACACAATGCGTAAGACTGGGTTTGCGTCAGCTCTCTGCTGGGGGTCGATTTTTTAATTTGTCGACAGTAGTTATCGGTCTAGAAATCGGCCATTTTTAGAAATTAGTCGACCGAAATCTAGTTCTGCGATTTTGTAAGCGTTGCTCTCACTGTAGAGTGAGAACTTCGGTGATAACTTCCGACACATTTGTCGATTTTTATTTAGTAGGCGAGAACTGGCGTGACAAGTGAGAAATGGAGGTAGACGGACGTAGAATTAATTAAAGAATCTTAAAAATACATCGTTTAAATCGAAATTACGAAAACTATGACAAAATAAACGAAAATTTTCGCCGTAGTGACAATGACAAGAAGTGGATGTAGACGTGTGAAATTTCGTATCCTTCTATTCCAATAAATTGTTTTTTCTTGATTTTGCGCCTTTGATACAGATTTATCAATATAATCGATATGAGAAGGCGTGACTTCGTGGAAAGCCATTTGCAGAATGAAAACACTTCGTACTTTTCCACAGAAAAGTTTTCTGTGGAAACTTACGCTTTTCTGTGATAAAGTACGAAGTGTTTTCATTCTGCAGATTTATCAAGGTTTGATCG
Organism: Sympetrum striolatum; assembly: GCA_947579665.1. Taxonomy (NCBI): domain Eukaryota; kingdom Metazoa; phylum Arthropoda; class Insecta; order Odonata; family Libellulidae; genus Sympetrum; species Sympetrum striolatum. The sequence goes on from OX388350.1 coordinate 3,990,732, forward strand.
AGTAAGTCGAACGTTTTGGAACACAAAATGTAGTTTGAGCATTGTATAACACGAAGCAATTTTGTTATTTTCGCGTTTATTAACATTCTATACGTAATTAATAAGCAGTGCCTGTTTCAATGATCAATTGCTGTGCATTTTGCTGTCAGAACAGTTGCCCCCACAACATGTTCCGAAACTATATAGAATCTATGGATCTTCCTCAATTTTATTATTTCATTCAATATCTGAACTCTATGAATCAGAACGAACGTCGGTATTAAGCCACGGCGTTTTAATCAACATTTCATTGTGCTCTCGGTTGTTCATGGTATAAAAGTTCTCGTATTCGTCATTTTGACAACTTCTACCGAATTGAGCCCCTTTTATGAATCAGAATAAACATTTGCACAAACGGAAAATCTCTAATTACCCTGGAAAGCCATTATAATGTATTATATAGTAGCTTAATTTCATTGCGGTAAACGATTATTAAGGAATTTGTATGTCATACTTGATATTGATCAAGTAAAAACTGAGCCGGATTAATGCATTAGAATACACATAAAATTAACATTAGAATGATCATCGAGGTTTTACTGCAGTTTGCGGGAGGTTGACAGATATTTCGTTCTCTGTATCACTCTAGCAGACGACACCGGCATCCGAGTTCGTTTTTGTATCTCGCAGTCTTTGTAACTTTTACATAATTAAATTGGAGATAATGGTCCTACGAGGTCAAGAAAAGTACCAAAGGAAGGTAAATTATGTGAAGAATCTTAATATTGTCGTAGAATACACCTTTTGAATCGAAATAACGGGTACTATGACAAAATACACGAGAGTTTTCGCCGTAGTAAACAACCAGTCCGAATCCGATACATTCATTCTCCCGCAAGAATACACGGGGATTTTTGAGACAGAATTTTAATGCAAACTTGATTTTATAGAAGAGAATTTAAAGCAGTTCGTTTTTGTGATTCTCTGGAACTGTATCATGGAATCGAATTCGTAATTTCGCTATTACTCTTGGTCATTATTAATGCAATTTTCTATGATATTTCAATTTCACAGGACAAACAGAAAAGGTACTCAAAATTAACGAAAGATTTCATCGTATCAAAAAATTTTTATACTCTATTTTATGTTGTAGATACATAGACTAGTCTATATATCTACAACAAATTATTCTTATTGAGTTGAATGATTCATTGAAAATACTCATCTGCTTTAACTTTCGTAAATTAAACATCGGGAAATCATACGATAACTTCGACGAGTTACTGAACCAGTTGTTTTGCCTTAAATAGTTTCGTTGAGTCTCGACAAAGTCTTTCATTTTTTAAGGTGTCTGTTATAACAACAGGTACAAAGTAAAACAAAATAATGTGCATTTCATCAGATTTCGATAGCAATAACAGTAACATTATCACGTAATGCCATTCGCATATGTTCTCAAGTAAGGCAATAAAAACATTATATTCGCAGCATCCAAGTCTTGTAATTTCTATTGTAAGTATTTGTAATACATACAAAAGTAGAACATAGCATAGATAATATTTAAAATGCATGGAAATAGTTTGATTTCTCAATTACAGCATATTAAGACACTTATTCTATTAATACTTAGGATTTAATGGGCTAATGAATTGGTACCAAGGTTTTTAAATCCTCAATGAACGCCCTCTTGCCTTTCTTGTTTTCATTCGAAATTGGAATTGCGCATGCGCGAACTACTGCGATAAGTGAAATATGGCAACGCACCTCTTGACGCTCTCGACTGGCTCTCGTCCGAAAGTTCTCATGTCGATCGATAGTGACAATTGCACTGCAATCGCAGTTATCACATGAGAACTGTTTTCGGTCGAGATCGAAGCTTTGTAGTGACAGCTCACAGCTGTCACTGTCGTGTGATAGCTCTAAATTACAAAATCGACCCCCTGGTTACACAACCTAACTATGAATTACTCTAAATAATTGTAAATTGACGACTTCATTTTTTTCACCTCGGTATGTAACTTTAATTCTGCAAATTCAATTATAATATCAACTACATATAATCAAAATTATACTGTATTTTTTTAATGTAGCCGAATTTTTAATGTTCGGTTTGTGACGCATTCAATTGAATACTTAGCTAATACATAAATAACGAAATCAGACTTAATTCTAAGACTACCAGAAAATTCTGATATAAATGGTTTTTTAACAAAGCGAAACCATCTGATATCAATGATTTTTTGTTTCTTAGAAGAGGAGTTAATTTTAAAAACAAGGGATGAAGGCACTCCTAAGAAATCTGCTGGTGATATAGTTAAATAACGAAAGATATTCAAATAAGCATTGGCGCGCCAATGTGGGGATCTAATGAGTGGATATTACGTTTTATGTCGCTTGCCAAATAATCCTTACTAATTTTTTCCTTCTCACGCTTCGCAACCTCTTGGAAGAAAGAACTCTCAAAGAATCGGGAAGCATCTACAACACTATAAAACTTCAGCATAGAAAAATGACTTTTTAATAGATACTGTATGTATCCAAACTAAAATTCCAAACAACACTTATGATAAGTTTCCTATAATTCGGTTATGTAAACTACTATCTTGGAAAGATTAATAATTTGGCCATACAAGCGTTAAACTACTCTAATTTCCAATGCATTTATTTTTTGAAGGAATTGACATATTTGTTGTAATTAACGAGCATGAATATACAAGCCCCTGTAAGTTAGGCATTTTTCGTTTCCTTGGACCCCCCCATTGGCAAATCCTGGCTGCGCCACTGACTCCCTATAATATTATATTCACCTTTTCCTTGCATTCTAATCATTATTAGTGGGTAGAACTAATTATCTCTGCATATATATATATATATATATATATATATATATATATATATACGAGTAAAATGTTGCTTGCATACTGCAAGCAGATCGACAACACTAATTTCATATCGGCATTATATCGGGACGGTCCTCAAAAGAAAAAAAAAAGATTTAATTTTTTCTGAAAATTCGCTGAAATTTATCGTCTGGCATCAAACCCGGGTCTTACTGGTAAACCTACTATGAAACAAAATAGAAGATCAACATCTCTAACTATGTGTGAAAATTCAAGCTGAAATATTGGTTACAACTGCCTCAAAAGACGTTCTAATTTTTACGAATGTGAATGGCTCTCGGGACTCGAACCAAGGACGATCTTGGAAATCTAAAAAATGTTTTTGAAAGATATTTATGATCTTTATCTATATGCCGAATTTCAAGTTTCTATAACATAGAGAAAGGTTTCAAAATAATTCCTAAAAATCGGATCAACTTCTGATTGCAGAGACACCTGGTGTCGAACCCAGGACACATTGATAGCTGTGAATTCACTGTTTGATATGTATGGACTTGATTTTTCTATATGCAAAGTTTGAAATCGATATCGTGCCGGAAAGTACCTAAAATTTGTTTCCGTTATCTCCGTAAGAAATGCATTGAGGAATTCAAATGTCCCTCTGGGATCGAACCAAGGACCATTAGCGAATATGTAAAATTCGATTAAGATATGTTTTTATAGTGTCTAATCTCATACCGAATTTTAAGTTTCTATGCCATCGGAAAAGGATCCAAAAAAAATCTTAAAAATCGCCACAGTGCATTTTAAACGGCAGATTTTTGCCCCGACCTAGCATCGAACCAAGGATAATATTCGTAGATGTCTTTATGGTTTCCTTTAGATATGCGCGGCATCTAGCGATCCCTCGAGTTTCAACTCTCTCCTTTTCCGGGAAGTGCCTCAAAAAAATTTTTGAAAATCCCCGCCATGTAATCTTATGGGGAAAATCGCGACTTTGGGGCCTTCTGGAATCGAACCCATGACACTGAGGTTCAAAGTCGGCTTTTTCCTGGAGGTTGCACGTTATGGCCAATATGTCGTAAAAATTTCAAGGCATTGGCACTTGTGGAACATGGTTAGAATTTTGATCCCCTATGAATGAATATATAGGTATATCCGGAGAAGCCTCTATCTATTATATATAGATGCTTCTCCGGATTCATTCATGTATCCATATATATATATATATATATATATATATATATATATATATATATATATATATATATATATATACGAGTAAAATGTAGCTTGCATACTGCAAGCAGATCGACAACACTAATTTCATATCGGCATCATATCGGGACGGACATCAAAAGAAAAAAAAATTCAAAATATTCGTAGAATTCGCTGAATATTTTAAAGGGCAGATCTTTGCATCGTCCTAGCATCGAACCCAGGATAACTTTTGTAAAAGTCATTGATGTTTTCGAAAGTCCAAGACCATAAATATAGGCACCTTGAGTTTTACTTCTCTACCTATCCGGAAAGTATTTTTTTTTAATTCCCGAAAATCACGGCAATGCATTCAAACGGGAAAAATCGGGACTTTGGGGCCCTCTGGAATCGAACCTATGACACTGAGGATCAAAGTCTCTTTTTTCCTGGGGGTTTCACGTTATGGCCAATATGTCATAAAAATTTCAGATCAATGACGCTTGTAGTTTAGGCTGTGAATTTGTATCCTATCTATCTATCTATCTATATAGGTATATATATGAATGAATCCGGAGAAGCATCTATATATAATAGATATATATATAATTTTAATTTTTACCTCGAAACATGAATTGCTTCCTGTTAGCTATCTTTACACTTTAAATTAACGTTAGTATAATATGTTTGCTATCACAACTCATCGTGATCAATGGAATTACATGATTGAATTCCGAGAATTATCAATAATGATTTTATCATTTCAGTAGATACTTACAACTATCCTTTTTACTATTTCAGTAGATACTTTTACTATCCTATTCTGAAAAGAATTTTTATATCAATTTAGGAACCTTCATCGTTTTAAGAATTCTGCTTTGCTCTTTACAATTGAACTAGCGGTTTATTTGAATATTATTATTGAATTCAAATTCAAATTTTTAAATTGATTGATACAGGCAACGTTAGTATTTTTATTATATATGTTTCAGTTAAGTCATCTCTGTTTTTGAGGTTGATGAATAATCGAATCGAATCCCGAAGCAATATTTGCCAAACATCTTTGATGTGGCACTTAACATCGTTTAACTACGTTGCATAAAAATACTAGTTAGATTGATTGGTACTAAGATCTGTTCGATATAATTCATGCTAATTTTATGGATATAATTAATAATTGTGAAATTAATTTGTGATTTTTTTTTCTTTTTTCAAGTCTTGAGGAAGTCAATTCACTCACTTTTGGATGATTCTTCGGGATGCTTTTCTGTGATAGCGAAAATGCCAATAAACGAAGGATAAAAAAATGATATCTTCCGGATTCCCGATTCAGGTGAGTTCTTTTGTAATGATATTTTCTGCCTTGCTAGAATTTTCGCCGTTTCTTTCATTTCTTTCAAATTTTATACAGTACGAGTGTAAGATATTTTATTGACGCAGTACAAATATTCCAAAAGCTTTTTCTTAATAAATTAATTTATATCTTCATACATTATTTAAGTCATCCAGTTAAATGTTATTTTCTTAATATTAGAGATAAGGTCAGAACGGTTTATTGATATAAAACAAAGCGTCTGGTTTGTATTAAAACATCATTCAGCATCTTCAATGTGAGAGAATTTTTTTATAATATAAAGCAGTATATAGATATTTGAAGTTAGAAAGTTCGAAATAAAACCATAGAATGTTTAATAAATAACATCAGTTTTCGAGATTTAAAAGATTACTTGAATGGGACGTAGTATTTCAATTTAATATTATATTTTCGGTATCATCCGTCGGACATATTATTCAACCATTTCGTTTTGCATAGATAATCACTGTTTTCTAATATATATTTTTTCTTCAATCTATTTATCACTAAACAATTTCCCCATTTATTTTGGAATACAGCTATTAAAATCAGACTGAATACTCAATAATAAAATATACTTAATTGCATTTCGATTTATTCCGTTCCATTTTTGATTTATGTGACGAATATATACAAACTATTTATATACTTTTCAATTATTAATATACAATTTTCATTCTGAAAGGATTATTTCACGTCTCTCCTCTAAAACATTGTATAGATACACAGTCATTAGATATCAGGTGGTTTTATATAAATAATAACAAGTGTTTCTATCAAATTAAAGGCGACACTATCCCAAAATTCCACATCTACAAATCATGATCTCTTAAGACTTGATTTCATTACTCGAAAATAAATTATCCTTTTCGCGAGCTCATATGAATTCCATGGAATTTGCAGAGCATCTGCAGAGCGCATTAAACGAGAAATTTTGTTTTAATTTTAATACACGTAATTTCCATTTGATCTTCATCTACATCTACATTAATACCCTACAAGCCGCCTTTCGGCGTGTGGCAGGGGATGCAAACACCAGTTGAATCTAAACTACCTCCTTATTTGGTTATTGTCACGTATCGTTTGCGGAAAGAATGAATTATTGAAACGATTCGTCCTAGCATCTATTTCTCTTAACTTACGGTCATTATCGGATCGACCGAGTTAACAGGGGGGTTGCATGATACCGATTGTATCTTCCGAAAATGTAGTTTCCCTGAATTTACTAAGCAATCGCAGCCTAGCTTCCAATCTCCTTTCTTTCAAGGATTCCCAACCTACGTCTGAGAGCATTTTTGTAACGCTTGCTTTTTTATCGTAGCATTTCTTAACAAAACAAACCGCTTTACGCTGCACTTTCTCGAGTTTGCGAGTACACGTTTCATCCGTCGGATCCCATATACTTGCCGCATATTCCAGAAGGGGTCTGACCAAGGTAAAATAACATCGCTCTCTCACCTTTTCATCGCATTTACCGACAATACGCTTTACAAATCCAAGCCTTTTACTTGCTTTGCCGCAGATTATTCGAATATTCGTGCTCCAATTTAAGTTCTAAGTAATGTTGATCCCGAGATATTCAACTGAATCTACTACTTTGATATTAATTCCATTAATTTTGTACCGGTGATTTGGATGCAATTTTTTCTTTTCGAGGAAATTAACTAAAGAGCATTTACCTACGTTAAGATCTAATTCCCATTTTTCGCACCACCTTTGGATGAGGACTAAATCATTTGAGAGAAATGTTCGGTCTTCCTCGTTTGTCATTTCAGTATATATAACCGAGTCATCCGCAAATATCCTCACATTGTTAATTATCTCCTCACTCAAGTCATTGGTATAAATCAGGAAAAGAAGAGGTCCAATTACACTACTTTGAGGTATGCCACAGGTAGCTTTGACTCTATTTGAGCTAACGCCACCCAGTACAACTTGTTGTTCCCTCTCGTAGATAAAATATCCGATCGAATTAGGATTATATTTTATATCAAATTTCAAATTATTTAGCTTAAATTCACGTATTAGTAGAACTCAACTACTAGTATTTTATTTAAGTATATAAGTTAAGATATATGAGGTTGAATTAATGAATTTACTGAATACCTAAAAGATAGTTCCTTAACAACTTCGATCCTTAACTATATGATGAAAGGTGATTACGTTATTTTATTGGAACATTTTATAAGTTTGTTGCTAGATTTTTTGGGATTCTTAGTAACTGCTTTCCGATCTATTAATCAATAGTCTGAATTATTTCTAACCGAAGAAACCGACCTCGTCATGCTGTTACTGAGAGATAAATAAGGAGATACCCAGACGAAGAAAATGGAAAAACAAATGAGAGCAGATAAGCCATAAGTAAATGATAAAATCTTAAAAATACTTTATTAAAAAATATCGTAATTTACGTGCTGGATTTATGGGATTTTTATAAATTGCATTTCAAACTATTAATCAATTTTATGTATTATATCATTCCGAAGGAATCATCCTCGTCTTGCTTTTACCGAGAAAGCTGTAAGGAGAGACGCGGACAAGGGAAAAGGAGCAGCAAAGGGCAGCATCAGATAAACCATAAGTATATGATGGGAGCTCATTATGTTATTTAATAAAAAATATCGTAAGTTAGTTGTTAGATTTTTGGTGATTCTTTGTTATTGCCTTTCTGTGTACTAATGTATTTTCTGCATTATTTTTAAGCGAATCATTCATCCTCGTCTTGCTTTTACCGAGAAAGCTGTAAAGACAGGCTCGGACGAAGAAGAAGGATCTGCAGAGAAGAGCAGATAAGCACTAAGTATATGATGAGAGTTCATTACGTAATTTAATGAAACATACCAAAAGTTATTAGCTAAATATTTTGTGATTCTTAGTATTTGAATTTTGATCTATTAGTCTATTTTCTGTATTGATTTCAACCAAATCGATCATCCTCATCTATCTTTAGCCGGAAGAGCTGTAAGGTGAGACGCAGCAGAAGAAGAAGGAAGAGCAAAGGATAGTAAATAAATAAAAAGTATATAATGAGAGTTCATAACGTTCTTATGTGAAATATTTCGTAAGTTATGTGTAAGATTTTTTGTGATTCTTTATAATAGCATTTCGATCTATTAATCTATATTATTTATTCTTTTTAAGTGAATCAATCATCCTCGTTTTGCTTATACCGAAGAGACCTGTAACGAAAGACAAAGCCGAAGAAGATGAAAATGCAAAGAGGAGCACATAAATCATAAGTATATGATGACTGCTCATTACATTACATAATGATTCATAACGTAAATTAATTTTAAATTTTTTTGTGATTCTTTGCAAATGTATTTCGATATATAAAAAAATTTCTGTATTTTTTTAACCGAATCAATCATCATCATCTTGCTTCTATGGGGAGCATTGTAAGGAGAGACACGGACAAAAAGGAAAGAACAGCAAAGTAGAAAAGATAAACCATAAGCATATGATGAGAGGTCATTTCGTTATTCAAAGTAAAAATCGTAAATTGGTTTTAAAATTTTTTTGTGATTCCTTGTAAATGCATTTATATACGAGTAAAATGTTGCTTGCATTCTGCAATCATGTTGACAGCAAAAATTTCAAATCGACATCATATCGATATGGTCATCAAAAGTAGAAAAAATATTGAAAATATTCATAAAACTCGACGCAATTTCTCTGTCCGGCATCGAACCGGGGTCTTCCTGGTGATAATTACTATGCAGCACCACAAAGGATTACCGTCTGTAACTATGTGTGAAAACTCATACAGAAACATTGTCTGCAACTGCCTCAAACTAAGTCCTACTTTGCCCATATATTCCTTATGTGAGAATTTGTAATCTGCTCTGGCATCGAACCCAGTAAAAGGATGGTCTTATCTAATTTGTTTTCTTAAACAAAGTCTTAATATACATCTTCTATGTAAGCAAGAGCTTCCTATCATATCGATAAATGCATAAAAAAAATTATGAAATGTTACCCCAGTGAATGAAAAAGAACACTAGTACACTTCCACAGATTTATTTCATTGGTGACATGTTTCGCTAGCGAGCTAGCATCATCTGGCGATGATGCTAGCTCGCTAGCGAAACATGTCGCCAATGAAATAAATCTGTGGAAGTGTACTAGTGTTCTTTTTCATTTATTATGGCCTTCCACGAGGTAACGCCTTCGTACATCGAAGTTACCTCAGTGTATTATATATGGGGATATATTTACCACCCGGCATCGAACGGGGGTCTTCCTGGCAATACTTTCTATGCAGCACAACTGAAAATCACCATCTCTAACTAAATATGCAAATTCAAGCAGAAATATTGCTTGCAACTGCCTCAAACGACGTCTTACTTTTCCCTTATATTCCTTATGAGAGAAAAGTTATTGTGCTCTGGAATCGAACCCAGGAGTGCGACGGTCTTATGAATTTTTTTTTCTTAAACCAATTCTTACCATATATCTTCCTGCTTAGCCTGAACTTCCTATCATTTCGATAAATGCAACAAAAAATAATGAAAAACGACTCCCATGTATTTTAAAGGGCAGATATTTGAATCGTCCAGGCATCGCGCCCAGGATATTTTCCGTAAAAGTTATTTATTCTTTAGATAGATCATGACCATATATAAAGGCTCCTAGAGTTTCGATTCTCTACCTATTCGGGAAGTATTTTTTAAAAATTCTCGAAAATCAAAGCAATGCATTTAAACGGGAAAAATCGGGAATTTGGGGCCCTCTGGAATCGAACCCATGACACTGAGGTTCAAAATCGCAATTTTTCTGGCGGTTACACGTTAAGGCCAATATGTCGTAAAAATTTCAAGTCAACGACGCCTGTGGTTTAGCCTGTGAATTTGTATCCTATCTGGGTATCTGTGTATATATATGAATGAATCCGGAGAAGCATCTATATATAATAGATATTAATATATTTTCTGTATTATTTTACAGCAAATCAGTCATCCTCGTCTGGTTCTTACGAGAGAGCTGTGAAAAGCGACAAGGCCGAAGAATTAGGAACAGCAAAGGAGAGCAAATAAATCATAAGTGTATGCCGAGAACTAATTACATAATTTATAGAATCATATCGTAAATCATTTTTTAAACATTTTTTTCATTCTTTTAAATGCACTTCGATCTATTTATCTATTTTCTGTATTGTTTTACAGCCAATCTATTATCCTCGTCTTGTTCAAACAAGAGAGCTGTGAAAAGAGACAAGGCTGAAGAATTAGGAACAGCAAATGGTAGCAGATGAATCATAAGTACATGCCGAGAACAAATTACGTAATTTAATGAATCATATCGTAAATTGGTTTTGAAAGTTTTTTTGTAATTCTTTGTGAATGCTTTCCGAACTATTTATCTATATTCTGTATTATTCTACAGCAAGTCTGAAATCCTCGTCTGGTTCTAACGAGAGAGCTGTGAGAATTGGCAATTCCGAGGAATAACGAACAGCAAAGAAGAGCAGATAAATGTTAAGTATATGCCGAGAACTAATTCCTTTATTAAATGTATCATATCGTAAATTGGTTTTTAAAGTTTTTTCAGTCTTTGTAAATGCATTTCGATCTATTTATCTATTTTCTGTATTATTTTTAGGCAAATCTGATATCCTCGTCTGGATCTAACGAGTGAGCTGTGAGGAGAGACAAGGCATTAGGAACAGCAAAGCAGAGAAGATAAATCATAAGTATATGCCGAAACTAATTACGTTATTTAATGAATCATATCCTAAATTGGTTATTCATGTTTTTTTGAGTCTTTTTAATTACATTTCGATATATTTATCTATTTTCTGAAATATTTTAGAGCAAATCAATCATCCTTGTCTTGGATCCACACAGCGGGGGCAACGAGGGAGCACCCCGACGGGGGCAACGAGGGAGCACCCCGACGGGGGCAACGAGGGAGCACCCCGACGGGGGCAACGAGGGAGCACCCCGACGGGGGCAACGAGGGAGCACCCCGACGGGGGCAACGAGGGAGCACCCCGACGGGGGCAACGAGGGAGCACCCCGACGGGGGCAACGAGGGAGCACCCCGACGGGGGCAACGAGGGAGCACCCCGACGGGGGCAACGAGGGAGCACCCCGACGGGGGCAACGAGGGAGCACCCCGACAGGGGCAACGGGGGAGCACCCCGACGGGGGCAACGAGGGAGCACCCCGACGGGGGCAACGAGAGAGCACCCCGACGGGGGCAACAAGGGAGCACCCCGACGGGGGCAACGGGGGAGCACCCCGACGGGGGCAACGAGGGAGCACCCCGACAGGGGCAACGGGGGAGCACCCCGACGGGGGCAACGAGGGAGCACCCCGACAGGGGCAACGGGGGAGCACCCCGACGGGGGCAACGAGGGAGCACCCCGACGGGGGCAACGAGGGAGCACCCCGACGGGGGCAACGAGGGAGCACCCCGACGGGGGCAACGAGGGATCACCCCGACGGGGGCAACGAGGGAGCACCCCGACGGGGGCAACGGGGGAGCACCCCGACGGGGGCAACGAGGGATCACCCCGACGGGGGCAACGAGGGAGCACACCGACGGGGGCAACGAGGGAGCACCCCGACGGGGGCAACGAGGGAGCACCCCGACGGGGGCAACGAGGGATCACCCCGACGGGGGCAACGAGGGAGCACCCCGACGGGGGCAACAAGGGAGCACCCCGACGGGGGCAACGAGGGAGCACCCCGACGGGGGCAACGAGGGATCACCCCGACGGGGGCAACGAGGGAGCACCCCGACGGGGGCAACAAGGGAGCACCCCGACGGGGGCAACGAGGGAGCACACCGACGGGGGCAACGAGGGAGCACCCCGACGGGGGCAACGGGGGAGCACCCCGACGGGGGCAACGAGGGATCACCCCGACGGGGGCAACGAGGGAGCACCCCGACGGGGGCAACGAGGGAGCACCCCGACGGGGGCAACGGGGGAGCACCCCGACGGGGGCAACGAGGGATCACCCCGACGGGGGCAACGAGGGAGCACCCCGACGGGGGCAACGAGGGAGCACCCCGACGGGGGCAACGAGGGAGCACCCCGACGGGGGCAACGAGGGAGCACCACGTCGGGGGCAACGAGGGAGCAACCCGACGGGGGCAACGAGGGTGCACCCCGATAGGGGCAACGGAGGAGCACCCCGACGGGGGCAACGAGGGAGCACCCCGACGGGGGAAACGAGGGAGCACCCCGACAGGGGCAACGGGGGAGCACCCCGACGGGGGCAACGAGGGAGCACCCCGACGGGGGCAACAAGGGAGCACCCCGACGGGGGCAACGGGGGAGCATCCCGACGGGGGCAACGGGGGAGCACCCCGACAGGGGCAACGAGGGAGCACCCCGACGGGGGCAACGAGGGAGCACCCCGACGGGGGCAACGAGGGAGCACCCCGACGGGGGCAACGGGGGAGCACCCCGACGGGGGAAAAGAGGGAGCACCCCGACGGGGGAAAAGAGGGAGCACCCCGACGGGGGCAACGAGGGAGCACCCCGACAGGAGCAACGGGGGAGCATCCCGACAGGAGCAACGAGGGAGCACCCCGACGGGGGCAACGAGGGAGCACCCCGACGGGGGCAACGAGGGAGCACCCCGACGGGGGCAACGAGGGAGCACCCCGACGGGGGCAACGAGGGAGCACCCCGACGGGGGAAAAGAGGGAGCACCCCGACGGGGGCAACGAGGGAGCACCCCGACGGGGGCAACGAGGGAGCACCCCGACAGGAGCAACGGGGGAGCACCCCGACGGGGGCAACGAGGGAGCACCCCGACGGGGGCAACGAGGAGGCACCGCAACGGGGGCAACGAGGGAGCACCCCGACGGGGGCAACGAGGGAGCACCCCGACAGGAGCAACGGGGGAGCATCCCGACGGGGGCAACGAGGGAGCACCCCGACGGGGGCAACGAGGGAGCACCCCGACGGGGGCAACGAGGGAGCACCCCGACAGGGGCAACGGGGGAGCACCCCGACGGGGGCAACGAGTGAGCACCCCGACGGGGGCAACGAGGGAGCACCCCGACGGGGGCAACGGGGGAGCACCCCGACGGGGGGCAACGAGGGAGCACCCCCGACGGGGGCAACGAGGGAGCACCCCGACGGGGGCAACGGGGGAGCACCCCGACGGGGGCAACGGTGGAGCACCCCGACGGGGGCAGGGAGGGAGCACCCCGACGGGGGCAACGAGGGAGCACCCCGACGGGGGCAACGAGGGAACACCCCCGACGGGGGCAACGAGGGTCACCCCCGACAGGGACAACGGGGGAGCACCCCGACGGGGCAACGAGGGTCACCCCGACAGGGGCAACGGGGGAGCACCCCGACGGGGGCAACGAGGGAGCACCCCGACGGGGGCAACGAGGGACCACCCCGACGGGGGCAACGAGAGAGCACCCCGACGGGGGGCAACGAGGGAGCACCCCGACGGGGGCAACGAGGGAGCACCCCGACGGGGGCAACGAGGGAGCACCCCGACGGGGGCAACGAGGGAGCACCCCGACGGGGGCAACGAGGGAGCACCCCCGACGGGGGCAACGAGGGAGCACCCCGACGGGGGCAACGAGGGAGCACCCCGACGGGGGGCAACGAGGGAGCACCCCGACGGGGGCAACGAGGGAGCACCCCGACAGGAGCAACGGGGGAGCATCCCGACGGGGGCAACGAGGGAGCACCCCGACGGGGGCAACGAGGGAGCACCCCGACGGGGGCAACGAGGGAGCACCCCCGACAGGGGCAACGGGGGAGCACCCCGACGGGGGCAACGAGTGAGCACCCCGACGGGGGCAACGAGGGAGCACCCCGACGGGGGCAACGGGGGAGCACCCCGACGGGGGCAACGAGGGAGCACCCCGACGGGGGCAACGAGGGAGCACCCCGACGGGGGCAACGGGGGAGCACCCCGACGGGGGCAACGGTGGAGCACCCCGACGGGGGCAGGGAGGGAGCACCCCGACGGGGGCAACGAGGGAGCACCCCGACGGGGGCAACGAGGGAACACCCCGACGGGGGCAACGAGGGTCACCCCGACAGGGACAACGGGGGAGCACCCCGACGGGGGCAACGAGGGTCACCCCGACAGGGGCAACGGGGGAGCACCCCGACGGGGGCAACGAGGGAGCACCCCGACGGGGGCAACGAGGGACCACCCCGACGGGGGCAACGAGAGAGCACCCCGACGGGGGCAACGAGGGAGCACCCCGACGGGGGCAACGAGGGAGCACCCCGACGGGGGCAACGAGGGAGCACCCCGACGGGGGCAACGAGGGAGCACCCCGACGGGGGCAACGAGGGAGCACCCCGACGGGGGCAACGAGGGAGCACCCCGACGGGGGCAACGAGGGAGCACCCCGACAGGGGCAACGGGGAGCACCCCGACAGGGGCAACGGGGGAACACCCCGACGGGGGCAACGAGGGAGCAACCCGATGGGGGCAACGAGGGAACACCCCGACGGGGGCAAACGAGGGAGCAACCCGACGGGGGGCAACGAGGGAACACCCCCACGGGGGCAACGAGGGAGCACCCCGACGGGGGCAACGAGGGGAGCAACCCGACGGGGGCAACGAGGGAGCATCCCGACGGGGGCAACGAGGGAGCACCCCGACGGGGGCAACGAGGGAGCAACCCGACGGGGGCAACGAGGGAGCAACCCAACGGGGGCAACGAGGGAACACCCCCACGGGGGCAACGAGGGAGCAACCCGACGGGGGCAACGAGGGAACACCCCCACGGGGGCAACGAGGGAGCAACCCGACGGGGTAACGAGGGAGCACCCCGACGGGGGCAACGAGGGAGCAACCCGACGGGGGCAACGAGGGAACACCCCCACGGGGGCAACGAGGGAGCACCCCGACGGTGGCAACGAGGGAGCACCCCGACGGGGGCAAGGAGGGAGCACCCCGACGGGGGCAACGAGGGAACACCCCCACGGGGGCAACGAGGGAGGCACTCCGACAGGGGCAACGAGGGAGCACCCCGACGGGGGCAACGAGGGAGCACCCCGACGGTGGTGACGAGGGAGTACCCCGACGGGGGGCAACAAGGGGCACCCCGACGGGGTAACGATTGAGCACC